>JAUTXW010004458.1:0-600000 GCA_030620095.1 Kuschelorhynchus macadamiae | reverse complement strand
TGCACTACACGTGCTGTATGGGGACGAGCGTTGTCATGCATTAATAAAAACTCCGCTCCAACATTATGTGCAAATGGTCTCACGTGATTGTCCAGTATTTCGTTGATATATCGATCCGCATACAAATTCCCATCCACAATAACTAACTTCCTACGACCAGGACCCCTCAAAGATACCCCTCCCCAAACCATTACTGATCCCCCACCAAACATTACGGTATTAACAAAATTCCCCTGTACATAGCGTTCATTTGGTCTACGATACACACGGACCCGTCTATCGCAATTAAAAAGACAGAATCTCGATTCATTTGTCCACAGCACTCTCGACCAATCAGCTTCCGCGCCCATTCTAGCCTGGCTCTCCGATGTGTTGCTGTTAACGCAGGACCTCTTGCAGGAACACGTGGTCTCAAATTTCCTTCCCTCAAACGATTCCGCACTGTTCGAGTGCTTACTTGAGGACCATTCGCGTGTTGAATTTCCTGCCTCAGAAACCTTGCCGTCACGAAACGTTGTCGTAAAGCAGACAACCCCAGATACCGGTCTTCACGCTCACTGGTAACACGCTGTCGACCTTGTCCAATCCGTCTGGAATGATCATCGGTCTCCATGTGTCTCTGTACGACTCTATGTACAGTTGATTTATGAACATTCAATCGTTCCGCTATCCTGCTATAGCTCCAGCCTTCATCTCTAAGAGTTCTTGCAATTACACACTCGTCGCGGGTCAAATTTCTAGTTTGTCTTGGCATGACTGTACACAATAAGAAGAAAAATTTAAAACCGAACTGAAACTGACGCCTATATGTCAATCTGGTATAAGTTGTGTTCTCTTGTTACCGGGCAACGTCTTCAACAGAATCAATTCAAACATGAACTGATAAATTCATTTAAAACACAGTAAATGCAGTACTTTTCAATAAGTCCTGTAACTCAGGCAAAAATTGTGCTATTGAAGCGAATAGAAAAACGATTTGTTGGAAACATACTGGGCTACAACATTCTTTTGGTTAGATCTCTTGAGTCCATCTGATTTATTCTACAGGGTGTTTTAAACTTTGGTAAATAAAACATGTCTTTCTTTTTCACCCTGTATTATTGCCTAGAACAAAGTAACATTGAATTTTAATATCAGAAGAATATTCACGAGGAATTAACCTAAATTTTGATAAAAACTTTATCACAGATAAATTATTGACAGATTAGAAAACCAATTCAAAAAAGAACTCAAGTATTTCCCAAGGGTGTGCTATAGATACGTAGACGATATATTTGGTGTTTTTGACACTAAAACAGAAAATTTGGACACTTTCTTAGAAACATTAAACAATAAATATCCTTCCATTGATTTTACGTACGAAAAAGAGAACAATGGGCAATTACCTTTTCTCGACACGTTAGTTATTAGAAATAACGATAAATTAGAATTTGATATTTATAGGAAATTCACTAATACTGATAGGTATATAACATCCGACTCATTTCATTGCCGTCAACACAAAATGGCAGCATTCCATTTCTTAACTCACAGGCTAGTCAATTTTCCATTAAGTAAAGAACGTTTTAACAATGAAATGAATCGGATTAAAAATATAGCTAAAACTAATGGATATAATGATAATTTTGTACATAAATTAGTAAACAGACATAAGCATAAGAAAATGTTAAAAGATGCCACTACTCTTCAAACACCTGAGGCTTCCAATAAATTCAGAGTAATCCCATATGATCCCAGATACTTATACGAGAGGTCTAGAAAAAGTATTTAAAAACGTAGGTTTTAGAGTAGCCTACAAAACGGAGAACAGTTTGAAAAATCTCTTCGGAAACCCCAAAGACAAAGTCGACTTCAGGGAGAGGAGTGGCATCTATGAAATTAGCTGTAATGACTGCGATCTAAAATATGTTGGGCAAACTAAACGCTCAATAAACATTCGTTTTAAAGAACACATGGCACATTTAAGAAACGGAAGAACAGAACAGTCAAGCGTTGCCCAACATGCTTTGAAAAACAATCACCGAATAGGAATAAATAAACTTAAGTTGATTAAAAATGTATCTAATAATAGATTATTAGATGCATTTGAGAGTATAGAAATAGTTAAACGTGGTAAGAAAGCACTAAATAAAGACAGAGGGCCTATTCCCTATAGTCCCCTCTATTGTTTACTTGACAACGGTGCAGTCGGGTGCAACCATGTGTGACCACATTTACCTATAAATAGTCTCGGTTTGGATAAGTTACTTTAGTTTATATCATCTGCTGATGATGCTAACTTGGTTAGCGAAACGCGCGTCCAGAACGTACCAAGTTGTGGTGTAGTGTGGTTAGAACTCTTATATTTTGAACTGTTATCATATTTTAACAAGAGATTTGGTTATTTTGGGTAGTAATTTTATACTGTAATTCTTCATTTATTATCTGTCACATTTTTTGGGATTTCGCTTGGTTTCCTCAAATTTATTTTTAAAGTAGTTTGCTTTAGTTTCTTTTATTAGTTTATTTAGAGTATTTCTATAATTTTTGTATTCACTTATAAGTGTTGCATTATTTTGATTCTTTAGAATTTGTTTTTCTAATATTTCTAATAGATTTCACTAGGCCAGAAGTTATCCAATGCTTTAGTTTTTTTGTCCTTACAGTTATTGTGGTTTTTTCATGTGCAGATTTAATGGCGTAGTTTAATTTATTACTAAACAATTCAAATGCAGATTCGCTTTGGTTTTTGTCATACACATCATCCCATCGAGTTTTCTTCAATATTTGCTTTAATTTATTATATAATTATGTTTGTTCAATTAGGTGCTCTGAGAAAAACAGTACGTTGTAAACTCCATCTAACCCGTAATAGTTTGGAGTCATTAAAATGGACCGATTCTCAATAGCGGGCATTCAAATATCCGTCAGAATCGAAATGAAGTCGGGGCCAGTAGAAACCCTTAGATTTAAAAAAAATCGAGTATTTTATTGTTCAGGTAATTCTTAATTAATTCTTTCTCTTAAGAGTATGAACAAAGTATTTTATTTTTGTACTAATAGGGTTTTCAAATTTTAAATAAAACGGCTCATTTATAAAACGATCCGTAACAAAAAAACACATTCTACAATCTAATTGGTGCTTATATTAAATAGGGATCATTTTTGCTTATTCCTATATAATAATTTTAAAATTATATACAGGAATAGGTAGTAGTTCATTATTTTTTTAGAAATCTGTGCTCTATTTTATGTCTGGGACCAACAAACCGTCTACACAGCGTTTTTAAAGGAATTTTTAAACATAAAGAACTAGGTCTCTTATTTGCCCCACCGATCTTCTCGCAGGCACTTGAAATATCCACCTAATTCCTTAAATGATTTTCTTTATGGATGAACCGACATTAGCTTATTGTTTTACTTAAAGCGAAAAGATCTTCCCAAACGGGCAATGTTTTATCTTAACTACTTAATCTCAAAATGCTTTTAAATACTTTTTGGTCTATTCAGTATCATCTGTTTGTTTTCCCTAAAGAATTGCATAGCGGGATTAAAAGATAAGTAACTTTTATAAAACGTACGGGCCCCGAGAAAACTTTCTTTTATTTTGTTTCGAAAAGTTTAAGAGTGCTAATTTCATTTTGAATCATCCGTTTTGTTTAGTATCCGATTTTCGCCGTCTCCGAAGTTGGAGTTTCAGAAATGTTTTCCTACATATATTTCGTGTTGTAGGCGTTCTGTCGATGTAGAGATCGTATATCTTGTTCACATTTCCAGAAAAGAAATACCTACCAGTTTAACTGACTGCCGTTTTACGAAAATTCCAAGTTATAATTTGCTGACTTTGTTGGATATTTAGGAAGTTAATGAAGAAAGTACAATATTGTTATAACGTAATTTCTAGTTTTCATTTATTTGTGGTGTGTGAAACTCTCACATACTATTTTTATTTTATTTAAATATTAAAAAATATTTGTTATATAAAAATAAATTTGAAATAGGCCAATCCGTGTTGCACTGAAATTCGCTGGAAGTTAGTGCAAAAAAAAATTTAACTTAAAAAATGGTCGACTTATGAATTTTTGAAAAATGGTGAACTTTCCTTTTTTTCCCGATTTTCTTCGAAACTAATCATCCTATCGACTGCCATTTTTTGCACTAATTTTTTTATAACAAATCAATAAATAATAGTTACGAGTAGAAAAAACATCAGCATGAAGTTGTTTTCAGGTAGATTTCGTCACAAAATCGATACATTTCTGCTCTATTACGTCGCCGATAAAGGATTTTGACGCATTAACTCGAAAAAAACTCCGTAATGATAGCTCGCATGAAAAAATTGTAAGAGTAATAAGTTTTAGTAAAAAAGCCAAGCTATAAAAATGTTTAATGAAAATAGGCAATATACCCAGTGGTAAAAAAATATGACCATAAACGCAGGGCATATACACCTGTTCTATGCCTCTGAAGTAACCCATATGGTTGTCACTTATTGGGTTATATGGGTTTTTATGTGGTCATAACATATTACAAAATTGAAATTGATATATCCCACTTAACAGATATTACATATTGAAATGTCCTTTCTATCACAGATGTTTAATGCCCTGTATATTCTAAACGGTGAGGCTTACAGAAAAATTATTTAGAAAAAAAAGTTAAGTGGAGAGAGGACGCTTAAATAAATACACTATATATGCAGGCAATTAATTTTATTATAATATTCAGAGTATTACAGTTTGGATAACAGCTTAAAAAAATCTAAAAGGGCTACAAGCAAACGAAAACGCAAAATCCGCAAGCTTTTTTTCAGTAACAATGTATTATATTAAAAATAAATCCGTCTGGGAAATAATATTTCTTGAATGTATATAATGGCTTCAACCCTTATACCATCTACTATATTCATGCGAAGTTTGAAATGAATTTCTCCAAGATTAGACAAGCTATAGAATTTTTATAAAAATCACACTCAGAAGAGGTACTAAAAGCCGCGGAATCAGCAAATTTGGAGCTACTGTCAGTAAAGTCAACACAGAAGTATGAAAAGCAGTACGGCTTGTTCGGGAAATATACTTAAAATACTCAATGCTTAAGAGCGTTTTAAAAGTTAAGAAAAATATAGATATAAGGGAATTCTACAAATTAACTACTTTTATTAAAAAACAAAATGTTGGCTGCAAACCAAAGAAAGTAAATATTTTTACAAAAGAAAATATTTCGGATTTCATGAATAAGGCGCCAGATTATACGGGGTGTCCACGACGAACTGCAGCGATCGATTCCTCAAAAAGTAGGCTTTGGAAAAATTTCATATTTTGGCAGCTAACTAAAGTCGATGTGGGCAATTCGCGCAAAATATTTTCAAGATGGCGGCACTTCCGGTTATATATAGGAACATACATTATATATAGGAAGTAGACGTCAACTTTCTTTTTTTAAATAGAACACCCTGTATATTATCGATTTTTTGAATTGAACTGTTGAACTGCTTTTGAGATATTTTAAATTTTATATAAAAAAATGACGTTTGCAGGTCTAGACATAATTATAAATATCTGCTTATCGAAGTCTGTATTATTTATTTGCAGGTGGCTTCCTTGTCCAGGGTTATCTTGTACCATTGTTAAAATAAACTCGCTAAAATAAACTGTACTCTTTTTGGCAAATCAGATGTTGAACAAATGATATTGGATTATTATTAACTTTTGCCTTGACGTTTCCGAAATTTTTATACTTTTCCAACATTTGTTTAACGCTGTTCAGTAACGGTTTCTGTTTATCTGGATATCTATCATCAAATATCTGGCATGTTCTTGTTAAAACTCTGTTAGATTCCTCATACATAATAAACAAATTGAAATAATCCTCGTGTGTGTAATTTAATCGCCCCGGCGTGTTTATTAGTTTAATAATTATTATAATTACTATAATAAATAAATAATATTTTAGTAGGTAATTGTCAAACGGCAACAAATATTACGTTTCTATAGTAACCAAGTGGGTTACCAGGCCAGGCCTCCACGTCACGACCAACTAACAAGAAAACTTAGAAGCCGCCTGGTATTATTAGAATAAAAAATGTTAAATCGTCAATAACTCAAAAACTACAAATTTTTGGAATAGACAACTTTATACAAAGTCACCCTTATTTTAAGTGTTAAATAAGATAAAATTATAAAAATTGAAGGTTTCCATTCGAAAATAGTAACTTTTAACGATTTTTTAAAGTATATTTATAATGTCAGTTTTTGATCACCCTATATTTATTTATTATAAAAATATCAGCACAGGCCACTAAAGTGTACCCTTTTGGATAAGGAAGCCAACCGCAAATCGACTTCGATAAGCAGATATTTATAGTTATGTTTAGACCTGCAAACGTCATTTTTTACATAAAATTCAAAATATCTGAAAAACAGTTGAACTTAGGTAAATGATATTATACATGAAATATACCTAGAATTTTTCAAGGAATTCAAAAATTCGATTTTATAAAGAGTATTCCATTTAAAATAAGAAAGTTGACGTCTACTTCCGGTATAACCGCCATCTTGAAAATATTTTGCGTGAATTGATTCCATCGACTTTAGTTAGCTGCCAAAATTTAAAATTTTTCTAAAGCCTACTTTCTGAGAAATCGATCGCCGCAGTTCATCGTGGGACACCCTGTATATATCTGGCTCTTGTAGAGAATTTTACCCATGGAATTTCCCAAATTTTAAATATTAGTTTGAAAGATTACCTTTTTTTAATAATTCCTATACTCAAAAATTTATTGATGAACCACCTTTTCAAATTATATCCAAAAAAACTAAGGTTTCGGAAGGTTGCCCTGAACTTGTTTTTTGGCGTATCGCTGAAAACATATTTTTCACAAACTTAGTTTATGAACTACGTAAAAGATTGATTATATTATAATGCTCTATAACACAAAAATGATTATTTCTAACCAAAAGTCAGAAGTAATTATTATATTAGACATTATTAAACGTTTTTAAACATAATTACAGCTGCTAAATAAAAAGAGAACGGCAGTGTCGTAAGTTGAACTGAAATCCAGTGTGCTGGGGATGCTACGTTGCCAAGTTTATTTTATATATGAGCTATATGAATTATATAAGAAAAACAAAATGCATTTGTGGGTTGTGGATCGGTATCAGCAATAGCGCAAAGGCTCTAGGTGGATTGGTACCGGGTTAGCACCAGGTTAGGCGCCGTAGGCGTCATCGTTTAAGCCCTAAAAGGCGGACAACAGGGCAGGGCATCACTGGCGAAAGTCTAACATTCGGCATCGGCCTAGGAGCCAAGTGTGTTACCGTCGGGAGACAAACATGAAAATTTTAAGCTCCATATATTAATGTAAGATTGGCAACAATGCAAGGTAGACTTTCTTCAAATTGTTATATATTAAGGAATATGGCGCATTGGAATGCAGTGAAAATATCGAATTTATTTTTGATTTTTTTCGCATTCGGCATAGTTTTCATCGCTACTCTGCAACTTAGCTGGCCGATTGCAGAAAAGGACTTACCGATGTAAAGCGTTTAGGAGCCTGGAAGTCGGCTACGCTTGCTCTGGTTTATAACCGTAGGGCGCAAGATTGCTACGCTCTTATTTTTTAAATAATAAAATAAGAAATATTTTATTTTATTAATTTCCTGAATGAAAAAAAAAATTCGCAAAGTTAATTAAAAGGAAAGCAAAAGTATCAAGATACAAGCTCGTGGTCAACCGAGCGTGTAATGTCGATGCCCTAAGCTCTTTTATCCCAGAGAGTGGGCGTGGGGAAAAATTTAAAAGTTAAAAAAAATTAAAGAGGTGAGGGCCACCAATTTAGTACAGCCTAAATTGGAAAGCCCCTGGATGTTTTCGGCACTCACTTGTACTTGATACCTTTATAAAAAAGAATTGTAATTTATAATAAAATTTATTTAATAAAAAAATTACCTGAAAGAGAAAAGAAAATGTGAGCTAAATAAAACACACTCCAAAACAATAAAAGGTTAGTTTTTGGAAAAGCCTGTATAAAACAAAACCAAAAAATACCCCAGTATAGAATACGTGTGAAATAAAAAAGGTTCACTAATTGGGCAAGCGTCCCAGCGTGAAACGTCAACTGCAACCGGTGGAAGGTGTACCAGTAGACAAGACCAGAGATATAGAACGGAACGTTGCTCATTCACGTCAAAGGGAAGCCTTAAAGCCCAGTACTAAGACCCTATTTGATAGGGTTTAGTGCGCTCCGAACAGGAAGACTCCTTTCACAACGTGGCAGGAAAGTGGCAGCCTGGTCCAACTTCAACATCAAAAATCCTCTCTTAGAGAGATTACTTGGATGTTACAACAAAATATTACCAGATAGGCAATTACAAAACTCCAAGTAAATTAGTTCGAAACAGTTCGCGCTGAAGACCTTTTAATGTTACAGGAGACCAGAAAATTGAGGTGGAAAAGTAGTTCCTTCCTGGAATCAGCTCCGTTCTACCCTCTAGAATTTACTCAACACGGATGCCGAACTATCATTGGTTAGATTGCCCCAGGTGACATCAGTGTTGTCTAGAGGAACTCGGATTGAATTAAAATAGGGATTCCAAGCCAAGAAAACGACCACTGATTGGTTTAAAATTCAAGCAGCAACCACCCGAGAATAAACTTGGAAACAGTTGGAATCTTAGCATGCGCCTACAGAATGAGGACATATCGGATGCAGCGAGTGACAGCGTAGGAGTGACACGTCCAATAACACTGTGAACTAGGCAAAACGAATAGTAAACAAACATCTATCTTTCAACTTCCAAAACTTAGATATTATTTAGAATAATAGTTGAAAAGGTTATCCCGAAAAATCAACTTGCAACTAAAACAGAGAACAAAGCTATGGAGAATTGATTTCAAATGGGGAAGTGGAAAAACTCTGACAACAAAAAGGTACCTAGGCTTAATTTAAATGAAATTTTTCCAAGAATACAATATAAACAGATTTGTTATTTTACCATTAAAAGAGATTTATTCATAATGAAATATTTTAGACAATTCACAGAAGACAAAAATGGTCGAGGAATTATTCAGGACATAAAAGGGTCTAAATACTCATGTAATCAGAACAAAATGATTGAAATAGGAAATATTTAAGGAAGTTAATTTGGATCTCAAAAACACTACACAGAACCGATTTAGTTTTTTTTACCAATATGCAACAGCTACCTGGTCAAAAAAAAGGTATGAATATTGATTTTAAATTCAGAAATTTTATGTGTTTATAGGTCAAACTTAAGTGAAATAATTTGTACTAATATTGCCCTTATGTGTTTGATATCCAAGGCAAAAAGGAATACAATTAACATAGGGTAAATTTAAAATAAAGTAACAAGCATGTATTGGCCTAGAAACAATTTTATATATATCTAAAATAGAAATATTTATCAAAGTAACCGTGCTTCATAAATATGAATTCCTACATGAGTATTAATACAAATATTGACCTTACATGCAAAAAGAAATTCGGTGCATTAATGCCAGTATTTTATTATTTACAGCAACAGAAAAGATATGTTTGGACCCAAAAATAGAGGTTTGAAGTCGAAAATGCAGCATCCTGACAAAATTATCGAAAGGCCAAAACTTGCATAAAGGAGGCAAAACAGGTTTTCAAGATTGCTAAAATTAAATTCTTATTTACTCTGTAATATTAAGAAATAAATAACTTTAGATGTTATTTGGGTTTTTCCTTTTTTAAATAATTATAATTTTAATTGATCAATGATATTGTATGGATATAAGCATCGCCATCCATGTAACAAGGTTCGAACTTACAGTAAAACGTTTCTTTAAAACGGGGTTGTGAACTACTTTATTTAAACAATACTGATAGTTGTTGATAACAGGTGGCGCTATTCATACCGATTAATCATTATAATATAATCCGGTGTAACAAAAGAAATCTTCGCTTGAGATATGGGTTTAATTTAATTTAATTAATTTAACTAAACTGTAAAATCAATATATAATTTAAATAAAGCGCACATATCAATTATTAAAAATTAACACTAAAATAGTACATTATAAATATAACAAAATTAGAGTGTTGCAAGTCATCAACATTAACGGAGGGATATATTAACGACTCAATGGGGGCGTGCAGTCCATGGAAGCAAGGGAAGCAGTGCTTCCCCATAAAAAATTACAAAACATCTTCTAAAATGTAATTTTTGAAATAGAAAACCATTAATTTGGATTATATTAAAAATGCTAAAATATTATCTTAATTATCAAGCCCATAATAAATGCGGCCTTGACTCCGACCGAGCCACAAAAGAAATCGAATAGAACCTATGCGGGCCGCTAGCTTTTCTGCAGCCAAGTCCTGTATGCTTGATTTCCTGTGAATCGAGCCGGAGGTTGTTGAACTTTCCACCGACTGTTTGCAATTTTTGCATTTCAGTCGCGTGCTTTAAGTGGGGACGGAATCTATCGTTGAAGTAGGTTCTTTGTTTGAACGGTTATCTGTGTGTTGTGTGATACGTACTTCGCGTCGTGCATGGTGCGACATGGAACACAATAATACGGACGTGGATATGCAAATACCGTCAACTTCGGCGGTCGGTAACAACGTTGAAAATGTTGGAGAATTTAGTAAGAAGAGTGTGTGTGAATGTGTGGTGTGTGTCTTAATAATAAAGGGATTTTCAACATTAAACTTCGCTGATAACCTTCAAATAATTTCCAAACCAAGGGCAAAACCGCCTATGAAAAATTTAACCACAAAAATGGAAAACTGTATTAGACATTATTATCCGGAAAAACCATACGAACAATTTAAATGGCTAACAGGGTGTGAAAATATAAGTAAATTATTTTGTTGGTAATGTTTACTTTTTGAAAATGAAGAAGGTCTTTGGAGTAAAACTGGTTTTTTCGATTTAAACAATTTCCATAAAGCTGTAAAACGACACATTATGTCCAAAACGCATTTGCAAAAGAAAAAGTCTTCGGCAAAACGAGAATTGAACACGCCCTTAATAAACAGTGTGAAATTAGTCACCGCCAACACAATGAACTAGTCGATAAAAACAGGCAAATATTAAGAAGACTTTTAGAGGTCATGACGAAACAAGGGTTTCTTCAAAAAGAAGAAATTTTCAAGATTTACTTAGTTTAATGGCTAAATATGATGATTGCTTAAAAAATCATTTAGAGCAGTCTAGCGTTTTTGGCGGAACGTCGAATCGAATCCAGAATGATTTAATTTTCGCTGTTACAACCATTATTCTAAAAATAATTAAGCAGGAGATTGGCGAGGCGCGGTTTATTGCTATTGTTCTTTACGAAACAACTGATATCACTAATTTTACCCAATTATCTATAGTAATACGCTACGTTAAAACAAACGGAAGTATTCAAGAGCGATTTTTAGGTTTTAAGCATGTGTCCGAAAATCGTACAGCAGATGCATTATATATCGTAGTTTATAACGTTACTAAAGAAATTAATGGAGAGAAAAAAATAGTTGCTCAAAGCTATGATGGAGCTGCAGTGATGGCACGACACTTAAGGGGTCTGCAAGCTAAAGTTCGAGAAACTTTCCCAAGTGCTGTGGTTGTTCATTGTTTTGCTAATAAATTAAATTTAGTTTTATCCCAGTCCATCAATCACATTAAAGAGTGTAAAGTATTTTTCGTTACTTTAAGTGGCATGGCTGCTTTTTATTCCAAGTCAACAGAACGTACACAAGCTTTGGACTCCATTGTCTACGAACGATTGCCCAAAGTAGCTCCTACTAGTTGGAACTATAATGAAAGACTTGTGTTAGGAGTATCTTAAAATCTTGAATCACTGATTGAACTATTTGAGAATATAATAGAAAATAACGAAACGTGAGACTCAGAAGCAATAAATAGTTCGAGGGGTTTTATGGACTGTTTGAAACGAGATTTTAATTTTAATTATTTGATGAACATATTTTCAGAAATATTACCATTCTCGGACAATGTTTTTAGTATATTAAAAACTAAAACAAATAATATTGCTTTTTGCCTAAAAAAAGTGGATGATTTTAAGTCCATGTTAGACCAAAAAAGAGATGACTGACCTATTTTGGGAGAAAACGATGATGTTAAATGTAGAGCCTCAAGCCAAGCGTCTTCGAACAGACAAGGTCGGAGATGTTCAAACATCATAAAGACGCCTCTTTTATAAAACAATCGATCAAATTCAGCAATAAATAAACTATGGATTTAATGGTTTAAATGATTTTAAATTCCTCGAGCTCTGCAATTTTGATGCATTTAAAGGAAAAACTATTCCAGAAGATGCGTTTAAATCTCTTCTTCTTCATTATGGCCAGTTCCTCGACCGAGTGTTACTGCGATTTGAACTAAAAGTGGTTTACGAAACTGATGAAATTAGCGCAAAAAATAACGCTAAGGAACTAATGCAATTTTTAAAAGACAAGGAGCTGGAAGATGCCTACACCGTAGTGTCGAAATTGTGGGAATTAGTATTGACAATACCTGCCACAAGTTCATCAGTATAACGCAATTTTTCAACACTTAAACGTATAAAAAATTTCGTGAGAAATTCAACTGGGCAGGAGAGACTTTCGCATACATTGCTGTTGTCCATTGAAAATAAACTTCTCCAAAATGTGTCGGAGCATCGATGTTTTTATGATGAGGTCATTGACGAATTTGCAAAAAATGATCGAAGAATCGAATTACATTACAAATAGGTAAGTTTCTAAAAATTGCTTTCCTTTCTTAAAATTTCACCGCACGCCCCTGCAACTCAACCACATATAAATAAGAGTTATCCCACAATATTTTAAGTAACAGTGCAAAAAATCATCGAGTTCAAATCCCAAGTTTGTCAATTTGCGAGAAAACCACTGAAGTTCCATTTTATTCAATAACACTGCACTCAGCTTTAGATTTGCAGCATGCCACAAACTGTGCTTTCAACATTAATATTGTTAATAATAATAAGTAATATTATTTATGTTTTAAGTTAAAATAAAAAGTTTTTTTAATTTATTTAAGGTTCTTTACAATTTTATGACGTATAAGGAATATTGTTTTACCCGCGCTTAGACTCTACCTATATAAATTGGTAAAAAGATTATAAAGTTTGTAACACTCGTAGAAAAAATATTTTTCCTAACAGTTGCGCAAAGTGTCTTTCCTGCACTTAAAGTTTACCCGAACTCCGCTTCGCGTCGTTTGTCTAACTGATTTTGCGTGCGGGAAAGTATCACTTTGCGCACTTGTTAGGAAAATAACTATTTCGTAACTAAGAAGATGAATGTGACAGGAGTTTAAGTTTCTGAATAAAATAGCTTGTAATAAAGTTTCTAAATTTTTCGAGTACTTGTCGGAGTTCCCTGTTTACTCTTCAAACCTTCTCAAGTACAGTATATGACCATATTAACGAATAAATAGGGTTAACATCCGTAATCAACGGTCTTTGTGGGGCGCTATTAAAGGGATCAAAGCTCTTTGTAGTACTTAGATATGCTGTACAGCGCTCAGCCGACGCCCCATTCACGGTTTACTCAGTTAATTCGTGACACGTTCTCGCCTAAATTGTTTAGATCGCTAACAGTCACATGTGTAATAAACAACGCAAACATTAAGTTGACAAATATGAAATATCCGTCCTCCATTTTGCAAAGTTTCATATTTACCCTGCATAACAAAAAGGCCGTAAATTGGCGAATGTGTCTGGCTCGAGGACACACTTTTCTTTGTTGTTGCTAGATAGTGTGCATATTTTTGATTAATGATTTTGATAGCTCTGTTTTATAGCAATTTAATGCTCTATACAAAATATTTATGTAAAAAAATCGGTAAATTTCCTTTACCCGGAACTTCCCTCATTGTGAATATTTCCTTTTATTAGGGATAGTGAAGCGTGAACCAATCTAGTTAAGTACAGTTATTCAGGAATTGAATTCGCACCAGTTTAACCGTATCATATTTAATTTTTCTCCAAAATTTACAGTCAATTGAATAAGAAGATTTTTTTAGCCTAATTTTTTTAACATGGAATTTTTTCGCCATTTTGTTTCGCTACCTTGAGCTCGTAACACAACTTTATCAGCTCATTTCTATCAGTGGCGGCTATACAGGTGAAGTAGGTGAAGTGCTACTTCACCAGGAGAAATAAACAAACAAACATCTAACTACATTTATTATATATATCTTAAAATTTTAGCTTTTACATTCATTTATTCACCTTATGACTCAAGGGAGGAGCCACCTAACAGGGAACTCATTGACTTAATAGGACACTGTAGGAACAACGGGCTTCCTCTTGTTGTTCAATCATCGAAATTACCTGCTGACTGGGAAGAACATAGGAATTCTCAACGCAGGTACAAAGAACTGATACGCAGTTCAAAGAGAGGGTCTTGGAGGACCTACTGCGAAAGCTTATAAGGTCTTCCGGAAGCCGCTAGACTTCAAAAGATTCTCTCAAAAGGTCCAGGGCAGAGCGTGGGGCTCTAAGGCTTCCGACGGGTGGATATACCACCACCGCAGAGGAGGCTCTAGGAATGCTCCTGAAAACTCATTTTCCAGGCTCTCGTCCGGAATCTAATGATGAGGTTACTGGGCAGCCTTTCCAAGTAGGGGCAGGCCCGGTTGACTGGAAAACGGCCGCTAAGGTCGTTACGGTAGACATTATTAAGTGAGCAATATCTTCGTTTTGCCGATTTAAGAGTGCGGGACCAGATGGAATATTCCCGGCGCTTCTTCAGAAGAGTCAGGACTACTGATCCCACATCTTTTGCGCCTTTTTCGGGCCTGCCTAGCTTTGGGATATATTCCCGAACGATGGCGCAGGGTTCGGGTAACGTTTATTCCTAAACCGGGTCGTAATTGCTACGAAACGGCTAAGGACTTTAGGCCCATCAGTCTATCCTCTTTTCTTTTGAAAACCAAGGAGAAGATCGTGTATGCTTATATAAGAAACGGCGCACTGGGTAGAAGACGGCGCTTCATAGACTGGAGGTGGGGGTCTACTCCAAGGAGATGGCTCTGGGTGTGTTCTTGGATATCGGGGGCGTTTAACAACACCACTTTTGACTCCATTAGTGAGGCTGCTGAGAGTTTTGGCGTGGATAGGGCTGTAATTAGGTGGGTTCGCGTCATGCTTGAAAGCAGAATCATAACATCTTCTCTTGGGAGCGTGAGAGTATGCTCGTCCGTGGTCAAAGGATGTCCGCAAGATGGAGTTCTTTCTCCGCTCTTGTGGTATCTGGTTGTAGATGGGCTGCTTCATACTCTCGACGAGAGCGGAGTTTACGCTCAAAGCTACGCTGATGATCTTGCCATTATAGTAATAGGCAAGTTCCCAAACACCATTTTAAGGCTCATGCAGAGGGCTTTGGCAATGGTGGAAAAGTGATGGCAAAAACACGGTCTGTCTGTTAACCCGGATAAGACTGAAATGGTACCAATTACTCATAAGAGAAAAGTGGACCTTGAGAGGTTCACCCTTTTTGGGAAAGAGAAGGTCTCAACTTCTGGGTCGGTAAAATATCTGGTTGTCTTAATAGACTCCCGACTGACCTAGAGGAATCATATTGAAAGGATCACAAAAAGAACCACTGCGTGTCTATGGGCGTGCAGACGGTCCTTCGGATCAACTTGGGGTTTAAAACCTCGTATTGTGCATTGGCTTTACACGTCAGTGATGAGGCCAATGATCACTTATGGCGCTCTTGTGTGGTGGCCCGCCACTCGCAAGACGACATACAGGAGAATGCTTGACAAGCTCCAGAGACTTGCCTGTATGGGCACAACTGGAGCTATAAGAACCACACCGACCCGATCTATGAAGGCCATTCTGGGACTAAGTCTTCTGCACTTCCTTCTAGTCTGTCGCCAGAAGGCTTTGCTTGGGTGACACCTATGTGGAACCCGAGCTTATGGGACGTGTTCGACCTGAAAGGGTCCTTTCCTTTCTAAAAAGGAGTGGGCTCTTGGCCTGACACGCCTACTTGGGGGGATAGCACAATGGACCCCAGTGAGCCTAAGTGCTGCACTTGTCGGGCTCCCCATCTATGTCTATGTCTATGTCTATGTCATTTAGTCACCTAATTGGCAAAAAATAAACCGTACATCTCGAATAAATATTTTACTTGGCCGTTGGCGGCATGTCTTTTTAAAACCTTCAATTGAACTTTATTAAAACAACTATAACAGTGGCGCAAACCGCTTCGACTTCGCTGGAGGTGCTATGTTTTGTTTAAGATTTTCCTATTACGTTGCTGTGACAATGCGTACGCGAGGACGTCGAGCGCATGGCAGAATAATGTTAACCAGCGCCATACAACGCTCTCGGTGAATTGCTGCGGCAGTACACTACACCCTCGTGTCGTTCGGGTTGGGGTGGCTGTTTACTTTTATTTTCGCGGATTTCGCAGCAACCGGTGCGTTCTTTTGCAGTTTGCTTGACTGTTTTGTGTTATATTTATTTATGGTGTTGTTACAACTTTATCTGTTGTCGAAAAAATTATTATTTGACTATAATATTTACTCTTTAAAACGAATCCGATCACGGATGTGGTTTGCATTTTGTTGGAAACTCCATTTAATAGATGGAAAGATCAGAGGGATCTATTAAATATAGGGCAGCCAAGGTTTGACTTGACAATTTTCGCAAAAATAAAAATAAAAAAGTGGCAGAACATAGCATGTTAGTTTTAAGTCATCCTGATTTTCGGGGTACAAATGGTTATGTAGTAGTCAAATATTACAAAAATTGTTTTGCTGGTTTTGTTTACTATTTTCCAATAAATATTCAGTGTGGAATAAGGAAGGATTTATAGGTATGTTAAATATATCGAGGTCTTTGCATAAACATGACGACTCGGCGGAGCATTTAAAAAATCAAAGCACTATAACATACGCTTTAAAAAAAATGTTAAACTGTATAAAATACATTTTAACGAAAACGTCCGATTAAATAGACTATTTATGTGCTTGATAATTGACGCAGTTTTGTACCTTGCAAAACAAGAGTTAGCCTTTCGCGGCCATGATGAGAGCAGCGAGTCAATAAACAGAGGGAATTTAAAAGAGCTTTTAGGTTTATTAATATCGAGAAGTTTCCAAGAACTAAAAGATCAACAAAAAAAAATTAAAAATTTTTTTACTGGTGACTCGAAAACTATTCAAAACGAAATAAGTGAATGCATTTCTGATTGTTCAAATGATCATCTAAAAAATGAAACAATGAACATGCAGTTTTTTTCTGTGCAAGTGGATAACACCATTGATATTACGCAAACCTCCCAGTGCCACATAATTTTAAGATACGTTAATTCACAAGGTTCAGTAGTCGAGAGATTATATACGTCGGAGAATTTATATTCTCTATTGAATCAAATTTTGGACCAATTTGACTATAAACATAAATCAATAGGGCAATGTTACAATAGCGCAAGTATGATGTCTGGGCATCTAAATGGCCTTCAAAAAAAATAAAAGAAAAAGCCCCGCAGGCTGTATTTGTCCATTGTCCTGCGCATCGTCTTAACCTTGTGATGCAGCAAAGTCTAAAAAGTATTTCTAAATGTCGAATTTTTTTTGCAAGCCTTAGTGGTATTCCCTCATTTTTTCATCATTCAGCGAAAACGTAACATTGCTCTTACATCTGCATCTACGAGGCGTATACCAAAAATTACAGAAACTCGATGGTTTTCAAATTCGAAGTTAGTAAATGTGATTGTTCAAGACTGGAATAAATTAAAAGACATCTTTGAATTTATTACCAACTGTGAAATAATCTGACGTTAGTGTTTAATGACACTTTCGCAATCACGGACATACAATTTGACAGTCTTCAAACAAAAAAAATCGCTTGATATTCATTTTTGCATATCCCATATAAAACGCTGAGGTGAGACGCTCTGTAAAAAAAGAAATTTCTTTAATATCATGTTTGATAAAGCAATTTCTATTACAGAACTAAATCATTACAAACGCGAGCTTGCTAAGCTGCCGACCGCACAACCGGGATATAGTAGGGCTCCCATCAGAAGACGACGCGCGTGCAATGTTTTCACCTGAAAGCGACAAAACGAACCCCTCGACCAACCAGGAGAGGACTGTCGACTAAGCGTTTACCAGGCCATGCCTTAGGGCTTGTATCATTCCACCGAGAAGACCCGACTCGAATAAATCAGTGTCCTCGCCTTTAAATCTGGACACGAATCCAACACTGTAGGGAATCTCCGATTTTGCCACTATTCCCTATTCGCCTGCCCAGATCGAAGATTCGTTGAGGACCGGCGAAACTATTTCTCCCCTCAGAGACCCAAGACTTCAGCCAAAGGTTACGCCCCAGGTCATTTGAAAAACCCGGGACGTGAACGAATTCAGAGTTAAGAAACCCGTTTCCACCACTAACTTCAACCAGGTATATGATGTCCTGGAGAAGGGTGGAATCCCTACCATTACCCCCGAGTTGGACTAATATGTACCTCCCTTAGGGGCCGTCACGTCCGTCCGGACTCTCCAACATCCTTTAATGAGGCCGCAACTGCTACAGAGACTTATGGTGCTCAGGAACCTTCCTAAGCCCTCAGTGGCGGAAGTGGGGACCACTTGCAGTTCTGTCCCATCTTCGGGTCTCGAACTAAACCCCACCGTCAGGACGCCAACCAGACCGAGGCGTCTGTCGAGGAAATTACGCCCTTCAAAAAGTACCGAATTGACCCCCGGTACTTCTTCGTGTATCATAACACCCCTGGGAATATCACAGGCCAGGACTCTGGGGTCACATTGTAACAAGCCAGGCACCGACCACGTTGGGTGCTTCTAACGAGAGCAATCCCATCATGTACTCACCAGGGCATGTTATGTATTCTCAAATAATACACATAAGACTAATTAAGTAGCACTTTATTCAACAAAGCCGGACAAAACTTAAAACTAAGAACATCAGTTGAGTAGCCAGTTGACAGCTTACTATCGACTCAAGAACTTATTGACGGATGACATTTTGAACTAATCTTAAGGTGTGCCTACACTAACTGCGTTAGGTTGTATTCACAACATTTCCCCCCTTCTATATTAGAGATCTAATCTAGACCTAGGTTTAATAACTCTTCCAAATCTTGAGATTTGGGGAGTAGCATTAACAACCCTTGGAGTACTAACTTTAGTCACACTAGATTCTAATGAAACATTTTCCAGTACTGGTGACCCAGAAGTAGAAGGGACTTCAATATTTCGTGATTCTGGTGACCCAGTAACTGGAGATTGCGCACTTATTATGTCCTTAGTTGCACTTTGAAACACATTATCATTACTTATATTTGTAGCAACTTGTACATCATTTTGTAAATAAACTGAATCACTTAAGTCATTTCTTAAGAAATCTGCATGTACAAATTTAATTACAGAATCTACTTGGACTAAATAAGTACAATAACTTAAAATTTTAACAACTTTACCTTTCTGCCACTGTTTGTTTTGATTATTTTTTACATAGACTAATTCATTTAACTTAAATAATTTCCGGGACTTTAAAACTTTATTAGAACTACCTCTAACATACTTACTACGTCCAGATGGTTTAAGCAAATCAAACCTGGTTCTAGGTCTTAATTTTAAAACACATTCAGAAGGAGTAACACCTGTCATTGTTGAGGGAGTATTTCTGTATGAAAATAGAAAACTTGATAATTTAAGCAACATTGTTTGTTCTGTTACATTTTCTTTATCAACAGTAAATAAAGCTTTTTTTAAATCTTTTTTTACTATTTGTACTGCCCTTTCAGCAAAACCATTGCTAGGCGGATGCCCAGGAGGAGATTTAATTGGCGTTATGCCATTTGCTTGGCAAAAATGAACAAACTCAGTTGAATTAAATGGTGGTCCCCCATCAGAGACTAATTCTACTGGAAGCCCAAAATTTGAAAATACTTCTTTTAATTTTGCTATTGTTTCTGAGGCCACTGTACTATTATTCATAAGCTTAACATCTAACCACTTTGATTTTTGATCATAGACAAGCAAAAATGTAAAATTAAAAAGTTTTAAAAAGTCTATGAATATTCTAAAAAAATTATGAGGTGCTTCTGGCCAAGAAACATGATCATTACTTCTGGTAAAATTTTGATTTTCTTGACAGATGTTACAAGAAGCTATAAATTTTTCTATATCATTATTGATATAAGGCCACCAACAGTATGATCTAATTAGCATTTTAGTGCGAACAATACCAGAGTGTTGCTCATGAAAAATGTTTAAAACCTTTAACCTTAGTGATTCCGGTATAACTACCCTATTTCCTAATAATATACAATCTTGTTCTACTGAAAGCTCATTTTTACGCTTAAAGAAAGATTTTAAATTTTCATCCTCAACACTACTTGGCCATCCAGACTGAATAAAATCTTTTACTTTAATAAACAACAAGTCTCTATAGGAGGCTTTTTTAATATCATCTGAATTTAAGGGAATTTCATTAATCAAGTTAAAAGAAAAAAGATACTCATCTATTTTAGTTTGTTGGTCTAATGGCAAACGAGATAATCCATCAGCATTTGAAATGGATTTGCCTTTTTTATAAATGATGTCATAATTATAACCTGACAGAGTAATTGCCCATCGAGTTATTCTTGAGGCAGCAGTTGTTGGTATATTTTTATTTTTTGCAAAGATGAATTGAAGTGGTTGATGGTCAGTAATTAAAACGAACTTACGCCCATAAATATATTTGTGAAACTTTTTTACTCCAAAAATTATAGCTAATGCTTCCCTCTCTAAGTTACTGTATTTTTGCTCTGTTGTAGTAAGAGTGCTAGATGCAAATAAAACTGGTTTTTCTATACCGTCAACCACATGACTAAGGACTGCCCCAACACCATAGCTACTTGAGTCACACGTTACAAATATGGGTTTACTTGGGTCATAATGCGTTAAAACATTATCAGATGTTAATAAATCTTTACTCAACTGAAAAATATCCTCACATTCTTCCGTCCAATCATTTAAAAAATCTAAATTCGTTTTGCATAAATCATACAAAGGTTTTAATTTGGAAGATAGCATAGGAATAAACTTAATGTAATAATTTAAAAGCCCTAAATAAGATTTTAATTCTGTAAGATTTTTTGGCGAAGGCGCTGATTTTATAGCTTTAATCTTTTCTTTTGTAGGATGAACACCAAAAGAATCAATAATATGGCCTAAAAATTCTACACTAGTTTTAAAAAAATTACATTTTTTGTGATTAACTTTAACATTGTACTGTTCAAGTCTTTTTAAAACATTTACAACATTCTTATTACATTCTTCTAATGTTGACCCATAACAAATAATATCATCTAAATAACATTTGGTTTTTAACAAACCAGCTAAAATACTATCCATTATGGTCTGAAACTTACCTGGTGCAGCGTTGATACCAAATGTCAACCTATTAAAACGAAACAGACCAAGGTGGGTATTAATGACTAGCAACTCTTGAGAATTACTACTAAGCTCAAGCTGTTGGTAAGCTCCTTTAAGATCTATGACTGAAAAATAATTATTTCCCGCCATACCAGCATAGATATCCTCAGGACGAGGCAAAACACAGTGATCAGCATCTATTGCTGGATTTAATGTTTTTTTAAAATCCACACAAATTCTAATTTCTGAACTATTTTTCTTTGGTACTACCACTATTGGACTTGCCCAATTACTAAAAGAAACTTTTGTTAAGATGCCTGAATCACACATTTTTTTTATTTCATTCTCTACTTTTGTTTTTAAAGAAAATGGCATATCATATGCTCGATGAAAAACTGGTTTTGCACCCTTCTTAAGGTTTAGCTCTACTTTAAAATGTTTTATACTAGATTGTGCATTCTCATCAAAAACATTTTTAAACTTAGTTTTTAAAGACAAAATCAAACTTTTTATTTTTGACTCAACTTCAGACAACTCTTTTACAAAATTTATTTTTTTTGATAGACCTGGACCTGAATTTTTACATTTATTCTGATTAATAGACTCTTTTGACACAATATCTTGACTAGTTGACTCTTTTAAGACACTATTAGATGAATAACTCGACTGACAAGACTCTAACAGAGTTACACTTACAGACTGATCGTTTGACTCAGATTTAGACTGACATTTTTCTGACAAATGTAAACAATTAATAGACAATAACTGTTGTTTCCATTCTGGATTTAAAATATTCAACCAGTTACGACCAAGTAATGGTGTAAATTTATGACTACTATCTAAAACTACAAGTGGTAAATTTAAAACATGGTCTTTAACTTTAACAAAAACATCAGTTTCACCCAATATGCTTACTCCTGCCCCTGTTAAAACTTTTAACTTAAATTTTACATTAAATAAATGCAAATCTGTAAAATATTTGTTAAAGTCCTTAACATGCATCACAGTTCGACAAGCACCACTGTCTATTTCAAAGAAAACTGGCTTACCTTCGATTTCCAAGGTTACCTGTGCTGGTTTTTCTTTCCTTGAAACTTTTATGGATGATAAGAAACCCAAAACCAGGTCATCTTCTTCAGCACTTGAAGTTTCTTCAGCTTGTTCTCCTAAGGTATTTACCTTACTACTTCTACAGACCCTGCTAGTGTGTCCCTTGGCTTTACATTTAAAACAATCCCAATCTTTAGCTAGACAGCTGTCTGGATCAGGTTTTCTTACTCCACACCTGTGACACACTTTACTAATTTTGAACGAGGCCTTGACATCCTTTGAACTTGACTGACTTGCTCGATTATCCTTGTTCTTGACAACTGTACTATTGGACTTATTCGGCTTTTTAAAAGCAATTTTATCCAAATTTTCTGCCACTGTTGACACTGTATTATCCATATTCATAGACCTTACTTGCCCCTCTGCAAGTTCCATAGACAATGCTTCTGCATAAGCTAAATCAAATGTTAATCTGTCTAATGACAATAATTTTCTTTTGATTGATTGCGACTTAATCCCACAGACAAACTTATCCCTCCAGGCTTCTTGTAAAAAAGCTCCAAAACTACAATGGATTGAAAGACTTTTCAGTTTTTTCACAAATGCATTGATGTCTTCCCCTGGCTCCTGGACAGCAATCCAAAATTTATACCTTTCAGCAATTTGTAGCCTTCTTGGACTATAATGCTCAATAAGTTTATTTTTAAGGACATCAAAACTTTTTGAACTCGGTAAATTTGGAGTTAAAATGTCTTTTAATGTAGCATAGGCCTCCCCTCCGATTAGAGTAATTAACATAGAGACTTTCATCCTCTCTTCAATGACATTGCATACAAACAACTGCTCTAATCTCTCCAAATAGCTTACAATATCACTTACTTTCGGGTCAAAATGCTCTATACTGCCAATTAAATTTGCCATTTTTATCAGGGAACCAGTAACTTCAAGACTCACACCCATTTAAGCGGCAAGACAACGGATACAGGCTGGCTGGAAAAGACCGGGAACTTCACACAACTGACTTTTGTGATATGTAGGCGACAATATCACGACTTGGACACATGGATTCTGTTCTTAACTCGTCGCCAATGTTATGTATTCTCAAATAATACACATAAGACTAATTAAGTAGCACTTTATTCAACAAAGCCGGACAAAACTTAAAACTAAGAACATCAGTTGAGTAGCCAGTTGACAGCTTACTATCGACTCAAGAACTTATTGACGGATGACATTTTGAACTAATCTTAAGGTGTGCCTACACTAACTGCGTTAGGTTGTATTCACAACAAAATTGTATGCATTTTTAATATCTATACTCACAAAAACAAACATCATAGACAAATATTTAAAGAGGAGATGAAAATAAGCAATGGCGTTCTATTTGACTTTTACTTTGAAGTTAGCTGCATTTCTTTACTGAGAAAAATACTTAACATCAAGGGTCTACGACTGTCCCCATAACACTAAGGTAGTACGAATAAAGTTATCTACAAAGTTCCCATTAAACCTATACTGTATGTTATTACCAAACGGTTACGATTTGCAAACATTCCGCCGGTTTTTTAAAATGTAATGCGTTGTGTCTTAGTATGCGGAGAGTTGCGGTACTTTAGTCACTACTATAATTCTGCCAAGAAAGCGTTAGTTATAGGGAAGAATAACAAATGGTTTTCAGGTTTTGCATATAAAAATAGACATAACTACAATTATCAGAATGCACACAGGGTATTGCCTAACTAAGGAACATTTATATAAAATTAAGATAAGAGACAATCCTTTATGTGAATGCGGAGAAGTCGAAGATTTAAATCATATTTTTTTAGAATGTCCTATCGATTATATACCACATCTTGATATATATCAAATAAGTATTAATATGAAACTTCCAACCCCTATATCCATATATACAATTTTGGCTAATTTAAATATGGAATTGATCAGAGTGTTGATAGCTTTCTTAAATATTAATAAAATGGACTTGTTATGCTCAACTTATTAATTCTTAACTTTTCCAGATTGTGCAAGTGAAATTTGTTTGTCATCCAAATTCCTATGTTGTTTTGTCTAAACTAATAGTAACCTCAATTAAACGGCTTATGAAGTATTGATTTTCCACAGCATTCAAATATATGAGGTCCAATAAGAAAAAGTCGGGGGTTCCGATATGGCCTAGAACCAGACAGGTCGGGATCGCCACCAAATTCAGCTGGCAATTGCCTAGAAGTAAAGCCATACCAACAAACAACAACAATAATCATAACCCTTTGTTTCGTTTTTATTTTTTGTTTCCATAAAATACAGCTTTAGGTTGATTGGTTCAGGTATGTGGCTGAGTGACGAATACTACTTTTTTTTTCTTATGGTATGTGAAGCCATTGTAAACCATGTTAACTTGTAACTCGTAGACGATAACACAATACATACCCAACTAATTATTAGCTGTAGACCGAATTACAATGACTTTATAAGGACAGTGGCGACAATACAAGACCACCCGCCAAATTCATGCAAAATTTCTAAAGGGGGCACCCATTTTATCGTTAGTTTTTCGCAAAATATGACTAAATTAATCTACTTTTATATTGACAACCTGACAGCGTCAGTTTTACTTTAATATCTAGTCGAACTATCTAGTACACACTCACTTTTTAATTTAGATTGTTAACAAATAACAATGTTAGTGCAAGCGATTAATGAGAGTTGTCTGCCAAGAGAATTTAGCAATGTAATATATACTGAAGAAGGTCTACAAAATAAAGTTTATTTTATGCTAATCTTAGAGAGCTTCTAACTCAAATTGCAGTGCTGAATGAAGCAAAACATACACTAAGATATGAAACAATATTGTCTTTTATAGCAAAATAAAACCAAAATATAGCAATGTGCAATATTTAATAACTTTTCTTAGAGTAAACTTAAACTTAAGACATTTACGGTCATAATCATTTACACATTCATCACAAACACTTAATGATTACAAGCAAAAAAAAGGTGAACCAGGCTTAAATACATTTCTTCATATGGCCAATGGCTGACAACTTCTTTTTTGAATCAATATTCATTTTAATAATCACAAAAACTAATAAAATGAGACACTAAAACAACAAACCTCATAAGAAACCGACGTAGGCGAAAAGTAAACAAAACGATTTTAGCAGCAATATAGCCGAACCAGTCAAAAATTGGTTACTCTATTGTTGCCACTGTCCTTATAAAATCACCGACCGAATCTCGTACCAGCGCCCCCTATCTCCGGAACCTCAAGTACAAGAGGTAATAGTTTACTGTAGTAAATAATTACTGTAATTCTTACCTCTAAGTTGCAACAGAAGAATAACGATTGGTAATAGCCAGTTTAGAGTAGCAGTAGACGATAACTTTTTCTACTCTGCAATGACTCGTTTTACTTTATGGTAATACCTTATAGGAGTACATTTGAAGGTAATGGTGCAGTCTCTGCAAAGTTCGAGAAGGTACTTAAAAGTTGTAATTTAGTAAACAGATTAGAAACAGCATCTTTAAATAATTACTATTATCTCACGGAAAAGAAATGACGACCTTGGAGTCACTTCCTAAAGTAGTTGTTTGGCAGTAGTTATTATCTAATTACTTTACATGGAAAACAACTATAAAGTAATATTGGCAGTAACAAATAGACATATAATACTTAAAAACGTGTAACCCAAAGTGTTTGTTGATATATAGTAGGATTATTAACAATAAATATGTAAAAACTCTTAAAGAGTAGTAGTGGTAACTGTTGTAGCTACTTTAGTGCTAGCTGGGTATATATATATATATATATATATATATATATATATATATATATATATATATAGATGGTGTCACAATAGAGCGTTCTCGGTTGACATCTTGATAACGGATAGCGATATAAAAAAAGTTCAAATGCAAAAGTTGTAGAATAATACGGGTTACATAATAAAATTATTTTCATTTATACAGGGTGTCTCGAAAATCTGTAGCGAAGCAAAGTTATGTTTTTTCTTATACGACACCCTGTATATTTTTGCATATTTAGATTCTGCTCGTGATTCTACATATTTTTTGTATAACATGTCCTAGGTCTAAATCTGATAGTTTTTCTAATATCCGCCATTTTGTAAAAAATTATGAATTGCAGTGCCTTTTTTCAAACTACTTGGGCCGTTGGCTTTCTGATATAGGATTATGATTTTTGGCAGGAACATTAACAAAAGTATGGGTTAACTTTCAACGTGAACAAAATTTGGCGACGTTGTACAGGGGGTCCTAGATAAGTAGGAGAAATTAAAAAAATTAAAAACAACATATCTATTCGTGACCCAAAACCCTATCTTTCGTTATAAATATGTCCTATACCTATTTGTCATAGTTTCCGAGATTTTGACATTTTTGTATTTATTATTTGGTTTTAAATGGCAATCGCCTTAGAATTTGCTTTATTATCGAATTTATAGAATTTTCCGAGGAATACAAAAATGTAATAATATACAGGGTGTTCCATTTAAAATAACAAAGTTGATATCCGAGGGACACTTTTATATTTCAACTTTTTCTCTGTTAATAAAAATAAAGGAATTAAGGGGGGTGGCAAATCTCGGTGAATCACCCTGTACATTAATACACAGTAAAAAATGCAAAATGAAAAATTCAGTCTATTATTTTTCTTTATGTAAAAAGGCAAATAAATATTTTAATTAAAGAGACACAACAGAAAAAGAAGTCCTACAATCACTTGATTAAATGTTCAATATGACCACCATTTCTTTCAACACACACTTGTAGCCAATTCACAAAGGAATTGTTAACTCTATTCAGCATCGCGGCATTGATATTTGTACATGCATTTTTAATTCTCATTTTCATATTCTCTATGGTAGTGGGTGGCGTTTGGTAAACTTGCTCTTTCACAAAACCCCACAAGAAAAAATCTAGTTTTGTGAGGTCCGGAGAGCTTGCCGGCCATGATACTGGACCTCCCCTACCAATCCATTTATTTTCATAATTCGCGTCTAAAAATTGCCTCACCTGCCTGCTAAAATGTGCCGGAGCGCCATCTAGTTGGAACCACATCCGCCTCACTAGATTCAAAGGTAATTCGTCAATCCACTCCTGCAAACTGTTTTGCAGTAAATTTAGGAAAGTGTCTCCATTAACTCTATTTTCGAAAAAATAAGGTCCAATGATACGGTTACCGATTATACCAGCCCATACATTAAGAGACCATCTATGCTGGTGATCCAAGGGGATAATGAATCTGGGGTTTTCAGAACTATAATAGTGGAAATTATGTCGGTTGACGTATCCATTTTTATGAAATGTCGCTTCGTCAGTAAATAAAATGTTATTGAAAAAATCATGTTCTTCTCTATTTTTTGCTAATGCCCAAGTACAAAATTCAAGCCTTCGATTGAAATCGTCTTGATCCAGCTCGTGTACCAGTTGAATATGGTATGGGTGAAATTTATGTTTTCTAATTATTCTATTTGCCGTAGATTTAGCAACACCTCTCTCCTTTTCTAATCGCCTACATGAAATATGAGGATTTTCAATTAAAGTTTGCATAACAAGATATTCAGTTTCTTCATTTGCGGCTCTTTTCTGCTTTTCCAATTTTTGTTCGTAATCGACGCATCCAGTTTTTCAAATCGTTCTTTGAGTCTGACAAATGATACGGATGACGTTCGGCATTGCTAAACCGTTGCGCATAAACTCTACTTGCTAAAAAACAATTTTAATCACTTGCGCCCAAAACATAAATCATGTTAATCAATTCTTCTCTAGAAAAATTAATTTTGAATCAATTTGAACACCGTTACTATACAAATACAAGAGTTTGACATTTCGCCATGACAACATTTTCCCTGTTTTCATTTGTTTTTACTTTAGGATTGTCTAAGGCATCTTCGTACATTAAGTTCTAACTAAATGTTGACACTACCTACGCTTTTATAATAGCCAAAATAGTAAATATTTAAGGATAATTGGTAAAATATCTGTTCTAAGTCTTTAGGTCGCGATTCTTAGCACAATATTATGAGCCGAATTTTTAATTTTGCGTCACTTGTAGTGTATTATAATTAGAAAATTCGATAATAAAGCAAATTCTAAGGCGATTACCATTGAAAACCAAATAATAAATACAAAAATGTCAAAATCTCGGAAACAATGACAAATAGGTATAGGACATATTTATAATGAAAGATAGGGTTTTGGGTCACGAATAGTCTAAAATATTAAAATACTATACTTTCCATTTAAAAAAATTAAGATATGATGTTTTTATTTTTTTTAATTTCTCCTACTTATCTAGAACCCCCTGTACAACGTCGACAAATTTTGTTTACGTTGTAAGTCAACCCATACTTTTGTTAATGTTCCTGCCAAAAATCATAATCCTATATCAAAAAGCCAATGGCCCACGTCGTTTGAAAAAAGGCACTGCAATTCATAATTTTTTACAAAATGGCGGATATTAGAAAAACTATCAGATTTAGACATAGGACATGTTACACAAAAAATGTGTAGAATCACGAGCAAAATCTAAATATGCAAAAATATACAGGGTGTCCCATAAGAAAAAACACAACTTTGCTTCGCTACAGATTTTTGAGACACCCTGTATAAATGAAAATAATTTTAGGTTATGTAGCCGGTATTGTTCTACAACTTTTGTATTTGAACTTTTGTTATATCGCTATCCGTTATCAAGATATCAACCGAGAACGCACTATTGGGACACACTGTATATATATATATATATATATATATATATATATATATATATATATATATAATGTCAAGCACAGAATTATATGCATAAAATATTACTTTCAAATATCAAGTACAAGAATAATATCTCTTATATCTCAAATAAAATAAATGCTAAAAGACGATCAATATACCATACATAAAAACAAGTAATTCTAAGATATTTTGCGATGGCCTAAATTACACATCTATTGTTTTAAAGTCAATACTCTGCAAACCGCAACTCGCCCAGAATTGTTTATAATATTGGCCGTTTTAATAACGATTAATAAAACAATTAACTAATTGCTCTACATAAGAGATAAACTCGAAAATCGCTGACCAGCTGAGGTTTACTATAAAAAGATTTTAGAATCCTCGAGAGAGGGATTATTATTAAAAATGAGAATCAATTAGCGAGTCAGTGAAATCGGTCAACGAGAATCAAAAAGTGAACTAGTGATTTGGTCAGAATGTTTTTATTGAAAGTGCTGTTCCCCTGGTGAATGGGCCAATTAATGTAAGTTATATATTTTTCTCTTAAAGTGAAAATTGTAGAAATCATACTTTTAAAAACGACCATCTGTAAATATGTAAATAAAAAGTTAGGTGTTTTTTAAATATATATTTTATTTAGTTAGATCCCTACGTCCCTAGTCATACCCTATATCGGGACCATGACATTTGGTGGTGCCCGGTGAATATGTTTCTTGTGTGTTTAATGTCTGAATTTCGAATGTAAATTTAGTCTGTTCAAGTCCTGCCGAAGCAGGTGGACTTCTACACAGGGATGCACTAGGACTAAAAGGACTATTATTTGTGCTACGGTGAGCGGGTTTAAATTCTTGATATTGTAAAACTTTTAATTTTTCCTTTTTTGTTTGCCCCTCGAAAACTCCTTTTGTTTTGCTTCGAGTTACCCTTTCGTCATCCGACATATGGCGTATATAAATAAATAAACCTATGAATATATATCTATATAAAGTAATAATAGGTATCGCAGTTAATCAAAATAATATCTATACAAACGTTATAATACTAAGGGAAATAAATGTATTGTGAAAATTGTAGAAAGAAAAAAAAACAACAAAAAATCGTTTATTACCATCTTTTTCCACTTTTGTATCATATCTCTAGAAATATTTCTTATATTTTCACTGCACATGTGTGTGTTAATTATTTTTCTTAAAATATTTATTGTTCTGCCTATTTTTGTAATTTCCAGGAGTTTTACATTTATCTTAATCTTTTTTATTTTCTTTAAAATTGCTAAAATTCTTTTTTGTTTATTGTGTGTATGATATATTTCAAGTTTTCTTTTATAAGTTAACAGGATATCTGATAAATTTTTCATTACGTAGCATTTATTGAGTATTGTTAATAATATTTATAATTAATTAGAGAAAGAATGATAGTTTTAAAGATAGCGACCTCTGCCATATGTGTACCACTAGCGCCACATTTATATCACAATCAAGGTACAAGAAACACATTAAAAATTTAAATGCCATAAAAGTAGTACTGTTTATTAAAATATAAAAGTAAATGTTAAAAGCGGCTTATCCATCAAAAAAAAAATTATTACTGTAACCATATCACAATTAAAAAAACAGTTAAATTTGAAAATAAACTCGGCGCCTCCACCAAATGTCATGGTCCCGATATAGGGTATGACTAGGGACGTAGGGATCTAACTAAATAAAATATATATTTAAAAAACACCTAACTTTTTATTTACATATTTACAGATGGTCGTTTTTAAAAGTATGATTTCTACAATTTTCACTTTAAGAGAAAAATATATAACTTGCATTAATTGGCCCATTGACCAGGGGAACAGCACTTTCAATAAAAACATTCTGACCAAATCACTAGTTCACTTTTTGATTCTCGTTGACCGATTTCACTGACTCGCTAATTGATTCTCATTTTTTTAATAATCCCCCTCTCGAGGATTCTTAAATCTTTTTATAGTAAACCTCAGCTGGTCAGCGATTTTCGTGTTTATCTCTTATGTGGAGCAATTAGTTAATTGTTTTATTAATCGTTATTAAAACGGCCAATATTATAAACAATTCTGGGCGAGTTGCGGTTTGCAGAGTATTGACTTTAAAACAATAGATGTGTAATTTAGGCCATTGCAAAATATCTTAGAATTACTTGTTTTTATGTATGGTATATTGATCGTCTTTTAGCATTTATTTTATTTGAGATATAAGAGATATTATTCTTGTACTTGATATTTGAAAGTAATATTTTATGCATATAATTCTGTGCTTGACATTATATACAGGGTGAGACGGGAGGATCGCCCCAAACTCCAGGAGTGTGTTCTATGAAAGATACTGATTTAAAAAAACTCATATGTTCTTATTCGATTTTCATTTGTTTTCAACTTACAACAAAAATAAGATTTCAAGCATAATTCCATACATACAACATAATAATTATAGGGTGCTTAGAAATCAAAATAAGTTAATTTTCCATTTACTGGTAATATACCTGTCAGTGTCATTTTTGAATTCGTACCTGTCAGTGTCATTTTTGAATTCGAGCTGTTGAACATATTCCAAAATGCCGAATTTTTACTCACACTTAGAGTATGCGAATATGATATTTGTTTATGGTTTTTGCAATGGGAATGCTACAGCTGCTGCTGAAGAATACCGTCAACGATTCCCATCTCAACGTCATCCTGATAAGAAAGTATTTATGAGAGTTTTCAACAAACTATGCGAAAGCGGAACACTTCCCAGTGCCAACACAACTTCTGAAAGAGCTACTCAACAAACTTTAGCAGAAGTAGAAAATATTCTGGACCTAGTAGAAGAAGATGCAACCATCAGTTCACGCAGAATGGCTGCTCAGTTGGACATTCCACAAAAAAGAGTGATAAATACGCTCCACGAGCAAGGTTTGTATCCTTACCACTTACAAAAAATCCAACACCTACAGCCAGAAGATTTTGCCAAACGTATGGAGTTTTGTCGGTGGATAGACAATAATCGTCATCTTATATCGCGCATACTTTTCACGGACGAAGCAACATTTACTCGTGACGGTATTAATAATAGTCGCAATTGCCATGTCTGGTCAGAGGAAAATCCGCATGCAACAGTCGAGAGCAACTTTCAACATAGGTTCTCGGTAAACGTATGGTGTGGTATGATAGATAGTTATGTCATTGGCCCTTTTATTTTGGAAAATCGCCTCACAGGGGACTACTATTGTGAATTTCTCGAAAATGAATTACAAGGACTACTGGAGGATGTTCCCCTAAACATCAGAAGGCAAATGTACTTCCAGCATGATGGAGCTCCAGCACATTTCGCACATCAAGTCAGGCAACACTTAGACAGGAGGTTTCCAAGGCGTTGGATTGGTCGCGGTGGTCCTATTATTTGGCCTCCAAGATCTCCTGACCTCACTCCACTCGATTTCTGTTTATGGGGCTGGTTAAAAAATGAAGTGTACAAAGTGAGAGTGGACACTCGAGAAGCACTTATTAAGCGTATCAGAAATATTGCAGATGAAATTAAAGAAAGGCATGAGGCAATTAGAAGAGCAACAGGTGCCCTACGTAGACGAAGCCGAAAATGTTTAGAGCTCAATGGGGGCATTTTTGAACATTTAATATGATGAAATCTAATGATTGAAACGTTAATTTGTTAGATCTTGTTTATATTCTAATTTATGCTGTAAGTTGAAAACAAATGAGAATCGAATAAGAACATATGAGTTTTTTTAAATCAGCATCTTTCATAGAACACACTCCTGGAGTTTGGGGCGATCCTCCCGACTCACCCTGTATATATATAATATAATATCATCCGACGAAGCCACGGTGTTGGCGTCATGAGTTAGTTTTAATAATAATTTTGTTTAATATAGTGGAGGTTTTAAGTAAAAATTGTTTTTATTTACTAAATACCATATATCTAAATCGAGATTAAGGAAAATATCAGTTCACAAAAAGGAGTAAATTAAATTTTCACAAAAACAAGGACCCATCATTAATTCCGACTGTAATTAGACGTTGTTGATTATTAATAATTAATTAAGTGATCTCCGGGAGGCAGAAAATAGCAGAATTTGTTTTCTACCTCTTATAGGCCGAAATTGCTAATAATAAAATACTTTTCGCCCCACATACAAAAACTTATCAACCAAAAATAAAAGCACAAAATCGACCAGTCTGACGCGCAAATAACAAGAACGCTGTGTAGAGCTTACCATAAACTACCACAACTCGAAACTGAACTATAGCGAAGTTGCCGAAGCAGCTAAATTCATTACCGCTAAGTATAAACAATTCCTAACGGTTTTGCCGGGTCAAAGTCGTAGATTACCTGTAACCTTAGCGCATAAATTTAAAGCAAATTAACACTCCGCATGGATTCCAGAACATGAAATCTCGATCTGTATGCACAGCTCCGGTGTCGCTTTCCGGTATGCAGGAGGCGTCCCGTCTCTATGGCCTGAGCTTTCAATCGGTCTCACCGGAGCGGAATTTATTACATCGCAGGTATCCAAGCCGGAACTTGAGCGCCTGCAACTGATATTGCCATAATAAAAACCTGACATCCCAATTTAATAAGTGCTACTGTCTGCTACTATCGTGAAATGCACGTAACGCCAAATGGGGCCCTGCCTGATAACGTTACCGAAAGTTATTTGAGAATCTGTCGACGAAATAAAATTTAATTCGAGTCTTTGATTTCGCCTTTTAAACGTTTGCGAGTAATTTTTATTAAGAAAAATATCGTAGAAGTTTATTTGTTTTTATTATATTTGGCCTAAAACCGTGCCAAAATGGAATTACTTTCCAACGTTTCGCCTACGAATGCGTGAGGCATTTTCAGGGATTTTTAATGCTCAAGAACGAAACGCTTAATGAGCTCTAATGGGCTCTAAGATTTCGAGTATTTATACCCGGCCTATGGGATCTTTGGACATACAATTTAACAGCAAATGTATCTTCAAAAATCAAATTAGAGACAGGTGGTGATATTATGTTCACTAAGATGTACTAATTATTATACAATTTACATATAATAACTGACGCAAAGCATTGTAACCTTACACTTTTACGGTAACAAAATAAAATAAATTTATAAGTCTAATTATGATATTGCTATGGTGCTATATTTATATTTTCTCATTCACCAAGATGTCAGGGACTAAATTTTGGGAGTTATCTAGATTGTTTGATTTGAAATATTATTTTACGATTCTTATTTTTCAATACTATTTAAAATAAGTACTTAATTAAGAAATCATGGTTCTTGTGATTAGACCATGTCAAATTGAAATTACGATCCGATGTTTCGCCTTCGATTGCACGAGGCATCTTCAGGGATCTTTACTCCACAAGATCTGAACACTGAATGAATGATTATGATGATGAAGAGATTCAGGCGGGCTTTTATACCCGTCTTGTGCTCTCCGAACCGTGACCCTGTGTTAAGATCGATTTTCACGTGTGATGTAGACCGTAACCCGTATCTCTATTGAACTTTTTTTTATGTTTAAATATTTCAATAGACTCTCTAACTTTTCGTTTATAAAAACCTGGAAATGGCCAGTGTTATGCTGATGTTCAGCTACAGCAGATTGAACAATTTGTTTCTTTTTAATACATCGTTTATGTTCCTTAAGTCTAGTTGATATTGAGCCTTCTGTTTCTCCCACATACACTTCTCCACAGGAGCAAGGAATTTTATATACTCCTTCTGTTTGGAAAGGTACAAGATCTTTCGGGGATCGCAAGCATTGTCCAAGTTTCTTATGTGTATTGAAGATTGTACGTATGTTGGACCGCCGAAGTAATCGTCTTATTTTGTATGTAGTGCCATATATGTAGGGAAGAACAACACTACCTAATGTTGGCTCTTTATCATTCTCCTTTGGCGGAGTTGGTTTACTATGTCTTTTTATTAAACGCGTAATATCTTCAGTGCAATAGCCATTCCCTCTGAGAGCTGAAAGAATCTTGATCAGAAATCGAAATAGCTTTGAATACTAGTGAGTTAATAACCGATTTTTTTTGTGCTGGATGGTGATGAGAATTTGCGTTTAAGTATCTATTTGTATGCGCCGGTTTTCTATACACAGAATGTCCTAATGTACCATTTTCCTTCCTTTGAACACATACATCTAGAAAGGGAATTGTTTCATTAGATTCAATGTCCATCGTGAATTTTATATTTTGATGTTGCTGATTAAGGTGGTCCAGAAATATGAGGAGATTATCCTGTCCATGAGGCCAAACAACAAAAGTATCATCTACATATCTGAACTAGTGCTTCGGTTTTAGTTGAGCGGATGTTAGAGCAATATCCTCAAAGGCTTCCATAAAGATATTCGCTACCACAGGTGATAGAGGAGATCCCATAGCTGCCCCTGAAATTTGTTCATAAAAAGTTCCTTGTAAAATGAAATAAGTAGATGTTAGACAAGCTTCCACTAGGTCTATTAAAATCTTATCAAGATTGTTGTTATCCAGTAGGTCTGATATAAGGGAAATTGAGTCGTTGACAGGAATATTTGTGTACAGTGATTCTACATCGAAACTGACCGAAATATCTTCGGGATCCAACTGGATTGTCTTGAATTTTTCCACGAAATGTGCAGAGTTTTTAATAAAAGAATCATTTTTTCCAGTAAATGAATTGAGAAAATTTGAAAGATATTTACTTAGTTTGGATGTGGGCGAGTCTATTGCACTGACGATCGGTCGAAGTGGTACGTTGTCCTTGTGTATCTTCGGAAGACCGTAGAACCTAGAAGACAGTGCATTATCTCACATATAACGATTTAAGATAGTTTTTTCTAATTTCCCAACATTGTACTTCTTTGACTTATGGTGTTTCTCAAATGACCGATTCACTTATATTTGATGATGTGGAACTAAGCGAATTTAACAGAACATACATTTTTGAAGAAAAGTAGTTTTCGCACGAAAAATAATTTATACATTCGGTAGCACGTATAAATGTGAGCAGCTTTTTTCAATCAAGAAAATTAATAAAAATAAGCATAGTACTCGGCTTACAGATGGTAACATGTAGAAAACACTGCGCCTATTATTACAGTTAGATTTGTCATATATGTCTGTCAGTACATAAAATTCACTAAAATAAATCTTCGCTTGACACTTTCATTTTTTTCAGTATTATATCATTTGTGATATCTAAGTCATTTTAATTAATTTATAATTAAAAACACTCTTTTATACTATATTCAGGCTTACATTTACCATTGATACCTAAGTTACAGAAATAATGTTAGTTTCAGAAATTTCTTGTCACAAATAGCCGGAAGCAAAAGTACAAAATTAGAACCTTATGTGAATTTACTTTATTTTTGATAGAGCCAATGTAATATACTTTCATCTGGTACTGTATTATCATATAATTACTGTTTTATATATAAAATTAACTTTAAGATATTCCGATTAATAGGAATTAACATTTTTAATATGCTGTGACTCGAAGACTAGATCAACAATCATATAAGACAAACAAATGAAGGTAAAATCTAAGTGACATATGTTTCTGATAAGATAATCCAATAGAACATTCAAAAATCTACCTGTATATAGTTTTCTTGCGTTAATATTTTAAGATTCCATTTGTTTATATCAGTTAGTTCAGAAGAATTTTGTTGTTTACATGTCAAATAGCATATCACATTTTGTTTGGAAATTTCACAAGCACGTAAATTTAAACACAAATGTTCTTTAATAACTTGGTTCACTATTTTGCATTAATTAGTAAGGTAAATTTGTTCATTATTTTATATTTTGAAATCTACAAATATTTGCTTTGTTATTGTTTATCAGTTGTCAGATTTTTACACGGGGTTATGATAGGTCCGTTCGAAACCACATGCTTTCAATCGATAGAATAATGCAGTCGAAATAAGCATAGAAGTGGAAGTATTGTCTCTCTTTTTCTTTCTTATTATAAGTCCTATTGATTTGACGTATCGGCGAGCTAATATTACTAATTTAGATGGTTATTCTACGGTTGGACAAAATACAGGGTAGCTTGGATTAGTTGAGGAGTAATAATATATTTTCATCTCTTTCCAATGCTCATGGATATAAAGGCTATTTTTGTTATAAACCGAACTGGAATTTGACAAGTTAATGTTTAGTTTAGTGAATTTATTGGACCAGCATTATTTTGTTGATACTGAAAAAAGTTGTTTTTTTTTTTCAAATAATATTTTGGAATGTAGAAAAGGATATGTAGATTTACCGTGTTTGGTGATATTGGGTGATGGAAACCATTTTGTGTATGTGAGAAGGGTTAGGGAAAAGATCTTTCTTTTTAGCACCAAGTCTCATAAACGACGGAAGTGTCGGATATTCTGAATTTTTTTTTGTTAACTAAATTCCAACCCAAATGGGAGATTAGAAGGATCCGATTTGACGAGGTGAAGTTGAATATTATGGTTTAGTAAATTTTTGGTTTCAACTTTACGGCCTACATGGCGATTTTGTCCTAATTACTTCCACGTGCCACTAACATCGGTCGTCTTAACATTGGTGCTCATTAAGCAATTTTTTTTTGGTACCCTCGTAGCTACAATGAGGTAAGAATTTTGTATTATATTCTCGAATATATTGTGTGCTGTTTTGCCTGTCTGGAATTATATTCCAAATTTTGTTGTAGAGATTTTTCTACATGGGGCAATTCTTGTTTCAGGGTTTTTTGTATAAGGTTGAACCTTTGAAGTTCATTGAGATTATTTTGGAACTTTAAAGCCATTAGCAAGGTTTTGGTATGGTTTCCTAACTGCTAGTTATTTATGGAATTTGGAACTTTTTTTTGACGGAATAGACATGATGTCTTGGATACAGTCTACGTAACGGAGCTGTAGGACATAGTGATCACTGAGGAACACTTGGATGTTACCTGCCTTACCACCATTTACAGTCTACACTAGTGACTAGAGAATTCAGCTAAGTAGTAGTATAATATTTGGAAACTTACCATATAGTACTATTTCTGTTAATCAAACTGTTTATGCATATTAATTTAATTACTGGTGTCACCTTGTCTAGTATATAGCATACTGTGCAGAATTTCTGTAAGGTGAAACGCAGCCGGCTAATTACTGCTGTTTTATTGGTAATATCTAAGACATTCAAATCCATGTAATAGACATTTTATAGATATATATTGTGCTGCCACTCAGCGTGTGGCTAATCAAAATTTATTTTTTTTTAATATTTAAACCTAACCATTATCGTTTGTAACATAATTATTTGTTTAACTAAAATTAAACTTCAATCATTTAAGGGGAGGAAAGAAACTTATTGGGATTCTAAACTGATTATTTGATCTAATTCTTGTCTATATTGTGTAATCCAAATGTTATTAATCTAGAGTGGTATAGATAAAGAATAAGCTTCTGGGTTTTGTATTTACGTACCCAAATCAAATAATTTAGTTAGGATTTCAGTTAGTGTAACCTTACAATAAATTTAAACTCTTGTTAGGGAAAACTTAATTCCTTCACTTCTTGTTGGGATGCTATTAAGCTCCCTAGTGGATGGAATTGAGTTAACAATCATTTTTTTTTGTTCAGTACATTTTCTTTTTTTTTTCTTGGGGATAAGCCACTGACTACTGTGAATTAACAATAAAAGACATTTGTTTCCAACGTGTTGGTTTTCAATTAATCAAGGTAAGTCTTTACCTATTGATATTGGTTAGATTCAATGCAACCACTTTTTTTCCAAGTTTTATTTAACTTAAACTAAAACTTGGTGGCGCTCAACTTAAATATTACATCTAAAGTAAGAGATAGTGATATGGAAGTATAGGTAGAGTAACGAGAAAGAAGAATCCGAACCTTCCCGACTAGAGCTAGCAATAGTCATCATTAAGAGATATTTTTGGGTCGATATGAGGTGAGTGTATTGCGTCTGGTGACTAACATATCTTACTTATTTACCGCCTTCCAGCATATTGGTAAACCATAACATTTCAATTGGGCATCCTTTAAAGGTAGAAATGTTAGACTATGTACTAGGGATATTAACCCCAATATTGAATATTGATCTTGTTTTTCAGCTTCAAACTCAAGTCTCTCATTAATTTTCATATGATTTTTTAATTTGTTTTTTTTTTAATTTGTTTTTTATATAGTTGATAATGCTATTATAATTAATAAATAAAGAAACGTCTGAATTTATATTCCCTACTACATACTTATTTCTTGCCTACGGCCCGCCACCTGATTAAGTTCCGAAATTACCCCCTCTGCTAAACAAAGTTTGCCCATACTTGACTTAAAGCAACCATGGTATCTAGTACTTTATATTTTAATAAAAAGAGAAATTTCCACCGATAAATGCAGGACTTCAGAAAATCGTCCATATCTCCGAAATCGTTAATCATAGAATACCGCTCGAATCAGATTCTGAATCTACGGAAAATTCTCTATCAGATGTATGATATTTCGCGGGAAAATCGCTTTTTAGGCAAGTTTTTCGCGATGTGAAAATATACTCGCGTATTTTGACATAATGGCGAAAACGCCTAAAACATCGATCGATAAAAAAATTTATATTTCGAAAGCTAGATGAGATAGAGGGTCGCGGTTTGCACTGTTCTATTAAGAAATGATTATTTTATAACATACTACAACGAGAAAGCTCTAACTTAACAAGAAATAACAAAAAAAATATTTTCGAAAGTATTTAAGTTAGCGCGAAACAGCTATGTTTATTGAATTTAACAGTTCAAAATACCCATAAAACCACATTCTTGTCTTAATATTAGAAAAAAAAAATGTTTGCGTAAAAAAAATGCACGATTTACCAAATACATTTCAGTAAGGCTTTTCAGCAGAATTGTTAAAAGGCTATCGAACACTTTAAATGTTGACGGAGTAATTTAAATATTCTCTCTGGCTGATAATGAATATCGCTAAATGAATCAGATCTAGCTAAATGGAAAAAAAGTTTATCATTTAATCTGAAGAATCACAAATAATAACCACTCCATTAGTAAAGCGATGCTTTTATCCGGGCTATTGGATCCTGGTTAAGGACTGTAATTTAATTTTAAAAGGATTATTTTGCACCACCGAGCATTAATCCTCCGATGCTAAAACGCTTTTTAAACTGTACAAATCTCCGAGGAAAATTTTTAAGTATACCTTTAAGTTTCTTTAAGCAGGAAACATTATGAGAACTTTAAGCGATTATTAAATAGCTTAGTGCGAATGCCATTTTTCATAATTATTTCGAAATTGTCGATGTCTATTACTGAAAATAGAATATAATATGACTGTTTTTGTTTTTTTACTCCTTGAATACACATATCGCCAAAATTCTTGGACCAACCTTATTTACTGTTTTTTATACAGGAGGTGATTTTTGGCTCCATTTTAAGAAGAAAACTTCAAATAAACATATGTCTTAAACGGTGTAAATTTTGAGATACAGGGTGTTAAACTTTCAATAATTTCATAATTTTTCGAAAATATCTCGAATTCCACTCTAGATATTGTAATGAAATTTGGTATAGAGGTACTATGCATCTAGTGGAATTTTTTGATGTAGAAAATTTTTTTAATTTTCACCAGTGGCGTCCGTACGGAATTCGACCTGAATATTTTCCAAGACATTGATGGTACGCCACTGATTTCTTTTAATAAAAATTATTTTTGAAATTCTCATTCATTTTTGAGCAAGTTTCATCCCTTGGTAATTTTGCGTTGGACGCACGGTTTTCGTTTTAAAAAATAAAAACCGTTTCTCTGCATGGTCCAAACAATCCTGGTCATAAGACGGATATCATCATGCATGCAGAGGAATATTATTGTATTAAACTCGAGAAATCAAATCTTGTCGAAAATAAATACTAAAAGTTTTCAAAAAGAAACAAATGAATCAATAAAAATGCTTTATTTTAGAAAAATCAGTCGCGTGAAAGTAATTACTACGTTCATTCTCATTAAAATCATAAATCGCTTTATCTTAGTGAGAGATATTTGTAGATAATAGTATGTAGTCTTCAGCCACCAATCTAGGACCACCATGTCAATGTTTTTCAGAAGTCTGTTCTTTCATAAATACTTTTTATAAATTTTATTAATATAATATGACATTCTTCAACAATAACAAGTTATTTACAAAACTATACTAATACAACTAAGTACATAATTAATAATTTCAACAAAAATAATTAGGTTTTAACAAATTGACAGCACACTTTGTGAAACAAAATAGAAGAAAAAAATTAGATAAGTTGTTGAAAATGCCCACCACCTTGGAGAATACACGCTTCAGCCCTTTTCCTCATGTTGTCGCGAACTCTTTGAAGGATACCCTCGGTGTTTCTAATAATATCGCAAGAATTTCTTATACGATCCTTCAGCTCCTCTACAGTGTTTACTGGGGTGCGGTAAACCAAAGATTTAAGATGTCCCCATAGAAAAAAATCCAAACTATTTAGGTCTGGGGACCTAGGGGGCCATGGTTGGGGTCCGCCACGACCTACCCATCTGTTGTTAAATATGCGGTTCAAATATTCTCTGGCTTCAATACTAAAGTGAGCGGGCGCGCCATCGTGCATGAACCACATTCTGTTTCTAATCAGAATTGATATATCTTCTAACAATATCGGCAAATCGTTCTCAAGAAACCGGCGACAATTATGGCCATTTAGTCTTTCTGGGAGGATAAAAGGTCCAATTAGGTGATTTTCGATAATGCCAGCCCAAACATTTACAGAGAATTGCTCTTGATGATGATGTTATACAATGGCATGGGGGTTCTCGTCGTCCCAGATATGATTATTGTGGAAGTTTCTGATAGCGTTCCTGGAGAAGTTCGCTTCATCTGTGAACATTATTTCGCGATCAAATAAGGGATTACGCGCAATTTTTTCCAAAAACCATTCACAAAAATTAACTCAGAAAGGAAGATCTCGGGGAAGTAAGGCTTGCACTCGTTGGATGTGATATGGGTATAAAAAAAATCATATAGAATTCTCCAAACTAGGATGTGCGAAATATTTAGGTTAATTCCAATTTTCCTAGTACTCAGTTCAGGATTTTCATCTATGGAATTTAATACTGCCTCTTCAATTTCTCGAGTTCTTACAGTCCGATGGGCCCTTTTAATTGATTATTTGGCTTGAATATACCTGTTTCAGTCAACCTTCTATGCACATTTGCAAATATTCGCCTATCTGATATGACTCTACCAGGAAAGCGCTCTTGATATAATCGCCTAGCTTCCTGCGAACTGCCATCAGCCAAACCATACATGTAATGCATGTCTGCCAACTCTTCATTGGTAAACTCAACCATTTCTTTTCTCAGATATATCAGATATTTAGAACACAAAATTAATTAAACCCGACTGAATCTGAAAGCTGAACTGTCAAATTAAGTTACAATGGAAGTATTAATTCTAATAGCCAAAGCCTACTACAATAATAATTATTATTAGTAATCTTTCTTTATTGATGAACTAATAGTATCTTATAGTTTCGTGTTAAAAAATTATAAGCTCAAATAATAATTTTGAAGTCTTTGGGTATTAGTTATTCATAAGCAAATTTGATTTCTTGAATTTCAGTCAAAAAAAAATTTCCTTGCATGCCATGGCGATTGGTGTTGTCATATTAGCGATATTGTTAAAACTCTACAGAGAAACGGTTTTTATTTTTTAAAACGAAAACCGTGCGTTCAACTCAAAATTACCAAGAGATCAAACTTGCTCAAAAATGAATGGGAATTTCAAAAATAATTTTTATTAAAAAAAAAATCAGTGGCGTACTATCAATGTCTGGGAAAATATGCAGGTCAGATTCCGTACGGACGCCACTGGTGGAAATAAAAAAAATTGTTCTACATCAAAAAATTCCACTAGATGTATAGTATCTCTATACCAAATTTCTTACAATATCTAGAGTCTTATTCGAGATATTATCGAAAAATTATGAAATTATTGAAAGTTTAACACCCTGTATCTGAAAATTTACACCGTTTAGGACATATGTTTATATTAAGTTTTCTTCTTAAAATGGACGCAAAAATCACCTCCTTAAATATTGACACTCAATTAAGAAACACCGTGTATTAATATTAAAACCTATGGCAAAGAACATTTAATTATGAGTGAGAAATTGTGTATTTTGGAGTTATAAAGATTTCGTATACAAAGCAAGAAAAAGTTAACAAAAAAATGCAAAAATTGAATTTTAATTAGATTTTCAAGAAGCACTTTTAATAACCGGTGTATCTTTTCTTCTCTGCCACAAAAAGATGCCACGTCTATTTGCAGTATGCATGGAATCAATGAGATTATTGATGATTTCTTGCTTTACTTTTGTCTTTACATTCTAATATTCCCAATGGCCTTGTTATGATTAAGGCTTGGTCCGATTCCAATCTGCATTGCTTCAATGTGGATAAAACGGTAGCCTTACCCTATAAGGGGACTTTACAACAACTTCGGCTACTTAACAGCAATATTAAATGGGTTGAGTCGGTTAAATTCCTGGGTTTGAATATAAATAACAACCTAAAATATTCTAAGCATATTGACACCTTAACTAGAAAACTTTCTACCGCCTGTTTTGCCATTCGATCAGTTTCAAAAGAACTGGATGTGTCTTCTGCCTGACTTATTTATTCCTCTCTATTCGAATCCCACTTACGCTATGACCTTCCCTTTTGGGGCTGCTGTACCAACGAGAAATTTCTTAAAAGAGAGCAATTCGCTATTTGTTTGGTCTAAATAGTAGGGTGCATTGGCAACACTATTTCAAAAGTACGAAATGTTAACATTTCCTGCATTATTTATTTTAGAAACCACCTGTTTGATGAGAAAACATATAAACAGGTTCCCGGAAAGGCCACAATACGTATATCCTACCAGAAACTCTAGGCATGTCATATAAACGTTCCCATTCCTTCTACAGAATTAACAAAAAAATCAATTATTTACAACGCCATAAAACTTTGCAATCATCTTTCAAAACATCTAAAAATGGTCTCTAAGTTTGCACTTTTTCGAAAAAAATCCAAAGCGTACCTCATTGAAAAACCTTTTTACTTCGGTAATGATTTTAATAACGAATAAGTCTCATTTAAATGTTTTTTGTTTGCTTGTTTACTTTAATCTTTTTGGGTGTCATATTCCAGCTGCTAGCATAGAATTTGAAAATATTTTATAGGCATTGAACTGTCTGATAGTTTGTTAACATTAATTATTTTTGTTACATATTAGATTAAAGTTATACATTTTCATTTTTTTAATACACTTTGATTACCATATTAGTTCAGAACACTTTTTGTTTAACTTCACTTATTTTGCTTATATAACGATAACAAAATAGAGTTTTTTTCAAATATACAGACACATACATTAAAAAGACAAGAGTGCAGCTCAACACAACGAAACAATCTGTTAATCAGGTTTTAACACATCCTTAGGAAAGTAAAGTAAATGGCCTTTTTACAAAACAAAAACCTTATAAAATACAAACCTTATTAATTTCCATTACTGCACACATAATCTGATAATGTTACAGTGGTTTTAAATATTATCATGTAGATACTATTTGCTATATAGACGCGTCCTACGAGATGAACGTTCATATTAAACGTTTTTGGTACGATTTGGTTATATCAAAGGTAAAGGATCTTTCAAAAATACCTATTTTTTGTCACACCGGCATTACACCCTTAAAACGTAAATTTAAATTATTGTACATCCGTTCTAAAAGCAATTTTGTTGTACAAGTACTTAGGAGATTTGTGATTAATTATCCTGTTATACAGGCAGCGTCTATGGATATATCGTCTGGTTTATTTACCTATTTGATTTCTTTGAGTTTGTAACTAACTGTCGATTGCGCCGTATGCCGTAAATAAATCTTAAGCAGTATTTTTGTATCTTTTCTATACGTTGCGCGGTGTCAGCTGTCAATGTGTCATAGAGCTTATACCACGTCACAATGTGGAAACGTTGATAGAATCAGGGAATCACATAATATTTTTTTTAGATTTTGACTAAGAATATGCTTAGAATTATATAACCCATAATGTGCTTAGAATTATATAACTCCCTTTCCAATTGAATTTTTTATACTCATAGATATATGTTTATCAAATCTGAGTTTGTTGTTTAAGATTAGGCCTAAGTTTTTAGCCTCAGATTTTAAATGTAAGACTTCGTTTCCAATTTTAATGTCTATATATGGAGTTAAATATTTTACGTCTGTGGGTCTGCCAAACGATATTACAACAGATTTACGGGGATTTAAATGCATGATCTTTCGAAACTTTTTCAATTATTTTAAAGTCTTCGTTCACATTACTACAAGAATTTGCTATTAGGGTTGCCGCGAACTAACAGACAGAGAAACGAACCGACGGACTTGATAAAACATATTTTTCACATCTAAGGACGCCAAAACGCGAATTTGTGTAAAACCTGAGTGGGTGATTTTTCAGATTACAAAAATTTTATTTGCTCACCATTTTGCTTCGCCATCTTGAATTAGTACCAAACTTTTACTAGTTTATCTTTATACTACAATTAGTTATGGTACATAATTTGAAATCAGTTTACTAAGTAGTTTTTTCAGGTTGAATTTTTGAATATTTGATTAAGCCGCCATTTTGTTTCGTCATCTTGGATTCGTATCAAAATTTTACCAGCTGATTCCTACATAACACTTGATTTTTGTGTAAAATTTGAGATAAATTGGATATGAACTTTCTGAGTAATAATTTTTTGACATTTCATTAAGCCGCCATTTTGTTTTGCCATATTGGATTTTTACCAAAATGTTACCAGGTCATGCCTATACGACCCTTAATTTTTGACAAAAGTTTGAAGTCAATGGGGTAAGTAGTTTTTTAGCTATTAGGCGAACAGACAGACCGACAGACCGACCGCGACGGCCCGACAGACCGACGGAATTGAGGAAACATGTTTGTCCGTCATCCAGGGATCCTGAAACGTAAAGATCTGAACAAATCTCGGAGGGTGATTTTTTCACGATCACAATATTTCCCTTTTATGAGGGAAGTGAAAACCAATGCAAACTAGAACATAAAGCTATCAGGAAAAATAACAAATGAAAATTTAGGATGTACGTACGGTTATTGCGTTCCAGTATTTTATATTTGGGCTTGGATCGTGAGTATAGGAAAACCTTTTTATTTGAAATATTTTTATTTAAAAGGCGACGTTTCGACACTTGACTGTGTCTTTTTCAAGCTAAACAACATTAAATTATGAGATAAAGATAGGACAATTACACATTATATAAGACAAGCAAGTACAAAAAAATAATTAAAAAACTAATATCACGATATATAAATAAGGTACTAGGCCTCCAATCACCTACCTTATGTACTGGTTGATATTTAATTCATTAGATATAACAAACATATTAGAATATCTATAATGAGGACTAAACAGGACATTTTCATTTTGTTTATATTAGAATCAATGTCGGTGGTCAAAAGTTGAATATTATATTCCTAAAAATATAATTGTCGTTATTTTTTATATAAATTAGGTTACCAAATATGCGGAGTGAACTTCACAATGACACCAGAAAACCAATTTTTGTTACCAAATTCAGATATTTGGCAGCGGTGTCAACGCTGAGGTTTGTCATGCCGTAACAGGAACAGTACCCAAACAAGGATGCACGGATACTTCAATAGAGTGTTAAAACAAACGGGCACGCATTCAACAAAAAGTTCTTCCGTTTATGGGATCCATATTACAATCATGGTATACAACATACAAAACCTGAGCATCAAATATTTTTTGTTGGGTGCCAATTGAGATGTTGGCGATTCTTTCTGTCAGATATTTTCAAAGAAATAGCGATTTATACAGTTCATTAGCAAATGATCCATTTTATATTGTGGTATGACACATTATAAGTAGTTATAAGATTACACTAAATACCAATATTATACAAATATATTTACCTTATATTTTTTTTCACCACATTACTGTTTGGATATCATAGTTGTTTTATGTTATAACTTGTAACTTGTTTTAACCGGACTTCGTTCAACAAAGGATTGTATACAATGCTTAAATTGTTTACATCACTGAGTAAATTTATTAAATTTTCCCTATATATGTTTATGAAGATCATCTCTGAAATACTACGTTTGTAAAAATTTTTTTTCGTGATCAAGTATTCTAACCTTGTTAAATTCAAAATTATGTTCATTGACGAAATGATGTTTTGCTAATGCTGTTTTTTCTTCTTTTATACGATTTTTTTCTTTACAGTCATAGGTATGTTGTTTTAGTATGTTTTCAAGATATTGTTCTGTTTGTCCTACATACACTTTGTTACATGTACATGGTATACAATATACAAAACCTGAGCTTTTTTCAATCGGTGTTTGATCTTTAAAATTAGTAAATAAGTTATTAGTCATTCTAAGATTATAAAAAACAATATGCATATTTTTACCTTCAAAATATTTTTTATTTTTTTGTGATAAACCGTATATTAAAGGAAACTTGTGATATGTTACTTTTTGTTGTGTGGTCTGTTGGTTTAGTTGAGTTTGATTAGTATTAGAGTGTTTCTTTTTAAATTTATTAATACACCGGTTTACAAACAATTCAGGGTAATTATTCACTTCGCCCAAGATTTTTATTTTAATTAAATTCATTGGCCGACAAAAAAAATTTTTTTGTTTTAACCCAAATCAGAACAGCATGATCATAATGACAAATAAAAAGTTGAATCCCGTAGGGTTTTCTTGTTAGAGTTGTAGAACCATATCAAATGTTACGATACTTAATATCTATAGAAAAAATGATTTCCGAAAATTCTTAACCCTGTTTGTTGACTAGGTTTACAGCTTTCGTCTATTAAACATAACATACATCTAAGAGAAAAGCAAACGAGAAAAATATAAACATAAAGCACTGATTAAACTTTATTTTTTCCGTTTATGAAGTGTCCTATCTTCTCTCTTTAAAAACCAAGACTAGTCACCCATCATGGCTGGATCCCATCGTCCTTGGTACCGAATTTCCATTGTCCTGATATCTTGGTGAAACCTTTCACCCTGCTTGTCACCAACAGCTCCTAAATTTTTAGGAAAAATGACAGATGGGAATGGAGGAAGTGAATTTTTAATGACATTCTGGCACCAAGCGCTTTATAGGTATCTAAGAGTTCATTAACTAATTGTTCATAATTTTCATCCATATTGTTGCCTAAAAATTCTCTTGCTACATTAACAAATGAATTCAATGCTCTGCGTTCCTGCCTGGTAAGCTTTTCTGTAAAATCGACATCGTCCAGCAATTTATGATTTGTGGCCCAATAAAAATGCCTTCTTTTAATTTGGCATCACTTAACTAAGACTTGTCTTAGGTATTAAAATCCATCACAATCTTTATTCAAAGCCTTCACAAAGTTCTTCATCAGCCCAAGTTTAATGTGAAGAGATGGCAAAATGATATTTTTGGGATCAACAAGAGGTATAAATTTAACATTTTGAGATCTCAGTTGAACTTCGCTTCTTTCTCACCAAATTTTTGTTACATAATGCTGATTTATTGCACAACTGTCCCATAAACAAAGAAAACTCCTACTAAAATCGCTATAACTTTTAAGTCTCCACATATCTGTTATTTATACCTATTGTAGTTTATTTTATCTAAAATCGTGCTCATATTTTCATAATTTTCTTTCATTGCAACTGAATGGGCAACTGGTATAGAGGGATTTAAATTTCCATTATGCAATAACACAACTCTTAAGCTATATTTAGATGGGTCTATGAATAAGCGCCACTCACTGGGAGAATGTTCAACATCAAGTTCCTGCATTGAAGTATCTATATCTGTACACGCGCACAACGGCACAACGAATTTTCTATGCTGTAGAATTCAGAAAACATAGCATTTCTTTTTCTGAAATTCGTAATTTTTGTTTCTTTGACCAATAGATTCCATTCCTTAAGACGGGAACCCAGAAGTTCTGACTGTTGCTTGGATAACCCCAAAATCACGTACCAAATTAATCTTTTAATTCACTTTGAACAATGAAATGTGGCCCGCCGGAACTGTGACCTATGGTGAAAGTGGGATCGGTACACTGTTCTTCTGAGCTGCCTGATGATGCGTTATTTCCATTATCGCCCAAATCAATAGCTTGCCAATTTAAAGCCGCAATCGGCACTGGGATATTTGCGTTACGAGGAACAGGTCATATGGCAGATTGCAAATTTGGATATTCTATATTGTGCTTTCCCTTTTTGGAATAAATTTCAGTCTTTGTCAGGCAAAAATAACAATCGTCAGAATGATTGGTGGGTTCTCGTCATACCATTGGAACTGAAAAAGGCATACTTTTTCTCTTTCCCTTCATACACTGCACCAATGATACACTATAACTAACACAGCACACATGGAGAGACTACCGCTTATCTTGATCCGCAATTAAAACACCAAACTATTTAAAGTAGGCTTTTTTACATTTTCGGAAAATGGCCTGGCTTGTGATTTCACCAGAAATTCTCCACAAATATAACAAAATTTGTCAGGAGAAATTTTGCAGCTTCGGCGCGTTTGACTCGACATTCTCGTCTTCACTTACACTTGCTTATCGATATACAGAGAACCACTCAATTCGAAACTCAACAGAAGAGTGATGTTTAACGTTTTTCTTTTATGTCTAATGTTTTAAACAACCCAGTTTAGGTAATTTTTCCGTTGTAAAATAGACCCATTTTAGCCGCCCCACAATAAAATTGTTTACCTACCAGGTTAAGGTTCTAATTAGGCTATTAAAAAATGGTACGTATTAGGGCTTTCGGAATATTTTTTTATTATTGGGAGGGTATTTCCGTTGTGAAAATAATGAGCTGGCCTGTGTTAGAAAAATCTTGTCGTCCAGTGTTATCATTCCAATACTGTTTGCTGCACAAACATTATGACCTGTATGTTAGGTTAGTTATAGTGCAACACTTTATGTTGTGTCGTATGATAAGAATAATAGTTTAGTATTCTACCAGAGTGGGTCGGATTCATGTACTAGTTTATACTGATTGTCCCATCATCCTCATGTATGACCATCACATCAAAAAAAAAATTAGGATGTCTGTTCAAATCCACAGGGTGTTTCAAAACGGGTGGCAAAAATATACAAGTAGACATGAGGCATTCAAATAAAAAAACGAAATTAAAAATCGATCAAGAGGTTTTTGCGCAAAATGAGTTTTGAAATCGGGTCGGGGAAAGGGTGGCATATTTCAAAATGGAAGAAGTTTAAAGTTATAAAAAAAATTTGTTCTTTACGGATATATATATTTGTATATTATCAATGCGGGGGCAAAAAGAGAAATAGGAAACCATTAATTTAGTTTATATTAAAAGTGCTAAAATACATCTTAATTATCAAGAAATTGATAAAGATAAAGAATATAAAAAAAAATGTTGTTCTTTACATTGCCTACGTGAAATAACGCATAGATATAGACGGTTTAGAATGTGTGGTGTATGTCTTAATAATAAAGGAATTTTCAACATTAAACTTCGCTGATAAGCTTCAAATAATTTCCAAAGGAAAGGTAAAACCGCCTATGAAAAATTGAACCACAAAAATGAAAAACTGTATTAGAAATTTTTATCCGCAAAAACAATACGAACAATTTAAATGTCTAACAGTATGTGAAAATATAAGTAAATTATTTTGTTGGCCGTGTTTACTTTTTGAAAATGAAAAAGGTCTCTGGAATAAAACTGGTTTATCCGATTTAAACAATTTCCATGAAGCTGTAAAAACACATATTATGTCTAAAGCGCATTTACAGGCCGTCATAAAAGAAAAAGTCTTCGGCAAAACCAGAATTGTAGATGCCCTTAATAAACATTTGGAAATTAGTCATCACCAACACAATGAACTGTCGATACAAATAGGCAAATATTAAGAAGACTTATCGATGTTTGTTTTCTCGGACAGCACGAATTGGGATTTAGAGGTCATGACGAAACAGGGGTTTCTTCAAATAGAGGACATTTTCAAGATTTACTTAGTTTAATGGCTAAATATTATGATTGCTTAAAAAATCACTTAGAGCAGTCTAGCGTTTTTCGCGGAACGTCGAATCAAATCCAGTATGATTTAATTTCCGCTGTTGCAACCATTATTCTAAAAAGAATTAAGCAGGAGATTAGCGAGGCGCGGTTCGTTGCTATTGTTTTGGACGAAACAACTGATAAGTAATACGTTAGGTTAAAACAGAAGAATTTGTCCGAAAATCGTACAGCAGATGCATTATATTCCGTAGTTTATAACGTTACTAAAGAAATTAATGGAGAGAAAAAATTAGTTGTTCAAAGCTATGATGGAGCTGGAGTGATGGCAGGACAATGAGGGGGTCAACAAGCTATAATTCGAGAAACTTTCCCAAGTGCTGTGTTTGTCCATTGTTTTGCTCATAAATTAAATTTAGTTTTATCCCAGTTCATCAATCACATTCAAGAGTGTAAAGTACTTTTCGTTACTTTAAGTGGCATGGCTGCTTTTTTTTCCAAGTCAACAAAACGTACATAAGCTTTGGACTCCATTGTCCACAAACGATTGCCCAAAGTAGCTCCTACTAGGTGGAACTATAATGGAAGGCTCGTGTTAACAGTATCTGAAAAGCGTGAATTACTGATTGAACTATTTGAGAATATAATAGAAAATAATGAAACGTGGGACTCAAAAGCAATAAATAGTTCGAGGGGGTTTTTGGACTGTTTGAAACGAGATTTTAATTTTAATTATTTGTTGAACATATTTTCAGAAATATTTCCATTCTCGGACAATATTTTTAATATTTTACAAACTAAACAAATGATATTGCTTTTTGCCTAAAGAAAGTGGATGATTTTAAGTCCACGTTAAGCCAAAAAAGAGATGACTTTGACCTATTTTGGGAGAAAACGATGACGTTGAATGCAGAGTCACAAGCCAAGCGTCTTCGAACAGACAAGGTGGGAGATGTTCAAACATCATACATACGCCTCTTTTTTAAAATAATCGATCAAATTCAGCAACAAATAAACTATAGATTTAACGGTTTAAATGATTTTAAATTCCTCGAGCTCTGCAATTTTGATGCATTTAAAATAAAAACTTTTTCAGAAGATGCAGTTAAATCTCTTCTTCTTCATTATGGCCAGTTCTTCGACCGAGTTTTACTGCGATCTGAACAAAAAATGATTAGCGAAACTGATGACATTAGCACAAAAAAATAACGCCAAGGAACTAATGCAATTATTTAAAAACAAGGAGCTGGAAGATGCCTACACCGAAGTGTCGAAGTTGTGTGAATTACCTGCCACATGTTCATCAGTAGAACGCAATTTTTTTCACTTTAACGTATAAAAAATTTCGTGAGAAATTCAACGAGGCAGGAGAGACTTTCGCATACATCGCTGTTGTCCATTAAAAAATAAATTTCCCCAAAATATGTCGGAGCATCGACGTTTTTATAATGACGTCATTGACGAATTTGCAAAAAATGATCGAACAATCAAATTACATTACAAATAGGTAAGTTTCTAAAAATTGCTTCCCTTTCTTAAAATTTCACCGCACGTCCCTGTGCGGGGGATATAATATTGTTTGACAAACATCGGAACAAAATCAGAAAATGTTCTATCTCTGTCATTTCGCCCCCTCAAGTGAACAAGAAGACAGTGGTAAAATACAAATGGCGAAAATTACCCGGCGGTTGGAGCCTGACATTGCAATATCCAGGTTGCGTCTTAAAACTGGATTAAATACAGAGATAAATTAATGCACTAATTTGGGAGAAATTTGCTCTGAAATTTGTTGTCCGGCCGAGAGCGGTCCATTAGTGAGTTGGATGTTTAAAATTTTGCAATTATTCCCTTAATTAGTTTATAAGTGGTCTATTGCAATAAACTATACAGAATTTGCTTCATGTCGGTAAACAATGCTGAATGTCGAATAAGAGATATGTTTCGAGCTTTCCTCTCTTCTAATAATTGGCGTGTTTACAATTAAAATGGATCAAGTCCATGAAAGAAACTCGTGAGTTCTTTCTTCTTAATATATTCTTCATTATGTAGTCAGCTTCACAATCCTTAATAGTGTTTAAAAAAACGGAGCAACACAAACAAAAAATAGCTTACATCATTACAAAACTAAAATGTTATTCGTAACACTAAAAACTCCATATTGTTTATAATTAGTGTATTTCTAATTTTATTTTGTATTTATGTACACAGTGTCCCAAATTTGAGCCACACCATTGTGATCTCAGAAACCATAGGAGATACAGAGTCGGTTAGATTGAGACAAAGCTGCATAATTAGGGGCCAATTAATATGCTACTAAAAAAAATCAGAAAATTTTTGAAAAAAACTGAAATTTTGAAAAAAGTTTCTAAATCTTTTTTGCTTTACTTGAAGAAATAATCGAAAAACTATATCCCTTTTTAATTGCCACTTTTTCTTCTGGTACGGTAACGTCACATTTTGTATACGACGTTGCGTCTGCGAGCCTCCTTCACCAGCTTGTTTTTTGTTTAAATAAGGAACTGGATTATTTTATTCGTTCTCAAATGGCCTAGCCTAATAATATCCTCAGGCATTACACTTAAATTACAATTCCACGTTTCTAGCTCAAAAAAAGGTTCTCAGGATGGGCAGAGAAATCATTTTGACACCAGTTTTTTAAGCACCACCTTAAAATTTTCTCTTAGGTAAGTTGATAAAAATATAATTCACCACAACTTTCTTGCTTAACCTTTAATTTGCGAATTATTTCTAATTAAAAATAATCCTGTACATACACTTTCATACATTATTTGTATTCACCAAAAAAATTCTAAGTAGTGGAAAAAAATTCAAAATTCGAATTTTCCGAATACGGGCCTGGTAAATATATGAAGGAGAGGTATATAAAAATAATGAAGAGAATTTAAAGCGAAAAACTCGAGCTATAAACTACATTAAACATTTTTGTCTTTAGATGCATTGCTCTATTTCTATTTCTAAAGGATATACAATGTTTAACGTAAAACATTGCATTTTTACCATATTATCCATACAGACCCACAAGTCTTTAAAAAGCTCTAGTAGCATTGGAAATTAAAACTGTCAGAAGGGCATTTGTGTTTTGTTAGCGTATCTCGAAATTTCAAATTATTAAATATTAAAATCTGCGTCATTCAAACTTGTATTCACTAGCTATAACGGTTAAACAAAAAACCCCAGTGAATGTAGCCAAAATTATCGCTTTAGCAAAAGTAGGCAATAGTGTTAGTTATGCTGCCAGAAAAATGGGTATACCAGAAACGACAGCCAGAAGAGGTCCAGAAAAAGTATTTAAAAACGTAGGTTTTAGAGTAGCGTACAAAACAGAGAGCAGTTTGAAAAATCTCCTTGGAAACCCTAAAGACAAAGTCGACTTGAAGGAGAGAAGTAGCATCTATGAAACTAGCTGTAATGAGTGCGATCTAAAATATGTTGGGCAAACTAAACGCTTCATAAATATTCGTTTTAAAGAACACATGGCACATTTAGGATACGGAAGAACAGAAAAGTCAGGCGTTGCCCAACATGCACCATTATAGGAATAAATAATCTTAAGTTGATTAAAAATTTATCTAATAATAGATTATTTGATGCATTTGAGAGTATAGAAATAGTTAAGTATGGCGAGAAAGCACTAAATACAGGCAGAGGGCCTATTCCCTATAGTCACCTCTATTGCTTACTTGACAACGGTGCAGTCGGGTGCAACCAAGTGTGACCACATTTACCTATAAATAGTCTCGGTTAGGATAAGTTACTTTATTCAGAAAATACACTTATAAATAACTCCCATATCTTTTCCTACCCCAACGATAAATATAAACTACCTAAAGACTGCCTCCTACCTTAAGTTATTTGTAAACCTCTCTTAACCCACCCTTACCCCTCTCAACTACCTATTCATTCTCAATTCAAGTCAAGTTAATCCGTGGAACCAAGAGGCGTTATAGCGATCAAGCTGACGTAAAAGAGAAGAAGACCCCGAAGAAGAAGTTACTTTAGTTTATATCATCTGCTGATAATGCTAACTTGGTTAGCGAAACGCGCGTCCAGAACGTAACAAGTTGTGATGTAGTGTGGTTAGAACTTTTGTATTTTGATCTATCTTCCACCACAGGTTTCAGTGTTAGGAAGCAACCAGGAATCGATTTCAACGCACGACGATGACCAACGGACGCCTACAAGAAGTAAGTTGAACTGTCATAAGACTACACCGCTTGTCGAAAGATGAAAGAAGTAGGGTTGAAAGCAAGGATTTCAGAGACCGGTCCAAAATTGCAGTGGTATGGTCATATCATAAATTTAAAGAAAACCAAAAAAATTCAATAGAGATACGGGTTGCATATTCAGTAACAACAGCTGGAACGGCAGGCAGGCTAATTATGTATGCCTTTTTCGTTATGTTACTATGTTAGCCGCGTACTGTGTATTGAATGCAAAAATATTATAAGCATTATTTAAAAAAATGGAATCATTATCAAAGAATTATAGCTATATAGAAGGAAATAAATAAAAGCAGTATATTATATATAGATCTAATTGCGACCAAAATTATATTACATTTTCGTACTGCCTATTTCTATTTTACACTGATCGTCAACTGAACTGAACTATTTGCTAGTTGATCACGTACGAGGTTACTTTGAAAATATAATAGTTATGTTATGTTTGTAGTTTGTACATAGTGCAGAGGGAGGGTGGCTTAAATATAGCTATTGTAGAAATTAATACTTTTTACTTATATTGTGCATATTTACGTTTATTAACGGACCGACGACCGTTGACTGTTATTTCTCAAAACTGCTGATGCAAATCAACGGCTTTTATAATCTTAATAGTTTAACCGATTTTTCCAACGAACTTTTTTTATTATAAACAATATTGTGTCACTTTTTTAGGACAGTACGTTAGAGACTCTCTTAAGCGACAGAGGGTTAATCGTGAAGTATTCACTCATAACCGCAACGGTCGGTCATTCCATACTATACTTAGTTTAAGATCAAACTATGTAACGTCAGTCAATAGAACAATTACCAGTAAACTTGCCGGCCTTTTCTTTATAAGAAAAACGCGCGCACAGCTATAATAGGTTACTTCATTTAAAATCACAATTAATCTGAATTATTTCCAGATATTTGCTTTCAATTTACATAATTTTGATATTAAATTAATAGTTAGTATATTATTTTAAAATTTATCTGGGTATTCCAAACATAGTGGCTGCTCCAATTAAAATATAATAATTTTGAATGCAACTTGATATATTTTTTGGGGATTATACCTAACTAGGTACTTAATTTTGATGATGATCGACTATTTTCATGTTGATAATATACAGGGTAGCGCAAACATTTACAATATGCTATATTTAAATTTCAATTTAGATTAATTTTCAAATATTCATTTTTATGGCAAATTAATATTTTTATGTTGATCACATACAGAGTGAACCAAAAACTAAATAGACTTTTCTTAAAAATTTTATTAATTCTTTAGTTCGTTATCCTAAATATTTGCCACTAGTAATTCTTGAAAGAAAAGGTTTAAAATAATATAATAAGACATTAGACTTTTATATTTATTAGATCGCTTTATTCTTAGATTAGATTAGAATTTATTTTTAAATGGTTTGAACCAAATCCACGGAAGATAATGGATTTATTTATTTTGGCAGCCGAAGATCACCATTGGTTTGGATATCCGAAATAAAACTCAGATTTTTAGTGTTTATATATTATACGACTACTTACCTGTCGGAAATACACGGAATTTTCCAACTTTATCAACAACATATTAATTCTGTGGTGAATTTCGCAAGTTTGGTCTAATTCAATCAACTTTGTATCTCTTACGGTTTTTGAAAGTCAATGTTACCACATAGAATTTGGAGAACCCTATACCGTATATGCAGAATATCTATTCGTTTCAGCAGAAATGGATAAGCGAGCTAGAAAACTTAAAGAAATACTCCATATTGTAAAAACACGGTTGGACACCGGTAATAAACAAGGATGAAACGTGTTTAAAAGAATTTATAAACGTTACAGGAAAACAAGAACTAATTTTGCAAAAGCAAAAAAAAAACGAAATATAAATTACCCAGAAGAATTAATTATCACTATAAAAAAAGTATATTCTAGGTAGTAAATCTACCTCTGCAGACCCACTTTTAACTCTAACAGGAAAACTTATTATTAACTTAATATTTCTAATATTACATTAAAATTCAAAATATATTTTTACTTTTTACTGAGATCCTGAGATATTATTGATCATCATTTTACATTTGTATTTCGCAAACCAACTAACCATAATTTTACAATATATTTTTATTTGTTCACAAAGAAATATTAGTGGTAACAGATAATGAAGTCGGCGCCACCACTGCAGGAAGTTGCCGGTATCGCCGATACAAAGAATTTCTGTTCCAAATGTTTTTTTAACGATTTCAATTGAGTCGTATATACTTTACTAAATTGAATCACACTTCAGGCAATAAAAGGAAATATTTATAACAAGGGAAGTTCCGTATAAAGGAAATTCACCGATTTTTTTTTACGATTACTCCTATTACAGAAGTAACAAACCACTCGTCTTTGGGTTACTCCAATACAGTGGCGGCTCCTCCATTAGGTCAAATGATCAACGACCCCCCAATAAATATTTCCAAACAGAAACAAATAAATAAAATAATACATAATTTATATGTTTTCAGTTTTTTAAAATTTGGAAATTCCCTCTATTATTATAAGCGTAAACTCTTAGACCGACCGCGACACATTATCCATTAGTGCTGGGCGATGTTCATCGATGGTTTTGAAACATCGATGTTTTGTTGTTCGATGTCCGATGTTTCACCATCGATTTTAAAGGTGACAAACATCGATGTCAACATCGATGGTTTTCGTTCGATGTTAGAAGTTTTCCTTTCTGTTCCAAAATTAGAAATGTAGTTTCAAACGAAATTAGGTATTTTTATTGATTAGATAATTTTATCCAAGTTGGCAACACTGGCAACTCATGGCAACGACGCAAGTGGCTTGTGTCTAGCTTCGGAGAAATACAGATATCGAGTGCTTTTATTAATTTTTAAGTTCTATTTAAGTAGACTTAGTCTTTAGTCGTAAAGATGTAACTTGACAACGTTCTAATATTGTGGTGTGTAATACTGTTTTTAATACCTATATTTTATTTTACGTTTATTGATAAGCTAAGAGTCAGTTTTGCTTTATTTTACAAAAAATTTATTGTATGTTCTACAGTTCTACGTCGTATCGTCAATACCATCGGAAAACTATAACTTTTAGAAGAGTTTAATTATTTCGTGAGATATTGGTAGTAATTATCTGAATATTATTTATGATATATAGAAAAAGTGCTTGAAAATATATAGCTTAAACAGTGATAATTTATAATGCGTCTTAACACCCTTAACTCAACCCCGGCAATTAAAAAAATATTTTTTTCCATACTTAACATGCAAACATCGAATGACATCGATGTTGATTTAACATCGATGTTTTTACGACGATGTTTTAACGACATCGATGGTCGCCTTCGATGTCAACATCGATGCTAAACATCGATGGTTTTTATCGATGTCCCAGCACTACTATCCATGCCTCGCATCGTGATCTCCGGAGAGGTTATGTTATAAGCGGAGGCGAGATTTTTCCGAGTGTTCCCGATCAAATGAGCATAGGGGCGCATAGGTAAGACACGAAATTAAAACTTTTCTTAAACCAATCTAAAAGGTAGGACTAACTTTTGGATCTAAATTTGACATATGCCGGTCTGAAATGACTTTAGAACTTTTTAGTGAATGCGGCCATATTGGAAAATTTAAACCCTGGACAGGTTTAAGTGTTTAGTACCGGATTTAGCGATGGTCTAAATTTAGACCTGAAGGGGGGTCCAACTTTGCTTTCTGAATACGGTTTAAAGGGGTTTAAAACTTAGACCGAGGGTTTAAAATTTGAACCTCTTTGGGCAATAGGGCTGTTTGTGGTTTATATGTATTGACCCCCCTGAAAAGTTGACCACGAGCCGACACTGCTCCAATATCCTTTTAAGAGAACTTGTATGAAATTGAACACGTTTAAATTTCAATTTGGCAATGTCAAAAAGGATACCTACATATTAAAAAGTGTTGAATTCAACAGATTAGATTTTTATATAGAATTCAAGAATTAGGCAATTGATCATTAATTCTTATGAAATATATCCCATCATATTACCTATGTGTTTTGAATACGAGTGTGTTTCCATTCCATTTTGTCACTACATACACAATCATTTATACATGTTCGACATCAAATAGTAAATATAATAAAAGACCTTATTTGAATTAATAAAATTTAATTTAGGCGGACAATTTAAAAGCTAAATCAAATTTTTAACGGATCAGCACGTTTTAGTTTGAAAAATTAAATTTCAGGACAAAAGGTTTTCTGTTTGAAGCTGATACGTAATTTAAATGTAATAATTAAAATGTCTCATGAATTTGTTTTATAGCAAATAGAAATACAGAACCAGGGCGTAGCGTTCAATAAAAATGTAAGGCGCCGCACAGTGTAAATTTTGTATGGAATTTGTTGGTCATAAGTCCAAATCACCAAATATTTAATTGCTACTTTAAATAGTTATAAAGTCTAGTAGGCTGGTCACCATCTTCCATATTAATTTTTGCTGATCATACATTTGTTTTTGAATGAGCTGTCATTAATTTCACAGGTTTTGACAATCACTGCCCGTCCTGCAAAGTTTGAGATTTTGTTTTTGTGTTTTTAACATTTTATTGTGAATTTTTTATTTAGAATTACTATATTTTATGAAATGGAGGAAACACAATAAGTTATTTAGATTAGTTCTTTATAAAAATGTTGGACCTAAATTGGTTTTATATATTATTTTACATATTTGAGATTTTGTTTTTGTGTTTTTAGCATTTTATTGTGAATTTTTTATTTAGAATTAGGATATTTTATGAAATGGAGGAAACACAAGAAGTTATGTAGATTAGTTCTTTATAAAAATGTTGGACCTAAATTGGTTTTATATATTATTTTACATAAAAAGTATTCGCCTTTCGGAAATATCTCTGGTTTTAAACATATAGGAATTTAACTAGAGTATATATGTATTGAATCGAGTTGACTACATTCCTTGATGAAACTTTTAGCTAGCTAGTACTTTTTGAAATTGTAATGAAAGATTGAGGATTTTTGCGGAAATCAGGCAGGTCTATTTAAATTAGAAGACAAGGTACCATTTTTTAAATTTAATTATTATGAGGTCTTGTGGGCTTTGCCAAATCATATTCTGTTGAAATTTTTCTTGCAGTTTTTAATTTGATAGCTGTCATTTTTTACTGAAGTTTCTCTTCGTTGTACTGACACCTGCACTGTGCATTTTTTGAGGTGGGTATCTGGATTTATTAAAAAAAGAACATTAATGCAGTGAAATTGATTTCCAAAAAAATATTTTTTTGTAAACGATATTATGGCATAATAATAATTCTTCGTAATTCCATACGGCTTTTTATGACAAAAAAGTATAATAATCAGCGAGCATGTTGATCATATCCGGTGAATTACGACACTCGCTTTCGGCTCGTTTAGCAAACTTCATCCTCGTGGGTAATAGCTATTACATACAAGTAGAATAAACTGTTGGCCATTTGCTTTGCTCATCTCATAATTTTTACCCAAATTTATATCGGAATTTTTCAAAAACTAAAAAAGTTACAGGGATGCTTTTTTAATGTTTAAAGGCTCTATCTACCTAAAATTAGTCAACGCCGCCTCGGTTCATCAAAATAGTTCTCGCATAATATATAGGGTGTTATATAAAATAGTGCAAATTTTACAAAGGTCCCGAGTTTCTGCAATTTTTAGTTTTGTTTCGTTTTGGACATATTATGATATTCTACGAACCATTATCTAAAACCGATTTGGGGAGTTTTTAATTCATTCATTTGTTTTTAATATAAGAGGCAAATTTAATAATTGCTGAACTTCCAAAAGAAAATTATTTTTAACTATTCTCTTATTATTTAAAATTAATAGTTTACATAATTTTATCTTAGATCAAAATACACACTACACCACAACTTGTGACGCTCTGGACGCGCGGTTCGCTAACCAAGTTAGCATCATCAGCAGATGATATAAACTAAAGTAACTTATCCTTAGACTATTTAGATGTAAATGTGGTCACACTTGGTTGCACCCGACTGCACGTTTGTCAAGTAAACAATAGAGGGGACTATAGAGAATAGACTGTCTTTATATAGTGATTTCTATATTTAACTATTTCTATACCCTCAAATGCATCCAATAATCTATTATTAGATACATTTTTAATCAATTTGAGATTATTTATTGATATTTGGTGATTGCTTTCCAAAGCATGTTGGACCACGCTTGACTTTTCTGTTCTTCCGTATCTTAAATGTGCCATGTGTCCTTTAAAATGAATGTTTATGGAAGGTTTAGTTGGCCCAACATATTTTAGATCGCAGTCATTACAGCTAATTTTAATGATGCCACTCCTCTCCTTCCAGTCGACTTTGTCTTTAGGTTTCCAAGGAGATTTATCAAATTGTTCTCCGTTTTGTAGGCTGCTTTAAAACCTACGTTTTTAAATACTTTTTCTAGACCTCTCGCACATCAGGGATTATATGGAATTACTATGAACTTATATCTTTTCATTTCCTTATGCTTATGCCTGTTTACTAATTTACGTACAAAATTATCATTATATCCATTGCTTTGGAAAACAATCACTAAATAAGAATAAATAATCTTAAGTTGAATAAAAATGTATCTAATAATAGATTATTGGATGCATTTGAGAGTATAGAAATTTGAATGTGGTAAGAAATCAATAAATAAAGACAGAGAGCCTCCTTATAGCTTATGCCTGTTTACTAATTTACGTACAAAATTATCATTATATCCATTGCTGTGTGAGCAAAATTTCCTACACACTGATAGAAAAAATAAAAATACAAAACGGCGGCGTTAAACCATTTTAAATTGATATTGGTTAAATATTAAAAAAGTTTGTTTAAAGGCTTTATAAGTCTGGAGTTGACCAACATTGTGGTGGCTTGGTAAGGTTATCCTCACACAGATAATTAATTTAAATTTAATAGAAAAGCACATATAACAAACGTTTTTATAGTAACTTTTTGTCAAAAGGTAAATAAACGTTTGGGTACATATGACTATAGTTTATAAAAAAAAGTATCAGCGTCAATGCCAAGTCTTTTTTTGGTGTCTGAAAATTAGCTTAACTTGTGTTGATGAGGATCTTTACAAAAATTGCAAAACTTTGTTATGTCACTGATTTAGAAATTGTGTAACCCTGTATAATACAGATTAACGCAATCTTAACTAAAATAAAATTATGTAAAAATTAATAATTTTAATTAAGAGAATAGTTAAAAATAAATTTCTTTTGGAAGTTCAGAAATGATTAAATTTACCCTGTATATTAAAAACAAATGAATGAATTAAAAACCCGCCAAATTAGTTTTAGATAACGGTCCGTAGAATATCATAACATGACCAATATTAGACAAAACTAAAAATTGCCGAAAGTCGGGATTTACGAACTTTTGTAAAATTTGTAAGATTTCATATAACACACTATATATTATGCGGATAACTATTTTGATGAACCAGGGCAGCATTGACCAATTCTAGAATTCTAGGTAGATAGAGCCTTTAAATATCGAAAACCGCATCCATGTAACTTTTTTTAGTTTTTGAAAAATCCCGGTTTAAATTTGCAAAGCCAATGGCAGTTTAGTTTAGTATAATTTTGCGACTTTATTATTTTTGACGTCACATCAAATTTCTCTGAAAGCAGATAATTGCTATTATATTTATCTAAAGAGCTGAAATTTTGTATACGCTCTACTAGCACGTGACAGTTTATTAAAATGTAAAAAATATGCTTTTTCAAATTTTGCCTTACGATCCCATGGAACCCATGAGATTCATGAGTAATGATTTATTAGGCAGGGGTAAATAATAGGTTATTATAAAACATAGTAAAAAAAAACGTAGAATAGAAATGTAACTGGAATTTTTACGAAGAATTTAAATCATTTTCAAAAAATATTTGAACAATAAATAAAAAAGTCGGTAAATTTCCTTTACCCGTTTTCGTGAGGAATGGTCAAGTGAAAAACGCCATTTTGGTCCAATATATTGAATTCCTATCAATATTTTACCAGTTTCTAGCTATGTCACACATAATTTAAAATTAATTCAATAAGTAGTTTTTTCATTGACACACACCTCGATTTTGTTATGTCATGTTGAATTCACATCAGTTTACCCTTATATCATATTTAATTTTTCTCCAACATTTTCAGTCAATTGAATAAGAAGATTTCCTTACGTTAATTTTTCAACATGTTTTTTTGTCCGCCAGTTTGTTCCGCTATCTTGAATTCCTAACACAACTTCACCAGCTTATCTCTTATATCACAATGCTTGAACAAATTTTCAAATTAATCTAATAAGTATTTTTTTTAAATGATTTTCTAAATATTTTATTAATCCGCCATTTTGTTTTGCTATCTTATATTCATACCAAAATGATACCAGTTCATTCTTATGTAACACTTGAATTTTTTGCAAAATTTGATGTAAATTGGAAAATTAGTTTTTTTAATAATAATTTTTTAACGTTTCACTAGGCCGCCATCTTGTTCGGGCATATTGGATTTTTCCCAAAATATTACCAGATCATCCCCATATGAGCCTTAATTTTTATCCAAAAGGAAGTCAATCTGATGAGTAGTTGTTAAGCCATGCCGCGAACTGACAGACAGACAGACAAACCGACAGGTGGACCGACGGCTTTGATAAAACATATTTTTTGGCATCAAGGGACGCTAATACTGCTAGGTGAATTTTTGAGATTACAAAAATTATTTTTTGTCGCTATTTTGTTCCGCCATCTTGAATTAGTACTGCAGTTTACCAGTTCATCTCTATACTACAATTAGTTATGACACACAATTTGAAATTAGTTCATTAAGTAGTTTTTTTCAGGCTGAATTTCTAAGTATTTTATTAAGCCGCCATTTTGTTCCGCCATCTTGTATTCGTACCAAAATTTTACCAGTTGATTCCAATATGATACTTGATTTTTGTACAAATTGGATAATTAGTTTTTAAGTAATAATGTCTTAACCGTTTCATTAGGTCGCCCTCTTGTTCAGGCATACTTGATTTTTACCAAAATATTACCAGGTCATCCCCATATAATGAATTGCAGAAACTTTATTTGGCCGCAATTTTGTTCTGCCATTTTTAATTAATACCACAGTTTTGCTAGTTCGTTTGAACACAGTCTTGAAATCAGTTCATTAAGTGGTTGGTTCAGGATGAATGTTTAAATACTTTATTAAACCGCCATATTGTTCATCCATCTTGGATTTATACCAACATTATCAATTAATTCCTACAAAATACTTGATTTTTGTATAAAAACTGAGATAAATTGTATAATTTTTTAGTAATAATTTCTTTAACGTTTCACTAGGACGCCATCTTGTTTCGGCATATTGGATTTTAACCATGAGCCTTACTTTTCAACTAAAATTTAAAGTCAATCTGATGGGTAGTTTTTCAACTATGCCACGAACTGACAGACAGACAGACAAATCGACCGGCGCACTGTGGTCCCATAGACCCAAAAAACGCGAAAAAACGATTATTAATTGATTAGCCGAGAAAAGCCAAAAACATAATAGGACGATTTCTAAATACTCAATTCACCGCAAAATGACCAATAAATAGGTTATAGTCACATATTTGTGGTATGGTGCGTCGAGAAAGTTATATTTCACTATTTTTATATTTTCTGAATAATTCTTACCTCATTTTTGCAATGCTAGCGTAATTTAAAATCTAAACTAAACCGAAAAATGATGACAGATGGTGAAAGATAAAACATTTAAGAAGATCTCAGTGTAAAAAAAAATTAAAACACATCGTTTGTAATTTGGTGGTAGTAATTATAGATATTTATGTATATTTTTTTTACATGTTAATATAAATTTAGACTAAACAAATTTTCAGAATAAGTCACAATCCTCTAATATATCTTATCAGATAGCTTAAGGTATCCAGAAGCCAGAAATAAAACAATTAGCCGCGCATACTCGCGCCTAAGAAATTTCAAAGCTAACGTGATTACATTTTTGCTTATCAATTTGACGTCTGCTAATTCGTAAAGAAGCTGACGTTTTAAATTATTTAATTTTTTTATCATTAATAAGTGATTTATGTTAATTGATTGAAAATAGTGTGTGCAAGTTTTGTGTAAGTGTGTATATATAGATATACAGGGTGTAAATAAAAATGTTGACCAGGCGCGAATGTTTTGAAGTGCTGCGTGAGAAGTGGAATTCACCTGGAAAGGAGCGATGTTGTCACCTATTCAACTATTTAGTGAGGTAAATATTTTGACAAAATATTTCGAATTTCAAAAAGTACAAAGAAGCATTTTTACCGATTGTATTAAAATCCAGTTTTTACATTGTTTTTCAAATGAATCGCAAAATATAGGGCATTTCAGTAAGGCGCGCCTAAGATAGGGCTTAAACGATATCAGCTATGTAAGGTTGTCCAAATCCTATGACCTAAAAATATTTTTACATATACAGGGTTACTCACAAAAAAGTTATGATACCTACAATATAGAATTTTTTTAATTGAACACCATGTATATTATTTTGTTTTTAAATTCTACATGGAGTTCTAGACACATTTGCATAATATTCTGTACCTAACTTTACCTGTTTTCAAATTGATAACAATTAAAAATTGGCATTTTTCCTGCTTTTTTTACTTACAGTAGAAAAACGGGCAAAAATCGATTTCACTTTCCTATCTTAACCTTTTAAGGGCTATCTAATGGAGATATTGCTATACGAAATTTGATACTTATGGTACTACCGATAGTAGGTACTGGCTTATTGAGTACCTATAGCTAATAAAAAGTTAAGACAAGAAAGTGAAATCCGTTTTTGGCTATCTTTATTTTTAATTATTTTTTTTTAATTTTTAACTTGAAAATAGTTAAATTTAGGTATAATAAAAAAAATGTGAATCTTATAAGTAGAAACTTGTCATTTATTTGCTAAGGACATTGTAACAAAACAACATTTTACGCTGTAACTTTTCTGATCATTATTTAGTTAATTACGTGTACTACTGTATTAAATAATTATTGTATAATTATTTAAGGCGTCAACACAATGCAGAGAATCGGGCAGAGAGCGACATCGACATAAAATTAACTAAAAAACGTGTTTCGGCTTTTCACTCAACTATTGAAAAGAAATGGATTGCAAGTCAAAGGAAACTTGACCGATTTCTTTTGCAAAATGATGAATGGCTTAACCAGAACGCATGTCTAACTTTATATACCTGTTCTGCTGGTAAGTGTGATTGCCATTATGTCTTATAGTGTTTATTAGCTACGTACCTATACCATGTAAATGTTTTATATGCCAATAAAAAGAAAATGGTTGTATATTAATTTTTTTTTTCAGGTTCAGGTCGTCCAAAACAAGAATTTTCTTCTTTATCTAAGGGAGCCAAACGAAAACGCACCGCTAATCTACGAAAGTCCCATAATTCAAGTGAATTAACACACGCTGCTGCTTTGTCAATAAAATCAGATGGTAATCTAGACGCTTCTCACCTCTTGAAGGAAACAGTTAGGAGTCCTACAAGAGCTTCTAAGATTCGAAAAGCATGGACTGATAGCCAAAAGGACAATAAATTATTAAAGAAATTTACAGACAATGAGGCTTTGTCCCTTTTTATAGAAGCTAAATTATCAAAAGCTCAGTATACATTAATTCGATCAAAGCTGCTCTTAAAAAATGCTGATATATTACCAAGTTATAATCGGGTACTTTCGGCAAAGAAGATGTGCTACCCAGAAGAACGTTCCATTAAAACCACAGAAAAAGGCGTTGAAGTTGCTCTCCAGTCCCTGCTTAATAAAACAACGGAGCGTCTAGTAACGATGCAAGAGCCTGTTCTACAAACTATGTCACCCAACGAATGTTTAAATTTAACATTAATTAGTAAGTGGGGCTTTGACGGAGCCTTCAGGTCAATCTGCTTACAACCAAAAAAAAAACCGATTTGGAGCTAGATGACAAATCTATTTTAATGGCATCTCTTGTGCCATTACAACTGTTTGGCCACTCTGATGATTCCCAGGAAAAAATTGTAATATGGCAAAACCCTCGACCCTCGTCGCCTAGGTTTTGTCGACCCATTAGCTTTTCTTTCATCAAAGAAACCAATAAAACAGTAGTTGATCTGAATAAACACATCCAAGCCCAAGCAGATTCCCTTCTCGTATCATCCATAAATATTACAGACCGTTTGTGCACAGTACATCATCAGCTTCATCTTACTATGCTAGATGGAAAAGCTTGTAACTATGTGACAGAAACCAAATCTACACAGCGTTGTAATGTTTGCAATGCTTTGCAATCGGAAATGAACGACATCGACTCAGTATTAAAAAAAAAAGATAAATTTAGAGTCTTTAAAAAACGGTTTATCAACATTACATATGTGGATACGCCTATTTGAATGCATTCTCCATATAGCATATAAGCTTGACATTGGTTGTGGCCGTTGCAGTGGTAGTGCAGATAAGGAAAAAGTTGAAAATAGGAAAAAAAAATCCAACTTCTCTTTAAAGAAAAAATGCACTTGAACGTCGACGTTGTTGTGCAAGGATTCGGGACGTCAAACACCGGAAATACTGCAAGAACTTTTTTTAAAAATCCAGAGCTCTCAGCAGAAATTACTGGTATAGATGCGGGCCTTATTAGACGCCTGTCGAACATCTTAAATGCTGTAGGGAGTGGATTTGAGATTAATATTGCGGAGTTTCGGCGATACACACATGAAACAGCACAAGAATACGTGAGACTATATCCGAAATATTACATGACTCCATCTCTTCATAAGCTGCTGGTGCATGGGACTGACATAATCGCTGCACAACCGTTACCAATTGGTCAGTTTTCAGAGGAGGCGCAGAGGCGCGAAACAAAGATTTTCGGAAATATCGACTAAACAATACTCGAAAAACTAGTCGAGAAGAGTGTAATCGCGATTTATTTAATATGCTCATCGTGTCATCATATCCGCTAATATCAAGCATGAGAAATCTTCTTCGATAAGCGGACTCCTATTCTCCAAATGTTTTAAGACTTTTAAAGGAACCCCATGCACTGTCACAAATACTCGTTGAGGATGGAGAAGCAGAACACGAAGAAATTGAAGATGAAAACAAAGATTGATCGTTTGCGCATTTAGTTTTTAGTTGTTAATATAAATTATTGTATAATACTTTAATTTGTTAGTCTCTATGAACCAAACACTTGTTAAATAATTTAAAATATATAATAACATACAGGGTATCCTAGTTTAAACAAAACAAATCAATTTAAAGTTTTTTTTTTGTGTGAAAAGGACAAAACGGTAAAAAAAAATGGCTTCGAAAACAAAGTTGACGTGTTTTACCTTTTTGTCCTTTTTACACCAAAATACCTATTGCCTTGTTTCGCTTAAACTGGGACACCCTGTATATCCATAATTGTTATCTATTTATTATTATAATTTATAATTATGATGTATGACACCTAAAGACATACTTTTACATGAATCCTATTGGTACTTAATTTTCTAAAAAAATGGGACGGGAATTTTATACTGAAACACCCTGTATATCTAAGCTATCAAATTTAATTGGATACCAAAATCTAGTTTTTTACTCATAATGGTAAAATCGCTCTAGAAACATAGTTTTTTTATCAATCATAGGTAGAGTTACTCTATTTAACCGAAAGAATATGGTGCGATTTTTTTTATTGGAACACCCTGTATAGCCGAGCTCTCAATATTTCAGAATCAATATGTTAGATTTGGACTACTAATGTCAAAATCCCTATAAAAACACAATTTTATATCAATCGTAAGGGTGCCTGTAATTTTTCGCGTTTTTTCGGTCTATGGGACCACAGTGCGGCGGACCGGCGGACTTGATAAAACATATTTTTGGCCTATAGCGACGCAAAACGCGAATATATGTAAAACCTGAGAGGGTTATTTTTTCAGATTATAAAAACTTTATTGGGCCGCCATCTTGGATTTGAACCAAAATTTTAGCAGTTGATTCCTACATAATACTTGGTTTTTGTGCAAAATTTGACATAAATTGGATAAGTACTTTCTTACTAATAATTTTTTTAACATTTTACTAGGCCGCCATTTTGTTTCGCCATATTGGATTTTTACCAAAATGGTCATCCCCATATAACCCTTAATTTCTGATCAAAATTTGAACTTAATCGGGTAAGTAGTTTTTTAGCTATGCCGCGAAAAGATAGACCGACAGACAGACAGACGTAATCGAGAAAACATGTTTTTTTTGTCATCTAGAGTCCAGGAAACGTAATAATCTGAAAAAATCTCGGAGGGTGATTTTTTTCACGATTACAATTCCCTTTTATGAGGGAAGTAAAAAGTTCATATTATAAAACTATGAAACAGTAATTATAACTATTATTGATTTAGTAACATATTTCTTTGTTTTGGAAAGATAACAAAAGTAAAATAGGTACAGAGCTTCATGTATTTTTAAAGGTATGTACTAACCTACAACAAACCACCGAAGTGAGCTACAGCATCGCAGAAGTTGCCGCGAATACTGCAACATCTAAACTAAACTATCTCAGAAAGCCTGGCCTAATTAACATTAATCTACAGCAGACAGTGTAATCATTCTATTTATGAAAACTTTGCGAAAATTAATGACACGCATTATCTACTCTAGCGTCAGTGCTATTAATGTGCAACATATACACTCACAGGCAAAATAATCGATCCAAGCAAATTTTTGATGAATTTCAATTGCAAATAACTTTTTTATTTAATGCAGGATTTTAATGAATTCTGAAGAATATTTTAGATCAACTAATCGAGAATCGCCCACATGTTAAACGTTTAAAAAAATAGACCAACGTATATAATATACAGGTCTAAACAAAAAGTCGTTTTTTACCACAAGTTTAAGAGGCTCTGTGAAGTGGAGTAATATTAAATTAGTCCAAATGAAGCTTTGGTTTTAAAGTCGCATCTATTCTAACCATATTTGTTTTTGGTTCACCTCGATATCTTTATTTTTTTGGAATATATAGATTTTTTAACAAAGCATTGCAATTTTTATCAATTTTTCGGTACGAGCAACTAAGTTCAGTTTTACAGTTTTAGTCACAAATAAGATTTTTAAAAAGAAACATAAATATTTTTAACACAATTTAATTAATCTTCTATAAAAGACATTATAAAACTTAAATTATTAAACACGAAGCACAAATATTATACAAGCAAATTAATTAAAAAAACAATAATAATAACAGAAACAAATAAATCAGTAGCGCGTGTTTCCTCCACGTGCTCGAATGACAGCCTCTATACGTCATACTATATATTGGCATACCTTCAATTAGGTTCCGCATAAAAACTTGATCAATTTGCTGCCATTCTTCAATGAGAACAGCACTAAGTTCTTGCAAATTGGCTGGAGCAGGTACCCGAGCCCGTACTAATTTGCCCAGTCTATCCCAGACGTGTTCAATCAGGTCCAGGTCGGGGGGGCCAATTCATTTTTGTAATTTCCAACAGTTTTAAATATTCGCTTACGACTTTCGCAACGTGCGGTCGAGCATTATCATGCATTAGCATGAAATCGTCTCCTACAAAAGAAGCAAAGGTGACAACATGTGGTTCTAAAATATCTTGTATATATCCGTATTACCGATTCCGTTCTTGCGTCGAACTGGACACCACCCCACACTATAATGGAGCCTCCGCCATAGCTTACCCTAGGCGAAAAATGGTTTTGCTCAAAACGTTCTCTTGTTCTTCTGTAGATTCTTTCACGACCATCCGGTGATTTTAAACAAAATCTGGATTCGTCGGTGAATAGGACCTTTTTTCATTCATCAGGGCCCCAATTTTGATTTCCCTAGCAAATCTAAGCCATTCAACCCTATGATTTCTAAGCAACTCGGGAGCAGTTGCAGGTCTCCTTGCGTGTAATCCATTATCAGACAACGTCCTTCTTATCGTTCTTTCACTTACTTGGACCTGCCGTACGTACTCCAATCTGTTTTTAACCTCCGCAGAAGGTACTCTTCTGTCACGTTAAACACTTAGGGTAATAAAACGATCATCTCGTTCATTCGTACATCTCTTTCTACCACAGTGAGTTCTTCTGCTGTACTCTCCATGCTGATTATTAAACCGATTTACAGCCCTTTGAAATATACTTCTTGTGACATTTAAAACTCTTGCCACGTATTACTGTGATCGTCCATCTTGGATTAAAACAATTGCTTTGGCAGCATCAGTCGAAGACATATCCATTTTAAAAATTAAGAAGTAGCCTCACGAAAAAACACACACTTATTTAAAAAAAATAATTTGATTAATTTTGAAAGTCATAAATGACATTTCCAGGTATGGCGTATTTCACGAAACTGTCACAGCCACCTTGATTTATATCTTAGTTCACCTTAGTTGTTTGGACAAAAAAATTAATAAAAATTGCAACATTTTTTTTAAAAATTCATATCTTCCAGAAAAATAAAGATATCGATGTGAACCAAAAATAAAAATGGTAAGAATAGATGCGACCTTAAAACCAAAACTTCATTTAAACCAATTTACTATTACTCCTCTCCATAGAGCCTCTTAAACTTATCGTAAAAAAACGTCTTTTTGTTTAGTCCTGTAGATTATATACGTAGGTCTATTTTTTTAAAAATGTTTAACATGTGGGCGATTCTCAATTAGTTCATCTAAAATATTCTTTAAAATTCATTAAAATCCTGCATTAAATAAAAAAGTTATTTGCAATTGAAATTCCTCAAAAATTTGCGTGGATCAATTATTTTGCCTGAGAGTGTATTTAAACTTACCATAGACTTTTGAAGCAACATAAAATAAAAAGCGTTCCTTAATATACATTTATTATAACAAACAAAACATTTAAAATTTATCATAACCCTAATAAACAAACATTCTCATCCGAAAAAAGAATCTCTTTGAGGAGGGAGGTATTTGGGACCAGGCGTGGAATACCTTAGTGTACTATAGGAAGGAAATGTAGACGGATGAGTCGAAAACGTTTTGAACGAAGTGGTAAAAGGGGTAGTAGGCCTTGGCGTAGTGACAGTTACTATTCTCTGAGTTGTACTTGGTCTTTGGGTTGTTGTTTGTGGTGGCAAGTAGGAGTAGGCTGGCGTTGAGGCCGTAGTAAATATCCTTGGGGTTATAGTTACCCTTCTTGTTGTTGTAGTTGGTCTTGTGGTTGTAGTAGTAAAAGGCGCGAAAGTAGTTGTAATCGGTTTAGGTGTCGTAAATGGCTTTGATGTTGTAGTCGGTTTTCTTGTCGTTGTCTGTGGTGGCAAATAAGAGATCCCCGCTGTTGATGGAGTGATAAATGACCTAAAGGTTGTTGTGCTTAATTTTGGTGTGGATGTAATTATTTTTTTGGTAGTTATGGTTGGTTTTTGTGTAGTGATTGGCCTTGGTGTAGTGACTGATCTTGGAGTTGTTGTTTGTGGTGGCAAATACGAGCTAGCTGGAGTATGTGGAAAAGTGAGTGGTTTAAACGGAGTGGTACGCAGTTTTTTTGTGGGTGTAGTCAACCTTTTGGTAGTGGTGGTTGGTGCTTTCGTAGTAAAGGGTTTTGGTGTGGTTGTTGTCCTCTGAGTTGTTGTTGTTGGTCTTCTAGTTGTCTGTGGTGGCAAGTATGAGTTAGCTGGTGTTGAAGGGAATGTGAAAGGTTTAAACGATGTTGTACTTGGTTTTTGAGTGGATGTAGTAACTAGTTTCGTAGTGGTAACTGGCCTTGGTGTTGTTATTGGTTTGGGCGTGGTTGTTGTCCGAGGTGGTAAATAAGAGCTGGATGATGGTGGAAATGTGAATGGTTTAAACGTAGTTGTACGTAATTTTGGTGTGGGTGTAGTTACTTGTTTAGTGGTAGTTGTTGGTGCAGGTGTGGTGATGGTTTGTGGCGTAGTGGTTGGTTTTTGTGTTGTTATAATCCTTGTCGTCTGTGGTGGCAAATAAGAGTTGGCTGGCGTTGAAGGAAAAGTGAATGGTGTAAAAGTGCTTGTACGTAATTTTGGTGTAGGTGTAGTTATTCGTCTCGTAGTTGTGATGGGCCGTGTTGTGGTTGGTGGAAATGTAATAGGTTTAAATGTAGTTGTTATTTGTCTCGTAGTTGTTATTGATGCTGGAGTGATTGTTGGCTTTGGTGTGGTTATTGGTCTTGGCGTTGTCGATATCCTTGTTGTTTGTGGTGGCAAGTAAGAGCTGGCTGGTGTTGAAGGAAAAGTGAATGGTATAAATTTCGTTGTACGTAGATTTTGGGTAGATGTAATTATTCGTCTGGTAGTGGTAGTTGGTCTTTGCGTCGTGACTGGCCTGGGAGTAGTGATTGATTTTTGCGTAGTTGTTGTCTGAGGTGGCAGGTAGCTAACTTGCGTTGGCGGAAATGTGAATGATTTGAACGTGGTTGTTCGTAGTTTTTGTGGAGGTGTGGTTATTCGTTTGGTTGTCGTAGTTGGTATCCTTGTGGCCGTCTGTGGTGGCAAATAAGAACTAGCTGGCGTTGAGGGAAATGTGAATGTGATTGGTTTAAATGTTGTTGTGCGCAGTTTCGGTGTTGTAATAGCCTTAGTTGTCGTTATTGTTGTTGATGGGGTAGTAAATGGTCCAAAAGTTGTGCTTAACTTCGGTGTTGTCGTTGGTTTTCTCGTTGTTGTTTGGGGCGGTAAGTAAGTGCTAGCAGGCGTGGATGAAAAAGTAGACGGCCTAAAAGTAGTTGTTACAGTAGTCGGAACTGTCTGTATCGTAGATCGAGTAGTTCTGGTAATGGGTGTCTGAGTGGGAAATGTCTGAAACGTTGACTTGGTTGTCGGTATTTTAGTTGTAAATGAAGGTCTTGTAGTTCTAAATGAAGGCGTAGTTGGGTAAGTAAAAGTTATATGAGGTGTTGGGTAAGTGTAGCCAGTATTTTTTTGTGGAGGCACTCTCGTAGATGGTAATACTGGGGGCCTTGTTTTCGGTTGTGGGTATGTCAAGGGTTTATTTGGTGTAGTATAAGTATAGCCAGTTACCTTTGGGGGTGGTGCTGGAGTTTTGACGGAAGGGAAGGTGGGAAATGTAAATGGTTTATTGGTTGTAGTGTATGTGTAGCTAGGTGTCTTGGGAGTTGTGGGTTTTGTAGTAGTTGGTGGAGTAAACTTGGTTACAGTAGGATAAGTAAATGGTCTAGCTGGTGTAGGATAAGTATAACCAGACGGTTTTGGTGGTGTAGGTAGTCTAGTAGGAGGTTTCGTTGTTTTAAAAAAAGGTGTGGTATAAGTAAAGGGTTTAGTCGGCGGAGAGTAAGTGGAGCTAGGAGTTTTTTTTGTTGGAGGTTTGGTGGTAGGCACTGGTGGTGGAGTTGCTTTAGTTATTTTGAAAGGTGGTGCCGTAGGATAAGTAAAAGTAATACTCGGAGTAGGATATGTATATCCGGTAATTTTTGGTGGGGGAGGTTTCGTGGTTGTCGGCGGCGGTTGAGTTGATTTTGTTGTTTTAAAAGTAGGAGCTGTAGGATAAGTAAAAGTAATACTAGGCGTGGGATATGTATATCCGGTAATTTTTGGTGGTGGAGGTTTCGTAGCTGTCGACGGCGGTTGAGTTGATTTTGTTGTTTTAAAAGTAGGGGCTGTAGGATAAGTGAAAGTAATACTAGGCGTGGGATATGTATATCCAGTAATTTTTGGTGGTGTAGGTTTAGTGGTAGACGGCGCTGGAGTAGTTGGTTTCGTTGTTTTAAAAGAGGCAACCGTAGGATAAGTAACTTTTGGTGGTGGTGGTCTGGTGGTATATGGTGGCGGTGTAGTTGCTTTTGTAGTCGGAAAAGAGGGAGCCGTAGGATAAGTAAAAATAATACTCGGGGTAGGATAAGTATATCCAGTCACCTTTGGTGGTGGAGGTCTTGTAATAAGGGGAGGCGGTGTAGTTGATTTTGTTGTTTTAAAAGAGGGAACCGTAGGATAAGTAAAAGTAATACTAGGCGTAGGATAGCTGTATCCAGTAACTTTTGGTGGTGGTGATCTTGTTGAATACGTAATAGGCTTTTCGGTTGTAGTTTTTATTAAAGGCGGATACGTAAATGTTATATTTGGTTTAGGGTAAGTATATCCAGTAGATTGAATTCGAGTTTTAGGGGCAACCGGAACTGGTGTCTTGTAGATATCTGGTGTACCAGAGTATGGCACTAATGGTGTTGGGTATCCATATCCATCTTCTCGCTTCTCTATTTTGGAATTTGGAATGATATTGTTCTCCTCGTCATTTTGTAATTCTTCGTCTGTATTACTAGCAGCTTTTGATAGCAGTGAAGTAACCAAAAGTAGAAGGAGGACTGGTAAATTCTGAAAAAGATAAAAATAACTATAATCTTTTTCTGAACAAAATGTATGTACTCATTATAAATATATTTTTTATCAGATAGATATTTGCTTTTAAATTATATCAAGCATTATATTAGCACTGAATATACAGGCTGTTTACTTAAGGGCTTTAACTAACCATATCTCGGAAGTTCTTCATGTTAGGATCTTGAAAAAAAAATTATAACAAAAATGGCGAAGAGAAATTGACTCAACATATTCTTAAGTTTCTAAATTCACCGCAAGGGGTGCAGTTGCTAAGGTTTGTTAGTTTCTACCTTCTAAAATACATTTTTTTTAAATACTTTGTGCATATACTGGTTGTCGAAAAAGTTTTAGCATGGATTAATATCTCGAGTACTGGTAAAGTAAAACGCTTTAATTTATTTGGCAGTTACATGTTTCCACAAATCAAGTTTTTTGGGTGTTTAGGTTTTTTTCCATCCCTTTAAAAAGTGGGATGAATTGAAATTTAAATGTAACTATCGGATTTTACCTTATTTTAAATACTTTTAAAAACAAACATTTCTATGCAAACTAGAGTTTTCGAATTGGGTACAACTAAGAACAAAGTGAGAAACCTTTTGACAAAAAAAAATGAAATAATCTATTATCAATATTATTGATAAAGACATTGTTTCTAACATCTGGCTACGACCTACCGGTAATCGTCGAAGCCAGTCATCGCCCAATCATTGGAGATCATATTGATTTCATCGCAAATTACACTCCTAGTTGACGGAGTCGCGTATCACGTGCTAGCACATAGACTTTATCTTTTATGATTGGACCTTTTTCCTGGAATTTGCAGTTTTAAAGGTAAGGTCAGTGATTTAGTGTACGCGTTATAATATTTAAGTTATTTTCCTTTTTATGTTGTTCTATAAACGCCAGTTTTTTATTAACATTTACTAGTACTATTTTTATTGATATTCAGATGGCAAACTTTTTCTACCCTAATAAAAAAATTAAAAAATACAGTCCACTGATCTGGCTCCATTATTTCTGGGTTATCATACAACGTCGCTTTGATTAATATTATTTTTGTATTACCTGAGCTTTTGGGGGTTCTGTATACTTTATAGGCATTTCATTCATCTGTTTATGTGACTACTAGATTAACAAAATATTTTAACAAAAGTTACTGTTTTTTGACAGAAAAAATAACGTTGGTTACAAGTATAAAGTACCTTGAAGGGTACCGCAGCTTGGTAGATATCTGTATATCGATACTTCCAAATAAAAACATTTCAAATGACAAATCACAATTTTACACGACAGCAGTATAAATATTGCCGGTCATTTAAACTCAAATAAGTTTTTGCTGGAGCGAGTAAATTCAATAGTTTTACTAGATTTTTGAGTATTAAAAGATAGATTATAGAAAATAATACTCGTTAAAGCACTAAAGTAAATTTTATAATGTTTTAGGTTACACAAAGTGTTGTAAATGAGTTTATCGAGAAAAAGTTATCTTAGCAGATACAAAGTTGTTTCTGTGAAGTTGTATTGAATATTACTGCTTACAGGTATTTACTGTTTAATTAGGTAATGATATTTTTCAGTTAAAAAACATGGAATGATATCTTACAATTGTCATAAACTCGTGAAAAAAACAAACATATTTTTTTTTATAAATAGTTTTACTCAGTTTTTTTTAATTGTAGTAACCCTAGACATATGATAACAAACGAAAATTATAATAAATCACCGATAAAAAATAATTTTAAACATTGTTTAAGACGAATCGTCATCAAAATCATTATCGTTATCAAACGTTTCGGTGATTTTTGACTTAGAGACTACCAGTGTTGGAAATTTTTAATTGACAAAGGGATTTTATCACTATAATATTTGGTAATAAAAAATTCACTCCCGCCTTTAGATAACAAGTGCTTTCTGGCTTTAAGTCTAAGTAAAACGGTTCGTGGTCAAAACTGTATCTTACTGATACAAGTTCTGAGTTTTACTTTTCAACCCTAGTTTCTCTTTTCGATTCAAAATATTTCTTTTGTTATTGTTATCTTTGAAAAGGTTTTCAGATAACCTTTTGAAGTTTAGTTAAGTGTTTCCCTTTCACCTTAACCACCATGATGAATTGATCTGGTGTAGAAAGATCGGTATGCTTTATATTTTTCTCAATAGAGCAATGAATACTGTCATTTTTATTTTAAGTGTGTCCAGGTTCCAAGAAACGCTGGCAAATGGAAATTTTGTAAAATTTAACAATAAGGGTAATATATAGTATATAATAATAACTATTTTATTTTTAGTTTGCCCTACGCATTTGTCTGAATATAATATAAATTATTTTTTGCCTCTGCGGAAAAAAACTATATATTTCATGAATGAAAATCATTATTGCCTAAGTCAAAAGCAATAAATTTAATTGTTAATTTTTGAATGCGGTATTTGTGTGACTTTTTGTGGGTCAAACATTTTTAATTGCTTTGGTTTCTTAATAAAGACTTGATGAAGGATTCTACAGTTTCTGATGTTTTCGGTTTTAATGATAAAAATCAACTCATACATCACATCTATCACTTTTATCCGACAAATATGATTACTTATTTTGACAGAAAACACAGTAAGTGAGGATATAATTGGTTCAATAGATATTAATAACGTTGACGTTCCGTCGGATATCATGGTATAATATTTTAAAATGTTTTTGAGACAATTGCAGACAGAATAATTTTTTTTTCATAATTTAAGAAATCATTGGACAATTTAGATTTCAGTATAAAAAATATTGGTTGGCTAGGCCTCAAAAATGAAAAAAAAACTCAAAATTGCAAAATTTTAAGTTACAATATTTTTATTCTTAGGTATTGATATATTCAGTTTGGGCCTTTACCATTTTGAATTTGAATCGTCATTTTTTGATTTATGAGAATTTAATCATGTCGTTCGAGGGGTCCTACCTTTTACTATTACTATTTAGTTTATTAATTTCAGTATGATTTGTAATAATGAAGGTAAAGCCGACATGATTTTTTATGGGCATTTTACAATGTAGCAGCCAGAGTGTTCATGAAGCTTTTCGGGACTAGTTTCAGCAAGTAGTGTGAGAAGTGTTGTTTCCAAGTTCGTAAAAACTTTAAGCATTAAAATGTCCACCGATCTGGTCGTTCTTCAGTTAAATCTGCAAATCTTGAACTTCAACTTCTAGGAACATTTGCTATTGAATCAAAGCAATCACTTCGAGCAGGAGCTGCTGATGGAGGTGTGGGTAAATGAACAGCTAATGAATTTTAAAAAAAATCATACATTTTACTCCTAAAAAGTTTACTGAAATTTGTGTTTTTGATTGGAGATTACCGTTTTGTGAAAAAATGTTAAATTTAATTGAAATGGAATCAATTTATTATATCGAGAATGTTTTGCTGATAAAGCGACTTTTTTCTTAACAGCACAATCAATAAACTTAATTGTTGTTACTGGAGTGATGAAAACTCTCACTGGTTTGAAGAGATTCATCATCTTTAGAAACATAGAAAAGCTATAGTTTGGAATTATGGCAAAAAAGTAACTAGTCAATTTTTATTGATGACACATCCAAATATAAACTTATTCCCACTAGCTCTCAAAATATTTGCCCATAGTAAAACTTCTCGAACACAGTGTGTACAGAAGTGTTTAACTGCATCTATGTTAACTTTGTCATGAAGATTGCAATCGTTAAAGGAATAATGTAAATAAACTAATTATTATACCATATTTTATTTCTGGGACGTAATATCCGTAAACCAACTGTTCAATTTATTGTATAAATACATATTTATTAACATATCGACACTTTATTAGATTCGTGTCACGATATAATATGAAAATGTATATAGCATATTAAATAAACAAAAATGTTAGTATTTTCCAAATTTTAATTATAATTATATGAGTCTTAATTATGGACCATATGCATGTGCCGCACTGGAAATACTAAGATTATTACATATATAGTAAAAAGTAGAAACATTTAAATCCTTCGAAATTATAATAATCAAATTTAAACATATTAAATAAACCATATTATCCAAATTAATATTCTTGTTATTATTATTTATTATTATATTATGTTATTAAAAACAGAATATTAGTTTAATATGTTTATGCTTTAAAACTTAACACTTTTAATACATTTTTTCCACATGGAAACTTGACTTAACGAAGTCTGTGTAAAAGTAACAAAGACCGTGTCTAGTTGTCTAGGTAATATGGTATTTATGTAGACACTTAATATACAGAGTGTTTCAAAAAACATACGACAAAGGCACATTCTTTGAAAGAAAATAAGACAAAAATTTCATATGAACATGGGACTGTAGAAGTTTGGTTATCGAGGTCACCGAACATTAACAAGTAATGTTCGGTAGATACAGGATGGCAAAATTAAAAAATCTCGTAGATATTTAAAGGCTATATTTTGACAGTATTCAACAATTTTTAATTCTACCGTGGACGTTGGTATGGATAACCATCCCTGATTGTTTTTAATTAAAAAATGGTACGCCACTGATTTTTTTAAAAATTACTAGTTTCATCGTTTAGGGTAAAGAAAAATACACTAAAAATGTCAGTATTGTGATTGTTAAGTCGAATTCCATTTTTATGTACATCTCTGGCACCTCTGATCCCGTTTTGGTTGGAATCAGATTGGCTCAAAACTCTACTAAAGTTGAAAATAAATTAATATTATCTTTTTAATTTCAACAACCTGTATCTCAAAAATATGGCAATTGAGGAAATTATTTATTATGTTTTTTATTCTTAAAATGATCCAAAAAATAACTTTTTTAGAGTTTTGAGCAATTCTGACTCCAACTAAAACTGGACCAAAGGTACCAGAGACGTACATCAAAATATAATTTGTTCGAAAAAGAATTGCCGTATTACGAAATACAAAGATAGATTTTTGTGTATGTTTACTTGGTTTAAAGGATAAAGTTAGTAATTTTTTAAAAATCAGTGGCGTACCATTTTTTTATCAAGAAAGTGAGGGATGATTACTCAAATGAACATAAACAAAAACTGTTGAATACTGTCAAAATATATCCTTCAAATATATATGAGGTTATGCTAAATCTTAATCAAATAGCTCTTACTGTTTCTGTATTACTAAAAAAAATCGTAGTTTTTATTAAATCTTTAACACCTTGTATCTAAAAAACCAAACATCTGCGAACTCATATTAATATAAACTTTTCTTACAAACAATCTTTATTTAAACGTTGATTGAGTAATTAAGAATTAGCTTGACGCCGACTTTATAAAGTCAAATTTTCAATGTGGAATATAATATTATTTTACACTTATTAGTGCTTTTTTTAAGTCTATTTTTTATAAAAATATTTATTTAATAGACATTCTTTGTTTATATATTGTAACAAGGTTATAAAGCGGTTATTTATTATATTTAAAAATACTTATTTATTTATTTAAATTAACTAGATATGATTAATAACAAAAAAAAGTATTTAAATCTAGAAAATGAGGGAATTATCTTAAAATCCCCAACCTTAGTACAAACGAAAAGAAAACAAAAATCTTTAAATAAACCGTAAATTTAACTCTTGAAAACTAGTAACTCCCCAAATAAATCATAGAATAAAAATAAAATATCTTTGAAAATCCCTCAACTTCAATATCCCACTGTATACGTAAAGCTCCATAAACCACCACAAAAGAAGAATTTAAAATCAACTATAAGAAACAAAACTCTGACTCAGACTTTTAGACTTCCCGTAAAATGCAAAGTTAGCTCAGCTATTACTAGATCCACCCCTTAGCTGTAAATGGTGAAGCTTAAGTCCCTACTCTATACTTTAAGTTCGGAACTTCGTCTTAGAGACGCGAGGTGTCTCTAAGACCATGCCATGATAACAAAAGCGAATAAATCGATTAAAATGACATTCCCTTCAATGCTTAGTCCTAAAGTTATGTATATAATTTAATATATATGCCTATACTAACTTATCCACATTATGGGTCCGAAAAGTCATGGCAAAAAACAGACACAAAAAAACTCTTTCAGTTAATCTTTTCTGTAGGGAAAATTATGCCCCAAAAACATGGCTGTTCGGTAATGTTCCTATTATAAAGTACTTACTGTATTCTAAATTGTATTTTTAACATAGCAAATTGACCATTCATTGTCATTGCATCGAACCAAATAAAATGTTTCAATTAATACTTGCGTCAAGTTAAATTAAACGGGCCAAAGAAAGATTCCCATGAGACAGGGGTAATATGGGACCATGAACTCTCGAAGGGAAGGCATAAATTGTAACCACTTAACAAAGTTTATCTATACATAAATTCGTCTATACAGTCTAGAAGATAGTGTTTGAGATATGTATATGATATTTATTATTTTGTTTAGGTTTTAAAATTCTCGAAACTAATATTAGACAAATCACTTATAATTCCTTTGAAATAATCAAACCTGTTCAAGCGTTAATGTGAGAATCAACAGTTTTAGCAAAATATTGCTTGAATTACATTTAGAATATATAAAAATATATACTCTATACCTTTGTTATAATATTCTGTTACAATATAAAAATTGAAAATTTTATTAAATAGTACAAATTTTGTGTCATCTTAGTGAATGCGCAGTTCTTCCGAGTACAGCATTACGCACGACAATGTGGCCTGATTTAGGTACCAATAACAATGTTGGTAATTATTTACCATTCTTGGTGTACAGGGTGTCCCATTTTCGTAGGTTTTACGGGGTTTCCAGCTTATGAGTAGAGATAGAGAGATGCGGTTTTCGCGACACCATGCTACTTTTCGATGAAACTAAAGAGGCCGCAAACAGATTTGCCCTAACCATTTTAGTTTCCGTGCTACAGGGTGATTTTGAAAATTTGTCATTTTCGGACACCCCCTGTAACTCAGCTATCGTAAAATATATTTAAAATGTTTCAACTGGTATTTATAGATTTTTTCACGTAGAATTCAGTGGCATACTCAGATTTTTGCGGAGAGTCATAGTTTTTGACATATTGGCATAACCTACTATTTTTTAAATGGGAGACCCTATATATTATTTTTTCATCTTATTCTTCGTGTCGAGAAAAACTTTTCAAAAACATACCATAAGTCATATTTATTTTCATAAATAACATGAAAAAATGCATTTTTCTTTAAACGGATTTATGGCATAGCAGATCAATCGAAATAAGAGAAGGTGGCTGTGGTAGCCATGGCAACGCCAACAAAAATATGATCAGGCAGCCATTACTGCTGTCATTTTTGGCATTATTGCGTTTAAATTTTTCTTGACGTCTATTATAATTATTGTTTTTAATATGGCTCAGAATCAAAAATTTGAATATTTTGAGAAATATGATATGAACGCGTGTTTTATATTGTCTAATGAAGATGCAGATCAGGCGGCAGAGCTTTATCTGAACAGGTTAGTTCTTTTTTATCTTCCTGCATTTTGACTTTATTGGTTCGCTTTATTTTATCTTAGATATCCCGAGAGAAGACAACCAGAAAAAAGAATTTTTCAAAAAATTAAAAATAATCTTTGCCAATATGGATCTTTTAACAAGCCTCGATCGCGAACTTACAATAAAGACAACGAAGAATCTGAGGTCAACGTTTTAGCCCTCGTTCAGACAGCTCCTGAAACATCTTGCAGGAAAATAGACGAAGAGGCGGGTGTACCGAAAACCAAAGTGCAGAAAATTTTGAAAAAGCACAAATTCAAACCCTATAAATACAAACTTGTGCATCATCTGCATCCTGGTGATGCAGAGCGCAGATTGGAGTTCTGCAATTGGTTTATAAATATGAAGGCAGAAGATATCGATTTTGAAAAAAAGATTATTTGGTCAGACGAGGCACATTTTACTAGTTCAGGGATTTTAAATAGACACAACACGCGATTTTGGAGTCAAGAAAACAACCATGTTATTTTTCCTAGGGAGCGTCAGGGCAGATTTGGATTCAATGTCTTCTGTTTTATTTTCAACCGAAAAATAGTTTACCAAATATATGAAGGAAATCTGAATTCATATTTTGATTAAATTGGCTCTATTTTATTTTAAAATAAAACCACAATATTTAAGGTTACGTGCGAATCCTAGAAGACGCATTAGGAATTTTTGATGATGTTCCCTTGGCTCAACTAAATAGGATTTATTTCCAGCAAGACGGAGCTCCAGCCCACAATGCCAGAATAAGTCAAAACTGGCTTAACGACCATTTTCCTGGAAGATGGATAGGAACACACAGACCTGTTCGATGGCCACCACGATCCCCTGACCTCTCAGTTTTAGATTTCTTTTTGTGGGGTTATTTAGAAAACAAGGTTTATGTAAGGCGATACGAAAACTTAGAACAACTAAGAATGGCCACCGAAAACGCTTTTGCAGAGTTACAAAGAATTTTTAAAGTTTGTCACACTTGTAGGACACATAATGGTCTACAATTTGAACAATATTTGTAGTTTTAATGAAATTATAATTATTACCTTTTACCTACTTCCTAATTTTTTCTGATGACTTTGTTATTAAATATTTGTTAACTTTTTCCATGGCTCCACAGCCACCTTCTCTTATTTCGATACCCATCAGATTGATCTGCTATGCCATAAATCCTTTTAAAGAAAAATGCATTTTTTCATGTTATTTATGAAAATAAATATGACTTATGGTATGTTTTTGAAAAGCTCTCGACACGAAGAATAAGATGAAAAAATAATATATAGGGTGTCCCATTTAAAAAATAGTAGGTTATGCCAATATGTCAAAAACTATGACTCTCAGCAAAAATCTGAGTGCGCCACTGAATTCTACGTGAAAAAATCTATAAATACCAGTTGAAACATTTTAAATATATTTTACGATAGCTGAGTTACAGGGGGTGTCCGAAAATGACAAATTTTCAAAATCACCCTGTAGCACGGAAACTAAAATGGTTAGGGCAAATCTGTTTGCGGCCTCTTTAGTTTCATCGAAAAGTAGCACGGTGTCGCGAAAACCGCATCTCTCTATCTCTACTCATAAGCTGGAAACCCCGTAAAACCTACGAAAATGGGACACCCTGTACTGGTAGATTTTGGTGCCCTGATCTCGAATCTAAAGTCAAATTTATTTGGTCACTTTTACTTTTTGAGCCATTTATTGTTAAAATTCATACAACATTCTGATCCAAATTTTACCTTTTTTATTCCCCTTTTTAATGAAAATTCGCTTGTTTTGTATAAAACTGTGGCGGGCTTTTATATCCGACTTGAGATCGCGTAACCGTCACCCAGTGTTAAGATCGGTTTCCACGTGTGATGTAGACCGTAACTCGTATCTCTATTAACAATTTTTGTATGTTTAAATATTTCAATAGATTCTCTAATTTTTCGTTTATAAAATCCTGGAACGATGCTAAAACCTTGGTTTCCTTTACATTTATAAGATGGCCAGTGGTGTGCTGGTGTTCAGCTACAGCAGATTGAACAATTTATTTCTTTTTAATACATCGTTCATGTTCCTTAAGTCTAGTTTATATTGAGCGTACTATTTCTCCCGCATACACTTCTCCACAGGAGCAAGGAATTTTATATACTCCTTCTGTTTGGAAATGTACAATATCTTTCGGGGATCGCAAGCATTGTCCAATATTCTTATGTGTATTGAAGGTTTACGTATGTTGGACCGCCGAAGTAATCGTCCTTATTTTGTCTGTAGTGCCATGCATGTAGGGAAGAACAATATTACCTAACTGTAGCTCCTTATCATTCTCCTTTGGCGGAGTGGGATTACTATATCTTTTAATTTAACGCGTAATATCTTCAGTGCAATAGCTATTCCCTCTGAGAGCTTTGATCAGTTTCGATGTTTCCGATGTTAGAGATTCTTGATCAGAAATCGAAATAGTTCTGCATACTAGTGAGTTAATAACCGATTTTTTTTGTGCTGGATGGTGATGGGAATTTGCATTTAAGTATCTATTTGTATGCCATATTGAATGTTTACCAAAATATTACCAGGTCATCCTTAGACTGAAAATTAAAAAGTAATTAAATTTAAATAAACACAAAACTTTTAAAAATGTTAATATTTTCTTAAAAGCTTGATGCTTTATTTTAAGTGTAGTGACGTCTTACGTCTCAAGCTTTTAAGAAGTTATTCAAATTTTTAAAAGTCCAGTGTTTATCTAAGTTCAATTATTTTTTACTTTTCACTTCGATACTTTATAAATAAGCTTTTTAAAAATATTTTCTTACATGAATAGCAGCAGGTGTTTAAGACCAACGGTTTAACGCAGAAATGGCTCCGCGATGTTGATAAGTTTTGTGATAATTAATTAGTAGCTCATTTTACGCAAGAAAAACTCCTTCCCAAGTTTACAAATAAAAATGTAACAGTCTAACATTTGTGTGCTTCTGGTATTATATTTCAAATTTATTATGTTAATAGTTTTTTTTTGTTTCACACAGATATTTTTATTTTGTCTATACCTAGAAGTCTAGTTTTAATATCGGCTATTAACCTTGATCTTTTCAATATAAAATGTAAATTTAGAGTATCATCTCTGCGTCTTCGAAATATTTTATGGACAATTAAAATAACGTTTCTTTGATTGTTCGAAACCAAATAGTAAACTTTACTTCGAGTTACAAAATAGTTAAATTGCTCAGGTTGACCTGTTCTTAGTAGATTGCAAAATTATAGTATTTTTATGACTTCTTCTAATTGCGTCATTTAAAAAGATAAGTTTATTTACACCGATTATTTCCGACTGTTTGTAGTAGGCGTAAAAAGGTCAAATGCCTGTAAAAATATAATAATGAAAATCCGTATCCAAGAAAGATGATCTGATGATGGGTTCTAGGTTACGAAACGTTAGATTTAAAATTTGATTACTCGAAAAAATGTATTCCCAGGTGTATAAAAATTAGAGATAAAAAAGTTGTAACACATTATTTTCAAAATGCAATATTTGGTTGGTTATTGTCTATTTCTTAAGAACCCGAATAACTAGAAGATACAAAATATACAATGATTTTATCGATAAAAGTTTAAATGTACATAGTATTCAAGCCAAGCCACCATTTTCCATACCATATATTTAATATTAAAATATAACTTATTGGTACACAGGAAAAAATTGAAACTCGGCTAGAGCTTGAAAAAGTCTGTGTAAGATAAATTACCTTCTTATTTTGCAACAAAGTATACAAACATAGTTTATTTCATGAGATATGTAGAGGGGTGTGAAATGTAGCACATGAGTTGGCGAATCGATGACGAATAAGTGAAAACAGTACTTGAAATTACACTTCAATAATTAAACAAAAAAAAACATGTCAAGTATGGTTTTCCATTAAAGTTTTGGTAGTTAAGAAAATGAATCCTTATACAAGTATGAATTATTCTAAACTTCCATAAATGCTCCACTCCCATGATGACTGTTGTAATTCTATTTTTTATGGAACGTCTGATGCGTCTATAAATATTCTGCATTTGTCTGAGCTCAATGTAGGCATTTTGAACTCGCAACCACAGCAGCTCACGCGTTTGTATTGAAACGGATTACACATGGCATTTGAGAAAACTCCATATACAAAAATCACAAGGATTTAAGTCTGGCGACCTAGCTGGACATTGAACTGGTCCGCCGCTACAAATCCGCTGATTTTCGTAAGTCTGATCCAGATATTGACGCACATTTCGACTAAAATGAGCCGGAGACCCATCGTGCATAAACCAGGGGCGTGCGGTGAAATTTTAAGAAAGGGAAGCAATTTTTAGAAACTTACCTATATGTAATGTAATTCGATTCTTCGATCATTTTTTTTATTCATTTTCAAATTCGTCAATGACGGCATCATGCTCCGACGTATTTTGGAGAAGTTTATTTTCAATGGACAACAACGATGTATGCGGAATGTTGTTGAATGTTTAAGTGTTGAAAAATTGCGTTCTACTGATGAACTTGTGGCAGGTATTGTCAATACTAATTCACACAATTTCGAAACTTCGGCGTAGGCATCTTCCAGCTCCTTGTCTTTTACAAATTGCATTAGATCATTAGCGTTTTTTTTTTGCGCTAATTTCGTAAATCATCTTTAGTTCAGATCGTAGTAACACTCGGTCGAAGAACTGGCCATCATGAAGAAAAAGAGATTTAAACGCATCTTCTGGTAAAGTTTTTCCTTTAAATGCATTAAAATTGCAGAGCTGGAGGAATTTAAAATCATTTAAACTGTTAAATCTATAGTTTATTTGTTGCTGAATTTGATCGATTATTTCATAAAAGAGGCGTCAGTATGATGTTTGAACATCTCCCAACTTGTCTGTTCGAAGACGCTTGGCTTGTGGCTGTACATTTAACGTCATCGTTTTCTCCCAAAAAAGGTCAAAGTCATCTCTTTTTTGGCTTAACATGGACTTAAAATCATTCACTTTTTTAGGCAAAAACCAATATCATTTGTTTTAGTTTGTAATATATTGAAAACATTGTCCGAGAACGGAAATATTTCTAAAAATATGTTCAACAGTCCAAAAACCCCCTCTATTATATTCTCAAATAGTTCAATCAGTGATTCACGATTTTCAGATACTGTTAACACAAGTCTTCCATTATAGTTCCACCTAGTAGGAGCTGCTTTGGGCAATCGTTTGTGGACAATGGAGTCCAAAGCTTGTGTACGTTTTGTTGACTTGGAAAAAAAAAGCAGCCACGCCACTTAAAGTAACGAAAAATACTTTACACTCTTTAATGTGATTGATGGACTATGATAAAACTAAATTTAATTTATGAGAAAAACAATGGACAAACACAGCACTTAGGAAAGGTTCTCGAACTTTAGCTTGCAGACCCCCTAATTGTCCTGCCATCACTGCAGCTCCATCATAGCTATGAGCAACTAATTTTTTCTCTCCATTAATTTCTTTAGTAACGTTATAAACTACGGTATATAGTGCATCTACTGTACGATTTTCAACACACAACCAATATAGATGTATAATATTTTTTGGTAATATTTCCTTACAAATGGCAAAATTCTTTAGAACTTTTAACATATCTACTGCATTTAAAATAGTAAAAACTCTTAAAAACCATTTAGTTAAAGTTAAGGATAAGACTCACATATTCTCAAAATCTGGAGTGTATTCGTTGAGTTTTAGTCCGGGAGGAAGATATCTTCAAGAGTATAGAAACATGTAAACCTCTTTAATACGTACAAAAATTCGGAAATAACGGAGACTAAATCTGCATTTGCAAACCGTCTATTAACTTCAGGAGACAACTTTGCTGTACCCGAAAATATAAATATCTTACATGAGTGTTCCGAGGGAAGGTAATCTTATTAATTAGAAAAAATGGAAATAAGTAAAGCCAAGAAAAGTCCAGTTGTCACCTCTGTTAATCACGTATTTAATTTCGATTGGATGTTACTATTGAAAGTGACATATTTTGAATATATAATCAGTTTTAGTTAGTAAGATACTGCCCTTCTTTATTAATGAAAATAACAATTTTTTCATTTACAATAAAATATTCTGTTTTTTTGGTTTCTTCTTTCAGTCCATTTCACTCATTTGAATTATGATAAACATATTTACTCTCTTCTTTCTTGTAAATATCAATTTAACACCTCGAGAACACTTGAACTATTAGAAAGTTTCAGTTACATAGCTTTTGTTTTCATTTATCCAAGCTGCTTTTCTTTATGTCTGCTTGGTATTAACAGACATTTTGCTGATGGTTTTTCATTATTTTAAGCCCATTAGTAATCTAAAACAAAATTGAACATTATAATTTGCAGTTAAATATAACCTTTATAATATCAAGACTTTTACATACCTTAATATGTTTTATTCATAATTCATTGGATTACATTTTGTAAAGAATTTTCAACTTCTCTAAATTAAAACAAAAGAAATTTGTTTTTGTTTTGTTGACAAATATTCGGAAACTGCCTTTCTCTTCTGTCACTATGTTTTTATTGGTTTCTTATTTTTCGGCATCCAGCCAGCTTTGACAATGTCTGGTTTTTGTATTTCAGTTACGATTTTGGTTCTGCTCAGGGGCAGTTCGCCAGCTCTATTCGGAGGACACCGAATATTATCGGGTTGTTACTCCCTTATACTAGTGGCGCCAGCAGTGGACTCCACTGTAATTATTATTTTATTTTGTGGCATTAGGTTGGTATAAGTCTGAAGTGAGGAAGAATGATGGAGGGGAATGTCAAACTTCTTCGAATTTTCTGGAGCTGGTTTTCTCGCCCCTTTTCTATTGGCTCTCCTTAGAGGTGCAACATGTGTCCGGCTTTATAAAAGTGCCTTAATGGACCAATTTTTTAAAGTACTGAAAGTATGTCACAAGTAGTTTATTTTAAACTGCAGTGCTGTTGAAAGCCTAAGGCCTATTTATGGACATCATCTGGCCCTAAATTTTGGTCCCGTTTTGTTTGGTTCCACATTTGATCAACCACGTGAATGTCGTCCTAAATTTTGTTTTGGCTGTCGGTCCTCGAGAAGCCTTTCTAGATGTCTGGAAATTCCCTTTGTTGGTGACGGTTGACGTCGAAGGAGCCCTCTAGATGACTAGAGGTAAGGCAATGTCTTTGAATAGTTGTGTTGTAAATAACTTGTTTTTGCACATTCAATTCAATGACAGGGTTTCAGGTTAAGAATTCAAGATATGATTTTGAGGCACATTCTATTACATTTCACATATTTGATATACTTTATATATATTTTACATTTTCTTGATTTATTTTTTTTATATCTTAATGTCAATTGAATTTTTGAATGTAAGCTTAATTTCATATGTCAAAAATTATTTTATAAAACAACTCTTAAAAAAAACAAAAGATCAAAGTGATCATTAAAATTTGGCAGTCTGTACTTTATATAGTGTTTTATTGAAAAGCCCTCCAAGTCTTTATTTTGTCTGCATTTAAATATCAATATTGATTTCTTACTAATTGAGTCACAGTCAATTAGGTGGCGCCCATTTTATTCTCGAAAGGTGTACCCGAGAACCTGCAACCTACAGCTCTCCGAAAAGATGACTGGCTGCCGTTCGCATGTATTGGTAAGTTCATAGGGACTTTACGCCATAGCTTTGTTAATTTAATTTTAACCTTATTTACGGACCAGTCATGTGACAATTGACATTGTGGCAACTGTGTTCTTCTTTTATAGTTTTATTTTAACACACTTAACTACATGGGCTCGTTTTAAGTTTTGTGGAGCAAATGCAACCGTCAATACTCAAGGATTCAGCCATTTATTATTGTTGTACGTCTAAGATGTAACGTGTTCTTTGTTGTTTTGTATTGTATTCTTATTTGTTGTTTTAAAGGTGTTAAGGTAGCTATACTTAATATTATTTTTTAATTGTACAATTAGTATATTAAGTCTTTCTAATATTGTAGGTCCGATGAGGCTCGAAACAGCAAAACACACCTTAGATTTTTTAAAATATTTGTTTTGACTGAGGTCAAGACTTTGTGTTTTTTTTTTTAAAGAATTTGGTATATCGAGCTTTGCGATAGAGCTTACTATTAACCATGTTTTTAATGTTGTCAATATCGGAATTCTGTTCTGGAAGATTAAAAACCATCAATTTTTTTTCTGGCGATCGACCGTCATGTACTTCTCATATGACTGGCTACTGGAAGGGGTGGTTGAGTCCCTGGTGGTAGCATTTTTAGCTGCTCCGAACTTTAGAGGCAAATTGAAAATCGCAGATCGCTTTTAGAATTTTGGGACTTAAAGAAAACCCGACTGACAGTCTTATAAACTACGACGTACTTTGAGGTCTATAACCCTAATTTTGGATGCATTCAATCCAAACCTGTCTACTGCTCTTCGGCAGATAGGACAGCACGTTAAGAGCTTGGCATCCTTTTTGTCTACATTGCATTTAAGACGCAGCTTGGTAATTAGACAAATGGCTCTTTATTTGATAGGGTTAAAATTTAATGAGATGTTTTCCTTTAACTGGAATATTACTCAAAATTGGGTCTAATTTGTGATATCTAAACGGTGTACAAAAAGAACAATATCTAAAAAAGTTTAAAACTTCTTATTACTTGCTCTAAAATAAAAAGGTCCAAAATCTCGGTCATATTAGGTTATAAAGTGTACTTCAGCACTTTTAGTACAACATTTCAAAAATAGTTGTGCAAAAATAAAAAGCCTGCTTTCCTAATAATATTTTGTTTGACGCTCTTCATGCTTTCTCCTTTTTCTCATAGGTAATTATTATTTAGCTACATAATTAACTTATAAAATGTAATATCATTTTATTGCAAGATAAATTTTATTACTCACTTTTGGATGTAATACTGCAACTAGAAGTAACCGACTTAATTACTGCCAAACCTGTTTCATTCTGCAGATACAGTTGCAAATCGTGTCAAATGTTAATACTATGTAAATAATTCTAAAACAATCGGGTTTTTACATGCGTTTTGCAAAACAAAACATTAGAATTTGTCACAGATCGATATATGAATGTTATGCAATGTTTTGTGCAATAAAGTGGCATCCTCCGCAAATTTTAGTAACAAATATTCAAAGAATATAGATCGCGTCGACTTTTTAACATTTTATTTAACCTTTGAAGAAAAAATGTTTTTTAACAAAGTTTATGTTTTTGTTTATTGAAAAGCTTATAATTTCTGATATTTTGCTATTAAAATTTAGGCCTGTATAAATTTTATGGTTTGATTAATTACATCATTTAGTTTTAAATATGTTTTGATTAACAGATGACAGAGAATTTCTGTATTAGTACATTGCTAAAGTTCTAGACATTAAACTGATATCTCAGAGGGTTTCAACTTAAGGAATTAAATTTAATTTACTGTAAAATATTACACTACCAGGCATTAAATTTGTAGGGTCTATAATACGCAAAATCATTATCCTGTTGTTTCAAGTAGACAAAACTGTACTATTTTTGTAAAGTTATCAGTTCAGTTTTTAATTCCGTCGGCCTGTCTGTCTGTCTACCTGTTCGCGGCGCTACTTACCCGATTGACTTCAAATTTTGGTGAAAAATTAAGGGTCATATGGGGATGACTAATATTTTGATAAAAATCCAATATAGCGAAACAAATGGCGGCCTGGTGAAATGTTAAAAAAAATTATTATTAAAAACATCCAATTTATCTCAAATTTTGCAAAATCACCTAGTATTATGTTAGAATCAACTGGTAACATTTTGGTACGAATCCAAGATGGCTGAACAAAATGGCGGTATAATGAAATAATTAAACATTCAGCCCGAGAAAACCATTTAATGGTTTAATTTCAAATTGTGTGCCATAACTAATTGTGGTATAGGGCTCAACTAGTAAAACTGTGTTACTAATTCAAAATTGCGGCCAAATAAATTTTTTGTAATCGTGAAATAATCACCCTCTCAGGTTTTATATATCTTCACGTTTTAGCGTCCCCAGATGCCAAAAAAAACTTGTTTTATCAATTCCGTCGGTCCGTCTGTCGGTCTGTCTGTCAGTTCGCGACATAGCCTAAACACTGCTTACCCGATTGATTTTCAAATTTTGATCAAAAATTAAGGTCATGTGGGGATGACCTGGTAATATTTTGGAATAATCCACTATGGCGGAACAATGTTAAAATATTTTTGTTAGAGTTGTGTGTTATTTGGAGGTAAGATCCAGTAAAAAAAACAAGTTTTAAATAGTCGACGTTTCGCAGCTTTATCGTTGCACCCTCAGGACACAGAGATTATGTGTACTGCATGAAACCCATATTATCAGTCATTACCTACTACGTTGGTCCGCAGATATTTCCCAGATATTAAATTTCTAAATGGTTTTCATTAACGATCCTCTTGTTGTTATGTTAGAGTGGTGTATTATTTCGGGTTAGGATTCAGTAAAGAAACAAAATACTTTTTAAAATTGTCGACGTTTCGCTACTTTTTGTTGCATCATCAGGATGCATATATAGATTTTATATCCTTCATGAAACCTATATTATCAGACTTTACATTTTCCGTTGGATCCCAGATATTTTTCAGACATTCGGCCGTATGAATAAAAATGAGGTACCTGCTACTACTACAAGTATTAGTTTCTTCTACACAAAAATTTACTTAAAAACAAAGTAGTTACTACATTTCGAAGTACTCCCTTTAATTTTTCGGAAATTGCTAAAATGAATAGCATTTTCCGAAAAATATTAGTAGCATGTATTACGACTTGAGGTTTCTACTTTTTTACTAGTAGATACTTTGATTTGCAGTGTTTGCTTCGTTATTAGCGAAGTTGATATTATAGCAGCTTCACTACGAGTGCTACAATGTGGTTATTCAGATGGCTCAAATACGTAAAAATTAAATTATAGTAGAAGAAGACATTACGATGATGATGCCCTATATCGTCAAATATTCAGGTAAACAAATAAATAACAGCGATTCAGAATGTTTCACTTTTATATTTTGTACTTTTTATGTAGGTTTACTAGAGAAAACGTCACTTTATTAGCCAACGAATTTCTAAAAGAGACCATTGAAACTGGAGGTGTCACATATTCAGCAAATGGAAGTATTTCTAAGAACTTTAGGTTTGTAGTAACAATAATTGTTTGTTTGTTAATTGGATATATCAATTGTTGGTCTATCCATAGGTTTAACAAGCCCCAATAGAAAAATTAAATTATATAATTTTTATGATAAATATAACAACTAGAAGTGCACATTTTTTTTACGGGAAAAATACAAAAGTGCCATGCATGAAGTTAGAGTAACTTATTTTTTATGGGTTTTAAAGTCAGTAATACATATTTATATATTTGTTTTTTAAGGGGACCCTGAAATACAACAAGGTGTTGGTTTGGATATTGGGATCCGCCAAACAACAGTTTTCAAAATAGTCCATTATGCCTCGAGTGCAATTTGCCAAAAGAAAAATAAATGGATTACATTTCCTACTTCAGACGATGCTCTTAACGTAGCCAAAGAAGGGTGGGCAGTAAACTATGATGATATCAAATGACATAGGCGCTATAATATTAATATAAAATATATTAAAACCTCACATTCACGGTGACGAATATATAAATAGAAAAGGTTTTTGCTAAATAAATGTGCAAGCAACGTGTGATCAGAGTTTACCAGCGTGGATGCATTATGGCCTGGTTCTGTTCACGATAGCAGATTATGGTATAATTCTTCAATTTACCCCATAATGTTTAACAACCAGCAAAATATATGTCTCTTGGGTGATTCCGGATATGCTGTCACTCCGTTAACAAACATCGACCCATATTTTAATAGAATTCGTGCAAAAGAAGGAGTTATTATTGAACAATGCTTCGGACAATTAAAAAGACGATTTCCAATGGTGCTTTACACTATACGACTTAAATCTGACCGAATATGTAAATATATTATAACAGGATGTATTTTACATAATTATTCGAAGTTTTTAAACGACTCGAATGATTCTGAACCAATTTATCTTGAGGAAGAACCTGTAATGCTTGAATTAATTCCTGAAGAAAATATATCTGAAATTAGACGCGCATATTGCTGAACTCATACACGATCAAAGAATTTCAAAATAAGATGTTTCTTATTGGTAGATCTCGAGAAGAAAATTTTTTTTAATCAGTAGGTACTTAACTAAATTACAAAAATTTATTACGTAATAAAATAACACTCTGCTAGCGGCAAAAGGCTGCTTTATCAAAGGAACGCGCGGTACTTGTCAAAGAAAAGCTGCGTTTTTTATTCTTGCCGCTTTTCTAGAAATTTCGGGCGGCGCGTTTGACGGGAACATTCAAGACTTTCGTTCAGGCCGATATAAATGTTGCGCCTACAGGAATTGGAGTCAATCTGAATTGCAACTTGATAAAAAGTTTATTATTAAATGGTACAAAATGAGTGCAGCGAAGAAATCTAAAACGTATAATTTTAATAACGATTGGGAGGAAGACTTTTTGTTTTGTATGGTGAAGGATAAGTGCATTTGTCTTATTTGTCGTGCGTCAGTTGCAATACCTAAGCGTGGTAACCTAGAGAGGCATCATAAAACAGTTCATAAAAACTATGCAAAGGATTTTCCGCTACAGAGTGAATTAAGAAAACGAAAAGTACGTGATTTGATATCTTGTTTGAAAAAAGAACAAACTATGTTCACAAGACCAGCCAAATAATCAAAAGCTGCTACGATCGCGTCATTTAAAATATCTCATATATTGGCGAAACACAAGAAATCATTCGAAGATGGATCGGTTGTGAAGGAAGCATTTATTGAAGCGGGTGAGACTTTATTTGGAGATTTTAAAAATAAAACAGAAATCATGTCTGCTATTAGAGAACTTCAGTCATTTCGTCCGACTGTCACAAGGCCGATATGACAGACACTGCCCAGCTGTGTATTTTTATTCGGATGGTATTCAATGACATGTTGGCTAAGGAAGAATTTTTGACAATCATTCCTCTGACGGAGAAGACCCGTGGCGAACATATATATGACGTTTTCTTCAATTTTGTAAAAAACTACAAGCTACCAATATACAGGGTGTCCGGGAAAATGTGGGAGATCTCTCGGACTCAGATAGAACATTAAAAAATAAGATGACAAGTTTCCATAAATTTTTTTCCTAGCGGCCCTCCCTAGGGAGATACGGCCCCCTAAAGGACCCCACTGGAAATCGGTTTTTCTAGAATAACTTTTAAACGACTCAATATAATTTAACGAAAATTTAATATGATAAACAGTAGTAAGGACCTCTCAAAATGCTTCCCTTAAAACATAATTAGCTTGTTTAGTTTACCAGGGACGGACTAGATTGTACATTTTAACGCTCAAATTTTTAACACCCTGTATGATAAGGAGTTAAAAAAAATAAATTTGGATACCTTGAACATTAAGCTAAAGAAAAGGTGCTCTTGTTCATTGTCGATAAAATGAACCGTTTTCGAGAAAAAAAAAATAAAAGAATACAACTTTGGGAGTATTAAATATGTTTTGATCCTGAACAACCTAATACGCTAAATAGAAAAAAGTCAATTAAAAACTTCATAAGTGGGTTCAACATGTGCTCCGTGATTTGTGATGCACTCGCGGGCACGACGAATAGAGGACTGCTGTACTCGCCACAACAACCCAGCATTGTTCCTTATCATATCGCAATGAAACGTGATTCTCTGTAAAAGTTCCTCCCTAGTAGCAACCGGAGAGGAATACACCAAGGTTTTGAGATGACCCCACAGGTAGAAATCCATTGGCGTTAGGTCGGGAGACCGTGGAGGCCAGGCAATGGGACCTCCTCTGCCTATCCAACGGTTTCCATAGACGTTATTTAGGTGGTCCCGTACAGCAACGCTAAAATGGGGTGGGGCTCCATCATGCATAAACTGCATCCTTTGGCGGGTTTCAAGTGGCAAATGCTCTATTGAATCTAGAAAAGCGTTCTGAAGGAACTCTAAATAAAGTTCACCATTCAATCGTGCCGGTAATACGCATGGTCCAATGAAAAAATTGCCGATTATTCCTGCCCAAACATTAATGGATTGAAACTGATGTTGATGATGATGAACGACAGTGGCATGAGGGTTTTCATCAGCCCATACATGCGAGTTATGTAAATTTACAATACCATCTTTGGTAAATCCTGCTTCATCGGTAAAAAGAATAATGCTAATGAAGTTTGGGTTTGTTCGTAGTTGATTTAACAACCAGTTTGCGAACTGGATTCTTCGAGGAAAATCTTCAGGAAGTAGTTGATGCACTTTTTGCAGATGATAAGGGTATAACAACTGTTCTTTAAGTACTTCAGCAACTGTACTTTTTGACACATGAAGCTGCGCGGCTAATATTCGAGTGCTTATTGAGGGAGTATCAGCTACAGTATCCAAAATATCTTCCTCCAATTGCACCGTACGTACTGTTCTCCTCACACCGGCATCAGTACTCCTTTTCCCAAAACTTCCTAAAAATAATTAATGAACGTCAATAATGTTACCTTATTAATTGAGAATTGCCCACCAGTTTCTCTTAGACGTTGGTCAATTCGCTGAAATGTTTTCTCATTTGGAATATTGCGATTAGGATATCTTTCTCCATACAACCTTCTTGCTTCATAAGCATTGCAAGATGCAAGTCCGTACATAAGATGCATATCTGCATACTCACTAAATGTGTATCCCATTATCGAATTAAATTTACCAAGGTATTCAAAATTTAATAAATTAATATCGAAGTAGGTACAAAAAGATCAACGTGTCAAGAAGATTTCAAATGCACACGTCAATGCGAGATTATTTATTTCGTACCATAGTAACGTTTGTAAAAAAATGCATTCTTTAATACTGATAAATAAACAATAATAAAACATTAATACTTTTATTATTTTTTTTCTCGAAAACGGTTCATTTTATCGACAATGAACAAGAGTACCTTTTCTTTAGCTTAATGTTCAAGGTATCCAAATTTATTTTTTTTAACTCCTTATCATACAGGGTGTTAAAAATTTGAGCGTTAAAATGTACAATCTAGTCCGTCCCTGGTAAACTAAACAAGCTAATTATGTTTTAAGGGAGTATTTTGAGAGGTCCTTACTACTGTCTATCATATTAAATTTTCGTTAAATTATATTGAGTCGTTTAAAAGTTATTCTAGAAAAACCGATTTCCAGTGGGGTTCTTTAGGGGGCCGTATCTCCCTAGGGAGGGCCGCTAGGAAAAAAATTTATGGGAACTTGTCATCTTATTTTTTAATGTTCTATCTGAGTCCGAGAGATCTCCCACATTTTCCCGGACACCCTGTATAAATTAGTGTGCATTACAACCGATGGAGCACCAGCAATGACTGGAAACAAAAACAAGTTTTGTGATCAAAAGTTTTAAACACGGAGGAAATTATAGGCATGGCAACAAAAATTATGAATTCCATCCATGCACGTAGCTTGCAACGGCGGCTCTTTAAGTTGCAGTTGGAAGATAGGGAGTCAGCTAAACACACTGATTTAGTTCTTCACACGGATGTCAGGTGGTTGAGTTGCGGAAAATTCCTAGAAAGGTTTCAAGAATTATTGCCCGAGATAACAGCTTTTCTAGACGAAAGAGGTGATGAACTCAGATGTTGAAAAACGAAAAATGGCTGACTGATTTGGCATTTTTGACTGACATCACAATGCACTTAAACACCATTAACTTGGAGCTTCAAGGTAAAGGAAAAACTGTTATTGAGATGATTAGCGCAGTAAACGCATTCAAAAGTAAATTGCAACTTATGATAGATCAACTGAAAAGAAAGGATCTGAAACATTTTCGGCTTTTGAAAGCAAGGATTCCTCAGTTGAATTATGATACGTATGAGGCTGAATTATCAAATATTTTGGGACAATTCAAAATGCGTTTTTATGATTGTAGTAAATTGGCAAATGTAGCATCATTTATGACTTATCCTTTTTCATGTAAAAACACTGAGGAATTAGCTACTGAAATAGCAAATCAGTTTAATATGAACTCATGTTCTGTTGAAAATGAGTTGGTGCAGATTATATCAGATAAATATCTCAAAGCTACAGCATTTGATACACATTTCTGGTGTTTTATATCTGAAGATAAATATCCGAATCTAAGGCAAATCGCCCTTCAACTGACAGGAATATTTGGGTCAACTTACTTGTGCGAGTTTGCATTTTCTGAAATGAAGATAATTAAGTCAAAATATCGCAATCGACTAACTGACGTTGTTACGTACCATCTTACGAAAAGTATGCTGAGGACATGCAGTGCCACGCTTCAACATCCAAAGTCACTCCTTAGTTAAGTTTAACACCATATGTAACTCTTTTGTTGTGTAACAACCAATAAACTCGCAATTTTGAATAACTATGAGTTTTTTCATTGATATTGTAGAGAAGAACCTAACTAAACCTAACCCAAACCTTGACTAAAATAATGTATATTGTGAGGAAATCTAATATCTATATATGCTACGGTAAAGCCTACCTAGGTTGGTAGGTAGGTAGGTAGGTAGGTAGGGTGTATGTATCGTGTATGTACGACAACCCTGCATCACGCATACTTGCAGCCTCTCAGAGTCGATCGTAAGTAGTCTAAAAATGTTGAGGTAGATCGCCAGCAGTTCAAGTTTGAGCACCCCTGTTCTAGGCCAATAGTTTTAGGCACCCGAGTGTTGCCTCAGAAAATAATCTTCAATAAACTGTTCTACAGCTTCCGCAGATTTTTCTACAGCTTTTGCAGCTTTTTCTTTAGCCATAGCAGCATTTTCATGGACTACACTGGCCTTTTCTTGAGCTGAAGCAGCATTCATTTGTTTGAGCAATAAAATCTTTCGCAGTTTTTGTAGTGAAGCAGTAGTAAGTTCATTTTCAACAAAAAATTGCCTTGCATCTGTAACATCATTGGTTGTTTGCCAAATAGTTTTTATGTAAGATTTTTGTTGTAATTGAAGGCAATAAAACTACTTTTTAGATAGGTCTTATCTTGTTAGCCAGTCGGCGCTGTGCTACACATTTCAAGGAGTGTTCTACAGTTGTTAATTAGGTACTTCATAATATGAAGTATCTACTTTTTCGTGAAGCATGTTCTATGGCAAGTTTACTTTACTTTACTTGCCATACTAAAATGCTTCGTTTGAAGGTAAATACTACGTAGAAAATACTAATACTTTGTTTTTATTCATACCACCTATTAAGTTTGTAAACAGCTTTCGTTAACTATGTTCTTGTTGTTATGTTAGAGTGGTGTATTAGATATTTGGGTTTAGGAAATATCTGAGAACCAGCGGAGTAGGAGTAGGTAGAAACTGATAATATGGGTTTCAATTTAAAATGGCGAGACAAAATGGCGACAAAATAAATTTTTTTTCAACGTAAAAAATCTTGTTCAATTGACTTCAAGTTTTGCATAAAAGTTAAATATTAAAATGGGATAAACTCGTACGAATTCAATATGACATAGCAAAATAGCGTTATGTGTGTGTAGATGTAAAAATACTTATAGATTTTTTTTAAATTATGCCCAATTGGCAAAGTGGCATTGTGGAAACAAATGACGTACAATCAAAATAAAACAATAATATATGTAGCACATATATATTGTGCCTATGTACTAAACTGCAAAGATTAATAAGCTTGAGATATATGGATAGGTTACTGACGTTTAAACACCTTGGATTAAAATGCACTCACAATGTTATATTAAAATTATCAAAAAATATAATAAATATAGATAGGTTTGAGGTCCGGTTTGTGAATATGTCAAAAATGTTATATGAATGTGACCTTTAATCATATAATATCATAAATTGGTTAAGTTATAATAGAATTGTTTGCATCGTGATAATAAAGTCTGACCTTTGTTAATTATTACGATATTTCTACCTAAAACTATTTGTTTTTTCTTTTTGTTTTAAACCGGTTAAAATAGTTAATATGCATTACATTTCTATCTTAATAGGTATTATAGCAAATATATGCAAATTAAGGATAGCAAAAGCAAGACTGCTGGCACTGTACCACTGTAAGTTCTTTGCTTGCAGCAAAATTTAATTTTTTTTGCCAATTAATTTAATTTGCAATTAAATTTAATTTGCAGTTAAATTAAAGGTTGAACCGCGAGATAATGACAACACCTTAGGGAGCTTTTAATGCCAATTATAAAAATAATATTTAAGGTATAGAGACCTAGGTTTAGATTTTTTGAAATGTACTGATTTTATGGGTTTTGAGAAGTAAATAAAAGTTTCCATTAAGTTGATGTAAAAAATTAATAGTAGTAATTAATTTTTTTCATGTAGCACAGATAATAAATGATCTTCCCGTTAAAATTACACTGGCCGACAAGATTTTTCTAACACAGGCCAGCTCATTATTTTCACAACGGAAATACCCTCCCAATAATAAAAAAAATATTGGGAAAGCCCTAATACGTACCATTTTTTAATAACCTAATTAGAACCTTTTATTCATAGACTTATCTAAATATAGATTAAAATCTGTGTTATTGCATAATGGAAATTTAAAACCCTCTATATCAGTTGCCCATTCAGTTGCAATGAAAGAAAATTATGAAAATATGCGCACGATTTTGGATAAAATAAACTACAATAGGTATAAATGGCAGATATGTGGGACTTAAAAGTTATAGCGATTTTAGTGGGGGACAGTCGTACAATAAATTAGCATTATGTAACAAAAATTTGGCCAGAAAGAAGCGAATTTCAACGGGAATCTCAAAATGTTAAATTTATACCTCTTGTTGATCCCAAAAATGTCTTTTTGCTTCCTCTTCACAATAAACTTGGGCTGATGAAAAACTTTGTGAAGGCTTTGGATAAACATGGTGATGGATTTAAATACCTAAGACAAGTCTGTTCCCAGTTAAGTGATGTCAAATTTAAAGAAGGCATCTTTATTGAGCCACAAATCAGAAAATTGCTGGACGATGTCAATTTTACGGAAAAGCTTACCAGGCAGAAACTCAGAACCCGGAATTCATTTGTTAACGTAGTAAGAAGATTTTTAGGCAACAATATGGATGAAAATTATTAACAATTAGTTAATGAACTCTTAGATGCCTATGAAGCGCTTGGTGCCAGAAAGTCATTAAAAATTCACTTCCTCCATTCCCATCTGTCATTTAAAAATTAAAGTTTAATTAGCGTTTTAAGTTAATATTTTTCTCGTTTGCTTTTCTCTTAGATGTATGTTATGTTTAATAGGCGAAAACTGTAATAGTCATTAAACATTAAATAATTTTATCTATAGATATTAAATACCGTAACATTCGATATGGTTCTACAACTCTAACAAGAAAAAACTACGTGCTACAACTTTCGATTTGTCATTTTCGTATTTGGATCGGTCCATTTTATTAGATTATGCTATTCTGATTTGTGTTACAACAAAAAAAATTTTTTTGTCGGCTAGTGTTATTAACAAAGAAAAAACAAACATATTAATTGTTTTCTCTTTTCAAATGTATTGTCTCAAATCCTTATTGCTTATGAACAAAAGTAAGATTAACAATAAGCAAAAAGGGGTAAAAAAATACATGTAGGCTAAAAAATATTAAGACAAAGAAACTAATAAAACATGATAAACTGGTCTTTACCAAGAACTTTGTTAAAAAGCAGTTTTACAAAAAAATAGACAATGCAGTGTGTTTATTTGATTATAATTTTATGCAGTTTATAACATTTTTATAACTATATAATATTTTAATATACCTACTCGATAAATCTTTAACAGCGATCTTGTCGCTTTAGGAGCGAAATACCAGACATTTTGCTATATAAATTTTCTTATAAAGATACGACATAACAAGCACATTCAAGATACCTACCAAAGACCCACGGAAATGTCATTTTTGAGGAAAATTCCTCAATTTTTTTGGAATCGCTAAATTTTAGAATGCAGATTAAGGGTCTCTCTTTGCACCTACGCAAGAGGTGGGGAAACACCTTCACAAATGGCGATTTTTGCTATTTTTTAATTTTTAGCGGTTTTTGCAGCTATTTTAATCTGTATATTAGCCTCTAAATCGACCAACGAATTTCGATTAAGGAATGGAAAATTGCCATTTTTTTGCATTTCAATAAAAAACACTTTATTAGCAAAACAATTAACGTTTTCGTTATTAATTTTTTTTTTGACCTATAAACCATTAAAGCATATTTAATAAAACATACTTTTGTATCAATTTAAGGTTCATTTCATTTCATTTTTTCTAACCATTTTCATCGACCAATTTGTTTATAAAACTTAAAATCTTAATTTGTTTTTAGGCTCTAGAAATTATCATTTAAACCTCAATTTTTGGGTTTTGGGTAAAATTTCGCGTTTCATGATGAATAAATGAAAATTTTTAGTGTTATCGCACTCAAAGTGGCAAATGTCCCTACAGATGTATAAAACAGGTGATATTAAATATTTTCAGCAGTTTAAGAAATCATTTTGGAGTTTTTTGCATAAAAAATCGTAATTTTTAGCTTATTTTGTCCAAATTTTTCGTAATCAAATGCAATTTGTTTGGATATTCTTACATTTTCGCTAATTGACTCTGTAATCTAAATTCAAATTAAAAAAAAAACATTTAAAAAAAAAATACATCAATTTTTAACTAGGTGTCCATTTAAAAATATAGTTTTACTTATTTCCACTTGCACACTGCAAATTGCAATCCTAAAATATTTATTTTTTAAAATTTTGTTTTCGAGTGAGGCGGTCAAGAGGTCGAGAAGCAAGCGGAAGCAAAGAACGGGTCGGCGGAGGATTGTCTTATTTTATTTCCTTTCTCCACAGAGCAGAGTGGTCTTCTATCCATACTAAGTGAGATCATAAATAAAGAAGTGTTATATAATGTGCGATTTTTATTAAAACAGGTTTAACACGGAATATATACTCAAAACAAAAAGCAGAAATTTTTGAACTATACTAATTAAATATACCTAGTAATACACGAATTAAAGTATTTTTTTTAAGTTGATTTGGATATGGATCGCTCTAATTCCACCACCATTCCTTTTGTTTAAAGGATTAAAAAGCATAATTTTTAAAACGTGCAGCACTATATTCTTGTTTTAAAGTAAAAATATGCTTCTGTTACTGGTACACTCTACAGGGAGTTTGTTACCATTAAATTATGGCGTAATCAAATTTTTAAAATTTAAAAAGATGAGTAGAATTTAACCTCGTGCCATTAAAAACTCCGAAAACTATATAAAACACTATATTAACATTTATACTTTTTTTCCTAATGAAACAACAATACAATATACAGGGTGTTTCCTAACTACGACACGTAACTCCAGGAGATGATTCTTTAGGTCAGTTTAAGAAGAAAAAAGTTCGTATTAACATGTGTTGTCTCGATTCTGAGATACGGGGTGTTAAAGTTTTTTAAAAAAATCGGTTTTGGTATAAAGATCATAAATATCTTTAAGCCGACCTAATTCAGCCCTAACTAGATTGAAGTTATCATGTCCAGTGGCGTCTCAAGGGGCAACGCAACCATTATTATTGAGAAAGGAAAGGACGCCACTGACTCCTTTTGCAGTTTTTTTCAATTTAGGCAACTAAAAATACAAGTTTTTTGTTTCAAGTGTTTTGTTCTTATTTAGCCTCGTTTTTGAGAAAAAAAAATTAAAATGACCCTAAACCACTTTAAAAATTATCCATGGACAACATCAAAAAAATAACAACTACGTATTAATTATTATAAATAAATTACAGAAAAATAAAAAATAAACAAATTCGGCCTTAAAGTAGATGAACAAAATGACTATCATCTGATAAAATACACGATTGCAATCGGTTCGTCATTGATTGTCTGACACGTTCAAAAATCCCTGAAGTATTCCTTATGACATTGCAATTGTCGATTATTCGATTTCTCAAGTCGTTTACGTCTAGTACAGGAGTTTTATAAAGCAGAGCCTTCGGAAATCTAGAGGATTAATATCAGGACTGCAAGCTGGCCATTTTTGGGGTCCTAGCGATTAGGGTAAGTAATGTCGAGATTAGGACATTAAAATGAGCTGGGGCGCAGTCGTGCATAAACCACATATTCGTTCTTACATCTTCTAACAAATTGGGTAGATCTTCTTGCAAAAAGTCTGTATAGGATTTACCTGTTAATCTTGTTGTTAAAAAAAATCGGCCAATTAGGTAGTCATCAATAATTCCTACCCAGACGTTCAACGAAAATTGTTGCTGAAAATAACTTTCTCTAATAACGTGGGGATTTTCGTTGGCCCAAAAATGGTTGTTATGTTAATTAATGCTAGCATCTCGTGAAAAATTTGCTTTGTCCGTAAATAAAATGTTTGGTAAAAAATTTTTATTGTGTGCCACCGTATGAAGCAACCACCTACAAAACATTAATCTTCGGTGAAAATCCCGAGGCAGTAAAGCTTGAACCCGCTGTATGTGATATGGGTACAGTAGATGTCTTTTAAAACTTTCCAAACTGTTTTTGGGCTGACTTGAAGCTGCAGTGCAATCTTCCTGGTACTATTTGAAGGATCTTCTTCGACCGCATTAAGTATAGCTTCTTCTAGTTCAGGCGGTGTTACAGTTTCTGGTCTTTCACAACCTGTATTTTTATTAAAACTACTACTTTCACTTAATCTTACATGTATCGTTCTAAATACACATGTAATTATTCCGTTAAGAAATCTGTCTTGGTAAATTCTCCATGCCTCTTCCGAATTTTCATTTGCTAATCCATAAAGGGTATGTCAGTCAATTCAGAATTACTAAAATTATTTATAATGGCATCACTGCTAATTGACTTGAACTTTGAAATTTACTGACAGTGACAGTACTATCACTGTGTTCTGATATCAGTAGGGTAAACTCCCCTAGGTAGGTGTAAAAACATTTAGAGTGGTTTAAAGTGTTTTTTTTTATTGAAAACGAAGTTAGATACGAACAAAACACAAGAGACCAAAAAGTTATATTTTTGGTTGCTTAAACTAAAAAAGCTATAAAAACTGCAAAAAGGGTTAGTGGCGTACTTTTTTTCTCAATACATCAATCTAGTTAGCGCCTTAGTACTATAAATAACACTGCCAAATTTGCACCAAATCGGTTTAAAGATATTTATGATATTTATAAAAAAACCGATTTTTTTTTACTTTGACACCCTGTATCTCAGAATCGACTCCGGACACATGTTCATAGAAACTTTTTTTTCTTAAAATGACCTAAAGAATTACCTCCTGGAGTTACGTACCGTAATTAGGAAACACCCTGTATATTGATTCCGGGGCTCGCCTAAATAATTGAAAATGGCGCCATTCCGCTATTTTTTTAATATGCTTGCAATGGGACTCCTGTTGTAATACTTAGGGTTGAAACAAAGGGTAGCAAAATGAAACTACATGTTCACCTTAACATTACCCAAAGTATATCTTCAATCCGTTTTAAAATGCAATCTAATTGCCATATACGCTCGGGAAGGTGGTTGACCTGCTGACATAGCAAAACAGGTTATTGCGTGGTTGCCCATTATTGCAACAAGTTGAATTTGATACAATACATTTTATATAGGGTGTTTTCTCTATATATTACACCTCCCCGGGCAATTAAAAGAATTTCAATTTATTTTCAAAATTTGAAATTCGTAAATAAAATACAATTACTAGAGACAAATGTTACAATACACTATTTAAACCATTTTTTTTTTTTTTTTTTTTTTTTTAATATTATCTTATTTATCTAAATATATGAAAAGAAAAATAAAAACTCAGATATAAGAGAAGGAAAATAGCGTCATATAGTGAAAGTAGGAAAGAAAATAGATAGGTATTTTAGAAAAAGGTTATTAGAAAATACACGCAATAGTATAGTAATATGGAGCCCTTATAATTATAACTTAATTTTAATTAGCTATTATACAACTTAGTTCTATTTTTATGGACTAAAATATGTTTCTTATCTTTAATTATTTTTACATTTGGTGCAACATCTTCTACCACTAAATATGGCCCCAGGAAGCAAGGGCTGGTAATTTTATCACCAGTTTCGTTTTTGATTAAAACTCTATCGCCCTTTTTATACTGAATGGGGTTTACTTTTAAATCAAAATTTTCTTTTCTTTTAGATTTAGAAAGTATTAAGTTATTTCTTGCATCATTTTGAGCTGTTTGTAACCTATATTTTAATTCAATGGGGTAGTTATCAAAATTATAAATAGGATCAACTTCATTATTTAAATTATTTGGTAATTGGCATTTTTTCCCAAAAACTAGTTCAAAGGGAGAGTATTTGGTTTCCGTATGTACTGCAGTATTATAAGAAAAACATCAGTACGGAAGCCATGTGCTCCATGCAGAATCATGGTTTTGAGTTTGAATTCTCAAATAAGCACCTAGAACTTTGTGAGAGGCCTCTAAACTCCCGATACTCTCGTGATGATACGCCGTAGAATGAATCTGTTTTATACCTAACAAGTTACATGTTTCTGCCATAGTGTGAGAAATAAACTCGGTACCCCTATCTGAAGCAATTTCCTGAGGGATACCATATCTTAAGATAAAGTTATCCACCAAAGATCTTGCCACAGATACGGAATCCTTGTTTTTAAGAGGGTAGGCCTCTACATATTTTGTTAACTCACACTGAAGTGTTAAAATATAAACAAATCCATTTACGTCTACCGGAAGTGGACCAACAATATCTAAATATATTTCTTGAAAAGCTGTTTCAGCTGTAGTAGTTATTACCATTGGCTCTCTAGTATAATGATTCGAATGTTTTTGTCTTTGACACATGTCACACCTTTTTACAAAATTTCGAACATCACTATCCAGACCTGGCCAAAGATAATACTTTTTAATATTATTTGTCATTCTATTTATTCCAGCGTGACCACTGGTTGGTAGTAAATGAAAATCATTAAGGATTACTCTTTTTTCGTCTTTGTCCATTACTTTTTTAATACCTTTTACAACATTTATACGGGGGCCCCTCCAATTAGTATAATTTTTTATTTTACTACCAATAAATTTAATAAACTCTGTATTATCATTATTTTTATTAATAACTAATTCTTTAATTTCAGCCTTTTTACTTATTTCTACCAAATCTTTCACCATTTCGTCTCGCGCCAATGGTGATAAAGCTTTTTGGTCTAAGTATAGGGTAAAATGTAATGGAATATAATAAAAGTCTCCCACTTGTTGAGTGACATCTTTTGACAATTTTTTAATTTTTAAGGATGGTATTATAATTAATTCGGTACAGTTAGTGGGTTGCTTAAGAATTTCCACAATATTCGGGTGATCAAGCCAAATATTTTCAGTACTTTTCTTAATTAACTCGTCTTCCTGTCCGTCTCTACGTTTACTCTGTGCTCTGGTTAAAACTGCAATCATACCTTCATTCATATCTTTTAATTCGTTTGAGGACAAGATTATTCTCGATAAAGCATCGGCTGTAACATTATCTTTTCCTTTGATATATTCGATATAAAAGTCATATTCTTCTAGACACAAACGAAATTTTGTCAATCTGCTACCAGGGTCTTTTTGCGTAAAAAGATAAATTAATGGTTTGTGATCGGTTAAAATTTTAAAACGACGGCCATACAGATATGGTCGAAAATGCTTTACAGCCCAATAAATTGATAAAAGTTCTTTATGTATAGTAGGGTAGTTAATTTCTGCTTTATTTAAACTACGACTAGTGAACGCCACTGGTTTATTATTTTTATTTGATAACACTGCTCCTATAGCAAAAGCAGACGCATCTGTTTGCAAAATAAATTCATTTTCATTCGAAAAATCGGGATAATCTAACACCTGATGCTTAATCAGCGAATTTTTAAGACAATTAAAAGCTTTATCACATTCGTCCGTCCACTCAAACCTAGCGTATTTTTTACATAATTTATTTAGAGGAACTGTAATTTCTGAAAAATGTGGTATAAATTTTCGATAATAATTGGCAAAAGCCACGAAGCGTTTAACTTCATCTGCCTTTTTTGGAATAGGATAATCTTTTAAAGCTTTTATTTTATCAGGGTCAGGTGATATTCCTTCAGAACTTATTATATGACCCAGATACAGAATTTCTTTTTTCAAAAAATCGCATTTAGCAGGATTTAATTTTAGGTTTACTTTTCGCAATCTAGAAAAAATATCTATTAGATTTTTATTGTGTTCATTAAGGTTTCTGCCAAATACTATAAGATCATCAAGATAAACAAAGCACTTTTCGTAATTTAAGCCCGCCATCGCTATGGTCATTAACCTTGAAAAGGCACTAGGGCTAATTTTTAACCCCATTGGTAACCTTCGCATTTGCCACTGACCGCGATCTGTAGTGAAAGCTGTGTATTTTCTGCTTTCTTCCTCTAATTCGACCTGATAATAGCCCTGGCTAAGATCTAGATGTGAAAAATAAAGTGCCCCTGCTAGGGAGTCTAAAATATCGACTACACTCGCAATCGGAAATTTGATATCTAATATATATGGGTTCAAAAATCTGTAGTCCAATACTAACCTAGCTCTTCCCTCATTCGTATCGTTTTTCTTTGGTACAAGCAACAAAGGTGAAGACCACTCACTCTGCGCACTCTCAATTATTCCATCCTGACACATTTGAGAAATTTGCCTATTTATTTCCTCTTTATGTACTTGAGGTAACCTATATGGCTTTCTATAGACCGGCTGAGTATCTGGTTTAACTTGAATTGACTGTTTATATAAATTAGTAACTGTAAGCTTATCTCCTGGCATATGAAATATATTTGAGAATTTGGCACAAATTTGCTCTATAGAATCTCGTTCCTCGCGGTTTAGATGATTAAGCTTAAGAATTTTAAATAGTTCTTTAACGCGAGTAGCCGAATTTTCTTGGCTGTTAAATTGATGACACTCATAATTGCTTAAACTTTCCGCTTTTGGCGAAAAATTTCTCAAATGTACCTCTGTCTCTCTTGTATTCAAAATTTTAATTGGTACTTTACCATTTATCGGTTGTGCAATTACACCAGCCATGAACACACCCTCACATAATTCACCTTGCATAAGTACACATTCATCCTCTAACCCTGTAGGAACATACTGTATAATTTCGCACCTAGGGGGAACACTTAATATATTCTCACTATCCGCATTTAATTTTAATGTATTTATTTTATTATACTGATTTAAAATAGTTAAGGTATTTTCTTCGTAATCTAATTTAGCCTTAAAAGTTTTCAAAAAATTTTCTCCAATTATGCCATCACTTTGACATGGTAAATTATTAAAAATATAAAATTTTTGCTTAAATATCGCATTTTCTATACAAAGATCTAAATAAACATATCCCACAGATATTAAATTACCTCCTATGCCTTTAAATTCAATATTTTCTTTGTGTAACTGTATTTTTGAATTTAAACAACTTAATTTAAGGGCACTTAATGATGCACCCGTATCTACCAAAAATTTTAAGCTTTTACCATTGACACAAAAAGAAACAGCATTCGAGTAGTTTTTTGAATAGGTAAAAATATTATTAAACTGTTTATTTTTAGTATTTTTAGGCACGAAAAAATGTTGAATCTTGTATATCAGCTGAGGATTGTTCTGAATTTCCGGTGTGCTCCGCAAAATGCATTCGGTGACCTACTGCCCGAGATCCTCTCCTATTACCGCTCGTAAATGTACGACCACCGTGATTTCTAGAAAACCGCTGATTATTAAAATTACCTTGATTAGTCGAAGCGTTTCGCCGACAATTTGAATTGTTATTTCCTCCGTTATTAAAATTCTGATAATTATTATATCTACCAGAATTTCCTGTTCTATTATTTGGTCTTCTGGAAAAATTTCTAAAATTTCCCCTTCCTCTGTGAGAAAAATTAAAAATGTGTCCTGAATTATTTTGATTACCCAGCTCTTCATCTTGAGCTGCCCTTATTGCGTCTTTTAAGAATTCAAAATTTCTGGAAGATATAATTGTGCCCAGCCTTTGATTTTTAAGTCCGCATGCAAACCTTTTTATTGCAACCTTTTCGTTAATAGGTCTTAGAATATCAAAAGCATTGGCATTTCCGTCTGCTTGCGTAATGGTTAAATTTACAAAAATATCCTCTAACTCTTTACCAAAATCCGTTATACATTTTTCACCCTGTTTAGCCGAGAACAAGCGTGCCTGAAGGGCCGTATCTGATTTTTTAGTTAAGAGATGTTTTTTCATATCTAGAATTAAATTATTTACAGAATTATAAGTCAAACCTAATCGTAATTTGGCGTTGTTAGAAATACGCGTTTTCAAAACAAATTTAATTAAAGAAGGTTGACTATCATTATCAAGCGTTGACGAATAAAAATCTAAAGCCTCTATTAATTTAGAAGTTGTAGATTCTGTATCATCCATGACCGGTAAAAGGTTTGTAGCTATTTTTAGATCAAAAGAAGACATTTTTAATTTATCTTTATTAATATTTTTATTTCCAAACTCTAAAATTTCCTTATAAAGTTTTTTAATTTCTGTTATTATGTTATTAAAAGTCAAAATATCTTCTTTGTCTATTTCAGACTTTTCTATTTTTACGTTTAAATCAGTAATTTCCTTACCTAACTGAGAATATAAAGTTTTTGCCACTTTAACTTTTGATTCGACAATAGGGCTTTTTCGTCTTTCGCTATTTAATTTTACCAAATTTGTTCGAATATATTTAAATGAATGTAAAATTTCAATAAGTTTGTCTCCCATGAAATTAAAAATTTAATTCACTTATTAAACTTGCTAATTGGGTCCATATTTTTGCGATTATAATTATAAAACAATAACATAATATTATAATAATTAAACTTACATGCCTGCATTATTATTTACATTTTCAGGTACATTAACACATAACAAATTTTCTAACTCCATTTATAATTGTCTTTACTTTTTCTTTCTTCTTTTTTTTTTTTCTTACACGAAAAATACCGCCCTAAAAAAAAAATTTAATTTTCTTCCATCTTTAAATCATCCTTGGATTTTCGCAGCTCATTTTTATAAATTTCTCTTCTAATTGTCTGCCTTAGTTTCCTTTGAACATGTCTAATGGCCCATACTACTGCAACAATTGCCGTTGCCACAACCAAAATTATAAGCAAAATCTCTGCTAAGCTTATTTTGGTCAACTATTTCACCCCTTGCATCGCCATTGGAGGCCTGATTAATTACAATCTCTTCTTTGGACTTGGCATTACCCATCTTAATAACTTCACAAAAAAATCGTCAAGTGGCAGGATCGCCATGTAATACTTAGGGTTGAAACAAAGGGTAGCAAAATGAAACTACATGTTCACCTTAACATTACCCAAAGTATATTTTCAATCCGTTTTAAAATGCAATCTAATTGCCATATACGCTCGGGAAGGTGGTTGACCTGCTGACATAGCAAAACAGGTTATTGCGTGGTTGCCCATTATTGCAACAAGTTGAATTTGATACAATACATTTTATATAGGGTGTTTTCTCTATATATTACACTGTAATATCTCGAAAAATCCCTGAAAATTCCATCCAAATTGATCAAACCATCCCGAAGTAATCGATATACATACATAATAAAATACATAGGGTTAAATTGATAACCTCATCTTTTTTTGTAGATCCCATTTAGGGAAGTATGTACCCCAGAGTGCGAAGAAATTACTTTTTTTGTTAATTACACTTCATACGCCAAATTTAAAGGCAATATATTACAGCTTTGTAAACATATCTCGGAAATCCTTGGATAGAAGAAGATAAGAAATGGAGTCATTCCGGAATTTTCTAATTTTTTTTAATATGCTTGCTATAGCACCATTCTGGCACTACCCTTAGTACTTCCTGAAAATTTCATCCAAATCGGTCAAACCATCTAGGAATAAAGGGTGCAGATACATTCTCTATTATTACTTCCCTCGTTAAAGGGTAATATTGTAATCGTGAAAAAATCACCCCTCCCATTTTTTTAATGATTTGCGTCTTTTTATGCCAAAAAAGCATGTTTCTTTAATTCCGTGGGCGTGTCAGTCTGTCATCTGTCGGTCTGTCTGGTCGCGGTATTGCTGATAAACAAATAGTAAGGTTTTTATAGGGATGACCTGGTAACATTTTGGTATAAATCCAATATGGCGGATTAAAATGGCGTTCAGTGAGATGTTTAAAAAAGAATTACCAAAAACTGCTGATCCAATTTACCTTAAAGTCAAGCGTTATGTAGGAAGGAACCGATAAAATTTTGGAACGAATCCAAGATGGCGAAACAACATGGTGCATGGCTTCATTTAAAAAATCATCCTGAAAAACTACTAACTAGATTGATTTCAAATCTTAAGCAACGATTAAAGATGAACTGGTAAAATTGCGGTACGAATTCAAGATGGCAGAATAAAATGGCAGCCAAATAAAAAAAAAATGTTTGTAATCGTGCAAAAATCGTCTTCACAGCTTCTTACAAATCTTCTTTTAGGGGCCAGAGATGCCAAAAACAATGTTTTTTCAATTCAGTGGCGTCCTAGTGAAATAAAAAAAAATTACTAAAAAACTAATTATACAATTAGCTATACTTCAGTTTCTGCTCTAAAATCAAGTGTTACATAAAAGTGAACTAAAATATTTCTGGTACGAATCCTAGATAGCAAAACAAATTAGCAATTCCACTTAACAATTTTTTTTAAAAATCAGCCTGTCAACGTAAAAAAAACTTCTTATTCAATTAATTGCAAATTTTGCACAAAAACTAGACGTAATGAAAAAGTGGTAAAATTTTGGTAGGAATTAAATTCGACGGAACAAAATGACAGTCAGGAGATTTTTAAAAATCGGTAAATTTCCTTTACCCGGAACTTCCCTCGTTCCGATTTTTTTCCATTTGTTAGGAATAGCGATGTATGGCCCAATTCAGTTCAGTAGATAGTCACAGTATATATGTGTTGCATATACTATCTTTATTTCTATTGAGCGCCATTTTGTTCCATCATATTGGATTCCTACGAATATTTTTCTATTTTCTTTCTACCTATGGCACACTTGACTTTTGGGAATAATTTTAAATCGCGTTAAGTTGGTCTGCAGATATTTCCTAACTCCAAATAATACACCATTCGGACAACAAGAAGATCGTTATCGAAAAGCATTTAGAAACTTAATATTTGGGAAATATCTGCGTTTCATGCAGGATATAGAATTTATATATATACATGTCCTGAGGATGCAACAATTAAGTTGCGAAACATCGACAATTTAAAAAAAACCCTTTTATTTTTTTTACTGGATCTTAACCCCAAATAATACACCACTTTAACAACATTTTTTAACAACGTTGCGCCATATTGGATTTTTACCAAAATGTTACCACATCATTCCCATATGATCCTTAACTTTTGGTCAAAACTTGAAGTCAATCAATAAGGACGCTAAAATGTGAAAAGTATGTAAAACCTGGAGTGATTTTTGCACGGTTACAAAAAAAATTATTTGTCCGTAATTTTGTTCCCTTTTCACCATATTGTATTTTTACCAAAATGTTACCAGGTCATGCCCATATGACTTAATTTTTTACCAAAATTTGAAGTCAATCGGGGATGTAGTCTTTAAGCTATGCCGCAAACTCACAGACAGACAGACAGATAGATGGACCGACGGAGTTGATACAACATATTTTTTCGCATCTAGAGACGCTAAAAAGTCAAATGAAAACCTGAGAGGATGTTTTTTTATGATTACAAATATTTTATTTGGCCGCTATTTTGTTCGACTATCTTGAATTAGTACCACTACCTTACTAGTTGATCACTATACCACAATTAGTTATAGCACACAATTTAAAATCAAAGCAATAAGCAGCTTTTTTAGGCTGAATTTTTAAATATTTTATGAAGCCGCCATCTTGGATTCAGACCAAAATGTTATCAGTTGATTCCAATATAATACTTGATGGTTGTATAAAATTCGAGTAGTTTTTTAATAATACTATTTTTAACATTTCAGTAGGCCGTTGTTTCGCCATATTGGATTTTTCCCAAATTGTTACCAGGTCATCCCCATATGACTCTTAATTTTTTATCAAAATTTGAAATCAATCGGGGAAGTAGTTTTTTAGCTATGCCGCAAACAGGCAGACACACAGATCGATGGAATTGAGAAAACATGTTTTTCGTCATCTGGGGACCCAGAAACTTGAAGATCTGAAGAAACCTCGTAGAGTGATTTTTCACGATTACAATACATCCCTTTTACGAGGGAAATAAAAACTGTTTATTCAATTTATTTTAGGTTATGCCAAAAAATCAAGTGTGACATAGGTGAAATACTGGAAATATTAGGACGAATCAAATATGGTGGAACAAACTGGCGCCCAAAAGCAATAGGAAATATAAAGAGAGATTAATAATAACGGGGGAAGGAAATTTACCGTATTTTTTAGTGTTGTCGATATTATAAGTAAACTCACCTCAGGGTAAGTGAGAAATGAAATGAATACCAGAATTCATATAATTTCAATTTTATAATTTTAGCATTAACTTTATTTACATAGTCTAAGAAAATATCAATTATGGCATTTATCATTTTCCTCCATACAAAATATTTATTCAAGAAAATGGAGCTTTTTTACATTTTATTAGAGCGTCATTTTGTTTTGAAATGTAGGATTGACAAAATTTTACGGATCCATCCCTGTGTTGGATTTTTGTGCCCAAAAAAAAAATACTGTTCACCAAATAAAAGGTTTCTCACGTTGGTAATCATGTAAACCTCATTTTAATAATTTAAAAATTTTAATGGTTTATACATTTCGCAAGTTCAGCATACGTGAAAACATCAAAGAATTCATTCTTAGAGGGCAAATAAATACATACAATATACCACAAAAATAATTTGAATAGCCCTCAGTGTCGCCTAAGTAACACATTAAACGTCCCCAAACCATGTCGCTCAAAATATATTATAATGGCCTCCCGACCGAGTTTAAAAATATAACAAAAATTCATGAAGAACTGACTGACGATAAGACCGTACTATAGCCTTAACGACTTTTTTTGTTGATAGGACATTATAAACCTTAGTTATGATATTTAGTACTTTTTAAACTGTAATTCTATTTTTGACTGTTTTTTCCAGAGTGTATTGTTGAAATGTTATGTTCAATTTTAATTGTGATGATTTGTATATCTTCATCGTAAGTACGTGTGTGTATATGCCTACGTACAGGGTGTTTCCTTTTCGATACTCTTGCAGTGTATCCAGTTACTGTTATGCGGCTCTGCGCTACTTTTTCGTTAAATAGAAGATGCCGTAAACAAAATTTACTTGGCCTCCTTCGTTTTGGAAAAACAAGGGCAAAGTTCAAAATGTGCGCTTTCCAAGTATTTTTGTTATTGTACAAGCTGATGAAAGAGTAAAAACGGATTAATATAAAGTTATTTACTTAGAATGCAATCGCCTCGTTAGTTTTTTTCTGAGAGCCTCAAACATTCAGTTACACATCAAACTTATATTGTGGTGGAAGTCCATGTATATTTTAAACTAGCTAAACGCACATCCTTTCACGCTTAAAATATATATATATATATATATATATATATATATATATATATATATATATATATATATATATATATATATACAGTGTGTCCGAAATTGGTTATGACAGTATTGGGATCTCGGAAACCGTGATAGTTACAAAAACGTTTAAATGGAGAAAGTTTTAGATAATTATGTTTGTAATTTAACGCCGTTTTGCTCGCGATTCTATCTTTTTTAGTTTTTGAGATATTTTGAAAAAACCAAAAAACTGCATTCTCGAAAAAGTCCTATAATTGATTTATTTATGAAAATTTTCAAAATCTGTAACAACATTATTAAGGCAACTTTTTACGTAGAGTGCACCTATTAAGTCAGATTTTACATACAACGTTTAGATTTTCTAGAACCATCATCAATTTTGTTTTTTCTTATGGCCGCTGTGTTCGATTTTAACAGTTTTGAAAAGAGTATTTCTTTAGCTTTTCAACGGTGTCACACTTTGTAATTAGGTTATTACTAAAGGTGCAAAAAGTGCGTAGAGAAAATATTTAAACGTTTTTTGGAATTATCAAAGTAAAACGTTAAAAATTAATAGTGTTGAATAGCAATATATTGTAATTTAACATCCAGTTCTACAAAAAATCAGTAAAAACTACTTAATAAGATAATTGATTCGTGCACAATGTTCACACATGTTCAAACTACCACCCGCATATAACACTAATATCTTTGCCCAAGTAGGCTTTGCGTTTGAAATAAGACTGTTTAAACATTTTTTCGAATTATCGATATAAATTAAAATTTAATAGTTTCAAATAGCAATATTTTTAAATTGGACATTAAATTCTGCATAAAATCAGTAACTTCTACTCAGTAACATTAATACTATGTGCACTGCACATAATGTACCCCGAAGAACGACTGTCGACAGAACTTCTTTTCAAGCGCTGCACTGATTAGAAGCTTGCTAGGGTTAGTCAATTTTAAGAATCGCAACAGAAAGTATGCAAGTATGACAAGGAATGGAATAGGCAAATATTAGAATATTTTAATGAAAATCTGGTTTTTTCCATAAGAAGAATTGAAACAGAACTTCACATTCTGAAGTCAGCCGTTCATGGCGATTTAAAAGTACTAACCTTACAAGAATTAACAGAAAATCAGTATGAACTACCTACTCAATAAAATTAATAAAAAAATGCTACATAATACTAGGATTAAAAATGTTGACCGTTTTTTTCTATGCAGTGTCCGCATTTCCTTTCAACTGTTCTGTTACCCGTTGAATGGTATTTCTATTTATATTTTCTAGAATATTTCGGGTTCGCTGCTCAAGAACTTGCCTATTTTCTGGGGGGTCAAATTCGTATATTTCATTTTTCGCACATCCCCATAAATAAAAATCCAACGGCGTGATATCCGGAGATCTAGCTGGCCAGCGGACAGGACCACTGCTGGATATTACGTTTTCACCAAAAGTTGTTGTTAAAAAGGTTTGTACATCCCTGCTGTTATGTGCAGGACAACCGTCTTGCTGAAACCACAAGCTATTAAACTGATCATCTGCCACAGCTTCTCGAATGGCAGGAACTATTTGATTCTGTAACATGGCAAGGTATCTTGGGCCTGTCAGTGTCTGATCAAAAATAAAGGGACCAATGAGACGATTTCCTAAAAAGTAATGGAAAATATTGAATTATAAGCAATTCAATTAGACTATGTTTATCTTACCAAGCATCCCGCACCACACATTAAAACCAAATCGCTCTTGCAGCCTGCGTGGATCGCGTAGTTGCGGATTTTCAATAGCCCAATAATGGTGATTTTTTTTATTAAAAATGCCACAGTTTGTAAAATGAGTCTCATCTGACCAAATGACTTTATTGCAAAAAGCGGGATTTTCTCGACATCTATTGATATACCAATTACAAAAAACAATTCTTCTTTCGAAATCACCTGCTTGAAGTCCTTGCACAATTGTTGGCTTGTAAGGACGATATTTAGTTACTTTTAAGACGCCATGAACGGTAGATTTTGGAATTTGTAGTTCTGTTTCGCTTCTTCTTGTAGATGAAGTCGGATTTTCATTAAAATATTCTAGGATTTGCCTATTGCGTTGCTCGTTGTCTTTTGCATACTTCTTTGTGCGAATCTTTTTAAAACTGCCAAACTCAAGCAAGTTTCTAACCAGCGTTTGAAAATAAGTTCTGCCAGGCTGCCGTCTTTCGGGGTACGTGTCAAAATACACATCCATGGCCCTGTTTGCATTTCTTTCATTTTTAATATAACACACTAACATATCAAACATTTCTTCATTAGAAAAGTTTAACGCCATTGTAATCCTTATTAAAACAGCGATGAATGTTAAATAAAACTTAAACGTTGCATTTTTGACAGATTAAAAGCATTCTATTATTTCAAAACCAAAGCCTACTTGAGCAAAGATGTTAGTGTTATCTGCGGCTGGTCATTTGAACTTTTGTGAACATTGTGCAATGTTATTGAGTAGTTTTTACTAAATTTTTGTAGAACTGGATGTTGAATTACATATTGCCTTTTAACACTATTAATTTTTAATTTTTTACTTTGATAATTCCAAAAAACGTTTAAATATTTTCTCTACGCACTTTTTGCACCTTTAGTAATAACCTAATTACAAAGTGTGATACACCGTTGAAAAGCTAAAGAAATACTCTTTTCAAAACTGTTAAAATCGAACACAGCGGCCATAAGAAAAAACAAAATTGATGATGTTTCTAGAAAATCGAAACGTCGTATGTAAAATCTGACTTAATAGGTGCACTCTAAGTAAAAAGTTGCCTTAATAATGTTCTTACAGATTTTGAAAATTTTCATAAATAAATAAATTATAGGACTTTTTCGAAAATGCAGTTTTTAGATTTTTTCAAAATATCTCAAAAACTAAAAAAGATAGAATCGCGAGCAAAACGGCGTTAAATTACAAACATAATTGTCTAAAACTTTCTCTATTTAAACGTTTTTGTAACTATCACGGTTTCCGAGATCCCAATACTGTCATAACCAATTTCGGACACACTGTATATATAATCGATGTACAGCGTGTCCTAAAAAGTCCTTAATAAATGGAAAACTTTTTATTTTTCATATTTTGAAAAATGTTACTCTTTATAAAACTTAAAAAATATTGTACAGGGTTGTCAAAAATTTGAAATCTAAATTGCCGGAATAGAAAACTATCCATAAGTTTAGTTTTAGAGTAAAATGCCATAAGATAATTATTCTGAGTATTCCGAGGCGTGATAAAATACTAAATTTAATAAAGAATTTCCATTTATTAAGAACTTTTCATGACACGCTGTTTGTTTATAAGAACGGTTATACTTGAAATTGACCGAAGAATCACACCCCAAATTATCGGCATTCAATTAAGAAACTTACTATACAGTGTGGTCATTTAAGTGTGCAACATGGGATTTTTTTGTATTAACTACACAATCAAAATAAAAATATTGCCAAAAGTTGGTGCATCCTCGATAATCATATAAAGTGTACTTAGAATGCTTGCAAACAGCATAAAGGGTAGGTCAAAAAATATTAAAATCATGCAACAGTAAAGTACACTTATTTCGAAAGATTTAGCAAAATGTTATTAAGAAAAGTTGATTAGCATCAACAGTTATGCTCGAATACCAGAACATAGCCTCCTAAGAAAAAAAAAATTATTTTTTTGGAAAAAATCAAAAACGTTTTTGAAAAATTAATTTTTTTGTTAATTATCATAAACACTTTCATAGTTTAATCAAAATCAGATCAGATTCGCGTAATTCCGTTCAAATTTAAGTATACTTGTGAAATTAACTTGGATTTTTAATTTTTTAGGGAATCACAAACTTCAGGTTTGTTACAACGATATTAAACACAACTTGAAAATTTCGCCAATATTCTTTTTAACAAGATGAAACATTTGTGAAAAAAATATGCTCATTAAAAAACTTTCATTTGAAGTGCAAAATTATAAAATTGTTATTAAATAACTGTACACATTAATTGACATACCTGAAATCCTATACTAAGATAATCGCGGATACCCATGGAAAAAAGAAATGAGTGTTTGAAGTAAAAATTATGACAGTTCGGTGGCGTTAATATTTCATTCTAGAAAAACCATTGTATTATTACATATTATCTATATTTGATTTAATATGCCTCCTCCAAGACAATTACCCTAGTCGAGAAGGCAGAATTAGTTTTGATATGTGGGGATAATGCCTGACGCAGCAGATATTTTCAATGAACGACATCCAGACAGACAAGTTCACTACTTAACTGTAAGTAGAATTTTAAAACTTCAAACAGACAGGATCTTTAGACTATAAATATAAAAAGGAACGTGCCAAAACTGTTTGTACTGAAGAAAATCAATTAGCGGTACTTCAGTCAGTTGTCGAAAACCCTAGAAGATCCACCCAGGAATATTCTGCTTATACGGGTATTAAAAAAAGCTCTGTTAAGAGCATTCTCAAGAAAAGCAAGTTTCATGTTTATAGGCCAATGTTTATTTGCATGTTCCAAGAACGAGACTATGACATCCGCTATGATTTCTGCTTATGGATTCAAGGACAAATAGAAGATCAGCGTGATTCTCATAGACACATTCTCTTTGGGGATGAATCCACGTTCACAACAAATGATCTCTTCCCAAAAGTATAGGTGGTGGTAGGACGCAAATCCAAATTTTATTAATGGCAATGGAAACCAGTATTGCCAAAAAACAAACGTGTGTTGCAGCATTATCAACGAAAAACTATTGGGTCCGTTTTTTTTTCGCCGAAATCTAACTGGTGATACATATTTGCAGTTTCTGGAAAACGAAAAATCGGATTTTTTGGACAATATAAGTTTACAAGAACGGTATAAATTATGATTCGTACAATATGGAGATCCCGCTCATTCTACTAGAAATGTTTCTGTATGGTTAAATGGGAAATTTGGTACTGAATGGTTAGGACGAAATATCGATCCACGGTGGCCTCCTCGTTCACCAGATCTTACCCCATTAGATTTTTTATGAGGATACTTAAAGCAAAAATTTATAAGGATCGACCATTTAATAATGTTGAGGAACTTGAAAATTCGATTCGTTTCCATTGCAGAAATATTCCAGCAAATATCTTGCGATCTACTTTTGGTGAATTTTATGACCGGACAATTAGACGCATTGCACGAGAAGGTGGGCACACAGAAACGCTTAGATAATTTTCATTTCTTATGTACTTACCTAAATGTTTTTTTACTTTATGCCGATTTGTTAATTGTAAAGTTATAATAAACATTTTTGGTAAATCTAGTGGTACCACATTCAATTAGATATCGGTGCGTTTAACTTTTTGTTAATAGTAATTCACATTAATTCAAGTTTAACCCTCATTTGTTTCTTCAAGTTTTTCCAGTTTGTCAATTATATGTACAGTTCTTTTTTGAAATGAAAATTTTGCACTTCAAATGAAAGTTTTTTAATGTGCATATTTTCTTTAGAAATGCTTTATCTTGTTAAAAAGAATATTGGCGAAATTTCCAAGTTGTGTTTAATATCGTTGCAACAAACCTGAAGTTTGTGTTTCCCTAAAAAATTAAAAATCCAAGTTAATTTCACAAGTATACTTAAATTTGAACGGAGTTATGAGAATCTGATCTGATTTTGAATAAAATATGAAAGTGGTTATGATAATTAATATAAAAAAAATCAATTTTTCAAGACTCAAAAAATGTTTTTTCTCAGAAGGCTATGTTTTGGTATCCGGGCACAACTTTTAATGCTATTCAACTTTTCTTAATAACATTTTGCTGAATCTTTAGAAATAAGGGTACTTTACTCTTGCATGATTCTAATATTTTTTGACCTACCCTGTATGCTGTTTGACATGCAACCATTCTAAGTACACTTTATATGATTATCGAGGATGCACCAACTTTTGGCAATATTTTTATTTTAATTGTGTAGTTAATAAAGAAAATTCCCATATGTTGCACACTTAAATGACCACACTGTATAAAATAAATTGGCATATAGTATGATCAGAAATATCTTAACATAGATTACCTTATGTTTTCAAGGAAACAAATCATCCATATTCTTGTCAGTACCTCACAGCCATTAATATCGTTGCAAAAATTTACTTGTAATAACCACAATTTATATTTATAACTTCATTTGTGCCCTGTAAATATACTCCGAGATTAAATAAAAGCACTGCATGACTTCCATCAAAGTTGCTTCGGTCGAAATTATTGCTCTAAGTCGTTAAGGCTTACACCATCACTATAGTGCTACTACTATGTAAGAAAAGCCGTATTTGCAAAGCAGCTGGCATCATTCGTTCCTCTGAATGAATTATAAAATATATAAATCGTAAGGTAAACAAAACACATGTATTATGAAAACGGGCTACTAGATTTACATATTATACGTAATTACATATTCTATTAATTAAAAATTCAAATTGCCGGGAAGTGTAATAAATTACTGTTATGAAATATGTAATGCAACACATTTTTACAGTATTTATAAATTTATTAAAAACATTAAGATGTTTAGGCCTCAAGCTGCGCGAGAGAAAAACTACAAAGGTGAAAGGATCAAATTAGTCAAATTAGCTATTGCTGACATACCATTTTCTATACATTCCCTGATGACCGTGATAACGAAGATGTTCGAGCAACACAAGACACAAAACCAAAATGTTAATCAATTTTCACTAAGAATATTTTATATATATATGGAGACGAAGGTAATCAACTTTGTCTGTCAGCCACAATCTATTTTGGTAAGCCAGAAAATATAGGGGTATTCCTTATTCGAAATAGGCCATTCTGTTCGATATATTGTAATGCCCATATCACTTCTGAATGTATATTTTTATACCAGGGGTTAAAAAAATATATGTTTTTTTAAATACATTTATTTCTAGTTTCTTTTAGTTTCTGGTTATTCTTGAGTGAAACCAAGTCCTCTTTGAACCAAGTGTATATCAAAAATTACCATTTTGAACCGAATGTAGATAGATTGTCCATAGTAAATAACAAATAATTAGAACAGGGGTACTTTTGCAAGGTATCTACGTTATTTTTAAAGACAGAAAGATGAGGTTTTCGCGACAGTGTGCTACTTTTTCGTAAAAACAAAAGTTGTTTAAAATAAAATGTGATTGTCAAATATAAATTTTTCACCTTTGACGAAATTTCCTTTGCACTTGTTTATCAACTGTTTTGTAATAACCAGAAGTTAAAAAATTAGGATATTTAAAGAATTATGCAAACACTAAAAAAAAATGAAACTTAAAATAAGCAACAAATTACACCTATAGTCAAAAGAAGTGTTATCGTGCGGGTCCTGCGATTTATCAACGACAAACTTTTTCATATGAAAAAAGAGGATAAACACAAAATGAGTAATAGAAAACAATTTTCGGGTTTTTGGCATCCACAAGCGAAAAAAATGGTATTAAATCTAATAAAATATTACGAAAATGAAAATTTACCGGCCAATATCCAGGAGGCAGTAGAAAAAGCTCTGGGAATCGGTATAAGGACTGTGCAGAAAATTGTGCATGAAAAAAGCATAATTTACTATCGAAGAAGATTAAGAAATGTACACGAAAAAAGCCAAGGACAGAAGACTTAAATGACAATGTTAAAATGGATGTTCGTAATGCAATTTACGATTTATACACATCAAAAACTAATATAACCCTTCAAGTTTTAAAAGAAGCTTTAAAAAATCGACACATATTGAAAATTGGACTAAAATCTTGTCAAAATTAATAAAAATGTTGGGTTTTCGATATAAAAAGGACTGTAATCGAAGATTTTTATGCGAGTTGCCACATGTAGCAAGTCAGCGTATCCAGTTTTTAAAGAAATACACGGAAAATGTTAATTCAAAATTTAGAAAAGTGGTATTTTTAGACGAGACTTGGATATTTTCTAATGGAAGTGGTTCGAAATCTTGGCAGGACGAGTCTGTAAAAAGTGTCAAGAGAAAAAAGGCATGTGGGACGGGAAAACGGTTCATCATTTTGCATGCAGGTTCTTCAACAGGATTTCTCCCAGGTGCAAGTTTATGTTTTCTTCAACATCCAAAAATATGGACTACCATGATAATATGAACTGTGAACTGTTTGAAAAGTGGTTAAAAGAACCACTGATTCCAAATTTAGATGTTCCATGTTTAATCATTCTGGACAATGCATCTTATCATTCAAGAATCTTAAATAAACAACCTACTTCATCCTGGAAGAAAAGTGATATTTATGACTGGCTAATAAAACAAAAACAAAATTCTTTACCCAATATGCTGAAACTAGAACTTCTTTTAATGGCAAAATCTATTAAAAAACCAACAATATATGTCGTAGATGAAATATTACGGGAAAATGGACATGAAGTTTTACGACTGCCGCCATACCATTGCCAGTTTAATGCAATAAAATTAATATGGGCTGGGGCAAAATCATATTACGCAAAAATACGTGAACGATGGTCTTACATCAGATAAAGTGCAAATTGTTTGGCGAGATTCATTAAATTATATTACGCTAGAGTACTGGAAGAAATCTGTGGGACATACGGAGAAATTAATATGGGATTGGTGGAATCGAGAACGAGTTCTAGATGTCGAAATAGCACTTATGATCATTGCGCCATTTGAGAACGACTCAGAAGAAGAGAACTTTTGAAGTGATGATAATATATGTTAGTCTATAATATTAAAAAGTTTCTGAAGGATTATATTAGTCTTTGACGTGTATAAATCATAAATTGCATTATGAATATGCATTTTTGCATTGTAACTTAAGTATTTTGCCTTTGGATTTTTTCGTGTACATTTCTTTATCTTCTTCGGAAGTAAATTATATTTTTTTTCATGCACAAGTTTCTATACATTTCTTATACCGATTCTCAAAGCTTTTGCCACTGGCTCCTGGAATAGCCAGTGAATTTTAATTTAATGGTTTGTTTATTAGATTTCAGACCATTTTTTTGTTTACTTTTTTAGTACATTTGTAACTTTGTAGGCAATAAATAAATAATTATAGAATACTTGTTTCTATAAACTCTTTTATTAATTATAAGATAAAATTTGATATATGAAAATCGGTAAAATCGCTTTACCAGAAACTCGGGACTAACGAAAAATAGGCTATATATATACATATACATATATATAAATATATATATATATATATATATACATACAGGGTGGCCCATCGAAAACGTACCGCAAGGCATAACGGCCAGGGTAATTTTTTTTTCAAAAAATCCAAAAACACGTCAATTTTGTTTGTGAAGGGGACAATTTTTGCCCTTAAAATGATCGCAAAATTTTCAACCCTCTAAGCGGGGGTGTCATCCCCCAAACTTTTTCAAATGGGAAGAGGGGTCAAATGGTACCGCAATGAAAAGGGCTTTCTATTCTCTATACATTCCCGCTTTGGTTTTGAAAATCGGTCAAGTCATTTAGAAAATATGAAGGATTGAAATTTAAAATGTTTATTTACAAATTATCAGAGTAAATGATAAGGATAAATTCCTTCGACCAATTCGCTATTTTTGTCCTGTTATTTTAGATGTTTACTGCTGATTTTAGTGATTTGACATGCCACAACGATCAGGTAGTTGCTAGATAGCTGTTCTGTAACTTGTGCGTTTAAATTTCTCAATATCATTAAATTTTTTATCAATAATTATGGTGTACTCACTTGCAGAAAAAGTGGAAATAATCGAACTTTATTTTAAAAATAATGAATGTGGCAATCGGGTTGCGCAGATATTTAATGAACGACATCCTGAAAAACACCTTTCCGGCAAAATTGTCCGCGAGTTAGTAGCAAAATTTCGCGAAACTGGATCCCTTATAAATAAAAAGAGGCAGATGGAAAATCCTGTAGTAAATGAAGCTATGAAGGTCTTTGTATTGGGCCAAGTTGCCATGGATAGTACGCTGAGTACAAGAAAATTAGCCAATGAGACCGGCGTGAATCGTACAAGTGTCCAAAGAATATTGAAAAAACACCATTTCCACCCGTATAAAATTCAGTTGGTACAAGAACTCAACGAAGACGATTTTGATCGTCGCTTGCAATTTTGTGAAACTATTAGTGAACGAGTGGCCATTAATAATAATTTTCTATTCAATGTGTGTTTTTCGGGTGAGTGCACTTTCTTTTTGAACGGTATAGTTAATCGGCATAACTGTCGGTACTGGGCTGAGAACAACCCCAGGGTATTTCACGAGGTGCACACACAACATCCTATTGAACGTGTGGGCTGGTATTTTTGGAAATTCTATTGTGGGTCCTTTTTTTCTTCCTGGAACTCTAACAGATGATATGTACTTAGATTTATACTATACCATCGACCCAGCCCTAACTGACATCATCGAAAATAATCCTGGATACGTTGAAGCGGAACTGATATTTCAACAAGATGGTGCATCTCCACATAATTATTTAAATACTAACTTTCCCGGGCGGTGGATAGGACGATATATCCTTTATTTTTTCTATGGGGACACATATAAAGTGTATAGCACTCCACTTGCCTCATTAGAAGATCTGCGAACACGAATTATTGATAAGTGACCCCTCAAGTTCTTCAGAATGTTCGAGAACGATTTGAAGCTAATTTGTATTACTGTATGGAGGTCGACGGGCAACATTTTCATTTGCTATTAATACGGTATTTAATTCAATTTATGCGTTTTTTGAAAAATGTATTTTTCAAATTTCATATATTTTCTAAATGATTTGACCGATTTTCAAAACCAAAGCGGGATATATATATTGACCCCTCTTCCCATTTGAAAAAGTTTGGGGGATGACACCCCCGCTTAGAGGGTTGAAAATTTTGCGATCATTTTAAGGGCATAAGTTGTCCCCCTCACAAACAAAATTGATGTGTTTTTGGATTTTTTGAAAAAAAAATTACCCTGGCCGTTATGCCTTGCGGTACGTTTTCGATACCCTGTATATATATATAAATAAATATATATATATATATATATATATATACATATATATATAAGAAAGAAGTCTAATTAATTTATACCGGGTTTAAGAAACAAATTGAATAATTATATATATATATATATATATATATATATATATATATATATATATATATATATATATATATATATATATATATATATATATATATATATATATATATATATATATATATATATATATATATACAGGGTTCGCCAAACTCAGTGGCGTATTAGAAGTATATGGAGAACGAGTAAAGATATTTACTTGAGATTTGGGTAAGTTTCATACTAAGAAGTGAACTTTATTTTAAAAATAATTTCGAAGATGCGGCGTTGCCAGCTCTATTGCAGACAGACAGAAAGTTTCTTTTTTTAAATACAATACCCTGTATATTATTGCATTGTCAAATTCTATGTATTATTCTGAGCATTTTTTATGTAGTATGTCCTATACCTAATTTGAGAGGTTTCTGAAATAAAAATTATTTTCTAATTTTTAAGGGTCAAATCGAGTTCAATGTAAAACACGATATATTTTTAGAACGTTGTCCCAGAATTCTGAAATTTTTATACGAGTTTCCGAACATGTAGGTTAATTGACGACTCAAGGTAATTTTTAATTAAAAGTTATACAGGGTGTATAAAAATATAGTTTATTCGCGATGAACAGAAATGTTCATAACTCGATTTTTTTAAATGGAACACCCTGTATGTTTTAATTGCATCAAATAGAGAGAGACATTGCCTTTCAAATGACATTAGGTATTCCTATTCCTATCTCTAATGGGTAATGAACTAAGTGGCATTTTAAAAAAAAATCGACCATTTTAGTATTTTCTGTAAAAAAAATCTATTTTAAGCGCACTGAATAGAGAAGTAAACATTTTTGTCAAATACTGGCAAGTTATTTCTACGTATATCTGTCTTAATGATACCTAAATGGAAATACTTTTCTTGAGAAAAATCGATAATTTAATAGTAACAATATGTATTCACAAACGCTTTTGATAAAAAATTAACGATACTACCGAATAAAACAATACTCACGATGGAACACCCTGTATATTTTTGTTACATCCAACAGAGAAAAAATTACCTTTCAATAGTATTAGCATCGCTGATGATTAATTAATTAGATGCCATTTAGTAGAAGCACGAATAATATCTCGTAAAACGAAAGATTATTTAACTAGTAGGCTGTGCAGGCCTGTCATCTCCCAGGAAACCAAACAGAGAACATTTGTTTTTAATATGCATAGTTGTCAAAAATTCACTAATTTAAAATGGCAAATTCTTACTCAAGTGTAGAAATTTTAAATTTGTTTTATGTACACGGTCAATGTGATAAAATAATATCAAGAACATGTAGACAATTTAATCAACTTTATCCAGATTCTGTCCCAATGAACGAGAAAAAGTTTAAAAGAATAGAGAAGAATTACAGAGAGTACAATAATGTTAAAAGACCAAGACTTCAAGTCAAACCTGTAACAGGTAACGAAGACAATGAAATTACTGTTTGTCTTATTTCCATACATACCCTCACGCATCAATTAATAGCGCAGAGAAAGATTTAGGCATTTCTTACAAATCGGTGGAAAGAATTTTGCACAAACATAGAATGCATACTTATAAATTTATAACAGCCCAGGCTTTAGAGCCTACTGATCCTCCTCAGCGCGTCGCATACTGCGAAATGATCCTGATGCGTACACAAGAAGATCCCAACTTTTTAAAAAAAGTTATTTGGACGGATGAGAGCAAATTCACAAAAGAAGGGATATTTAACAGAAGAAATTCACATTTTTGGTCCAAAGAAAATCCTTATTTTATCAGAGAAAAAGGTTTTCAATACAAGTTCGGTTTCAATGTATTTTGCCTCATGATGAATGACAAAATAAAGTTTTGCTTTTACGATGAAAATTTAAATTCTGAAAAATATTTGGAAATATTGAAAACTACAGTTTCTGATTTTCTCGACGAGTTACCATTAAACTTACTCCGGAGCTGCTGGTATCAGTTAGATGGGGCACCATGCACCTGTACAAACGAAGTAAGTGCGGAACTTACTACAATCTTCGAAGACAGATGGATTGGCCGACGAGGTCCATGGATTTGGCCACCTAGGTCCCCAGACCTTACCCCTCTCGACTTCCATCTTTGGGGCAGGGTAAAAGGGATAGTTTATCAGACGCCAGTAGAAACAAAGGAAGAACTCCTAAATCGGACAAGAGAAGCACTGCTGGCATTATCCGCGGAAGAGATTCAAAAAGCAACGAGTCATGTAATGACACAAGTTCTGGAATGCCTCAGAGTTAATGGAGGACACAAACAGTTCAGTTACTGACAATTCATTTGGGGATAGTTCTGTTGTTAGCTATATTTTTGTAATATTGTTTTATTCGGTTGTATCGTTAATTTTTTATCTAAAGCGTTTGTGAATACATATTGTAAATATTAAACTATAGATTTTTCTCAACAAACGTATTTTCATTTAGTTATCATTAAGATAGATATATTATTGACAAAAATGGAAGAACTTTACTTGTCTATTTAGTGCTTTTAACATAGATTTTTTTTCCAGAAAATAATAAAATGGTCGATTTTTTCTTTTAAATGCCATTTAATTCATTACCCATCAGAGATAGGTATAGGAACACCTAATGTCATTTGAAAGGCAATGTCTCTCTCTATTTGATGCAATTAAAATATACAGGGTGTTCCATTTAAAAAAAGTCGAGTTATGGACATTCTGTTCCTCGCGAATAAACTATATTTTTATACACCCTGTTTAATCTTTTATTAAAAAATGCCTTCAGCCGTCAATTAACCTACATGTTCGGAAACTCGTATAAAAATTTCAGAATTATGGGACACAAAAATATATCGTGTTTTACATTGAAGCCGATTTGACCCTTAAAAATTAGAAAATAATTTTTATTTCCAAAACTGCTCAAAATAGGTATAGAACATACTACATAAAAAATGCTCAGAATAGTTCGTGGAATTTGACAATGCAATAATATACAGGGTATTGTATTTAAAAAAAGAAACTTCCTGTCTGTCTGCAATAGAGCTGGCAACGCCGCAACTTCGAAAATATTTTTAAAATATAGTTCACTTCTTAGTATGAACCTTACCCAAATCTCAAGTAAATATCTTTACTCGTTCTCCATATACTTCTAATACGCCACTGAGTTTGGCGAACCCTGTATATATATATATATATATATATATAATGGTCGAGATAAAAAAAGAAAAAAATACAGTAAACGATCGGAAAGACATTCACAATCTCAGCCAAATATATCACAATCTAATTTAATTCAATTGTTATAAACTATTTTCCATCAATCATAAATACATACTGTATTTTGTCAGACTCACACAAATACTTTTAAAACAACCCGTATCCACAAATAGTTCTACATTGTTAATATAATCAAAAAAACTAAAGGATATATATAAAAAAAAAAAACAATAGAATTCTTTAACCAGTGTATCACTTACCTCCACACTGCCAAGCAAGGTAAAAGAACATCTTTCTCAAGGTATGTACTGTACTATTTTAAATAAATGTTTTAATAATTTTAGTGCGTGCCGTTATACCTAATTGTTTTTATTTATTAACTTACATATATACACTTTTTGTATTTAATTTTTAGATGTGCAGAATTACATATTTTGAAAAAGCCTGAAATGGACAGGCAAAACGTCAATTAAAGTTTCTTTGTTCAATCCACGAACCTCATCCCAAGAAAGTACTTGATATTTATATATATATATATATATATATATATATATATATATATATATATATATAATATAGCCTGACGGACAGACATACCTACAGAGAGACGGAATTGAGAAAACATGTTTTCCGGCATCTAGGGACACTTAAAAGTAAAGATCTGAAAAAATCTCACGAGGGAAGTAATAGCTAATTATCTTGTGTTTTTAACAAAAGTGTATAATATTTTTGCGAAACAATTCTTTTTTGTTATCACAATACAAAAAAGAACTAGTTTTCTTTGCATTGTGCATGGTATTCACTGTGTTTTCTGATTTGATTCATAACGTTGGTGACCTTTGGACCCGCACGATAAGACCGCATTCGACTATACCAGACACAACTGCGGCGCAACAGCCGCCGCAGTCCCGTAGTGACTATTGTATTGACGATTGGTAGGCACGCCAACTTGGAAAATGATAAAAGTTGGTCCCGCTTTGTATCGAGAAGATTCCCATCCGGCAGGTGTAATCTGTGCCATATTTTCTATTAGTGTCCTAAACGACTTTTCCTTATATCATTTCGACATGACTCCAAAAACGAAGATAGTTTACTTCTATAGTATTCTAATATATACATACACTATCAACGTTGCATACGATTTTTTTACTAAAAACTAACTACTCTCGAAAGCACAAGCACTATTTAATTTTAGAAAATGTACATTAATGTTTTCTTAATTTTTTTTTCATAAAAAGACATTGTAAAATATTACAAAATGAAAACAGTTATTCAATGAAAAATAAAGGTAGAAAACTAATTTCTATACCACATCAAAAAAATCAACAAAGTACCTACCTATTTAAAATTAGTTTTTTGGGAATGCAGTACGATGCTCTATAAAATCCTATCCTTACTAGTAGAGGGTCTTATAAAAAACTTGGAACGGGATTTATTACAACATCCTTCCAAAGAAATGAAACACATTAAATTTTAGGAACACTTTAGTATCATATGGGTAAATCATACAAACAACAATGGTCAATTTGAGTTTATGTAGCGCATACCCTGTTATAACACCTAACCTGGATCTTATATGCAGCAAATTCCTGGCCCAAAATGGGAACTATATTGACTTTTAATACTTTCCGACCTGATTTCTTTATCACAAAAATCACTATGTTGAAAATGTCTCGAACATACAAAATTTCGTTTTTAACACTATCTATATTCACAGCTCTTTACCATTCCTGTTTCCTCTACATATCTTCAGGAAATCTAAAATTGATGAGATTTAAAAGCCTTATTACAGATACTGCAGCATACTTGTAATAAAGTTCCTATATGATCTGGATATCGTATAATTGAAAACATAAGAATTAAAATATTACTTTATTTTTAAAGATTCCCAATTTAACGTTATGTGCCGACAATGAAACTTACCTGTAAAAACATAAACAAGCTCCAGTTTTCCGCATCTGACCACAAACAGTGAACTGTTTAGTCATTATGGGGCTACATATAGAATGTAATTGTTCACAAAAACTGCAAACACTAGAAAAAACTTGAGAACAGCGCTAACCGATCTACGGAATGAATATGCGACATTGCCAGGCGGTTTGGGGGAAAATAATCACTCAGTCACGTATTATCGTGTTGTTATGTATCTTCCTGTGTACTTAATCTGAGTTTCTAGCATATGTCAATGAAAATACGAGATCTCGTTTATTTTATTTAATGCAGTTCAATGACTCTGGAAAAATCCTAAATCTCCTAAGCTCTTAACAAATAGAAAACATGGTTTTATAAGCCCAGTGGAAGAAAAAACGTATCGAAGGGTACATCGTATAAAATTTACACTGTCGGCTTCAAAACTTTTGATGTTCACTTTATTTCTATGTCATAAAATCCTCAAACTGATTACCGAAATATCTAAAATTTTCTCGTAAAATTTTATTGCCCATAACGTTCTTAAATGATAGATCAAAAGCGCTTCTATCGATTTGGCGCCATACTGGAAAAATTTACAGAAGCTTAAGTGTCTACCACTTTTGGCATTAAACGATCTGCTAGTAATCGTATATCTCATAAAGGGTTAAATTCGGTAAAGGACCCCGCACATTTTTTTATGGAAAATGGCCTTCAGTCAATTTCCTTGAAAATTTGATATGCTTCTTGCATTTTCTGTATTTTATGCACAGGGTGTGCTCTTATTAGTGAACATAGAGAATTGCGTTTTTCGCGACATGTTGCTACTTTTTTGTGAAACGAAAGACGACTCAAACAAAATTTTCATAGCCCCCCTCGTTTTTAAGGTACAGTGTGAAATTGAAAATAGTGCATTTCTGGCCCCCTTCGTATTTCGGTAGTTGTTTAACTTTTTGAAAAGGTAGATACCGGCTCTGATACAGTTTTTCACGTTGAATCCAGGAGCGTAATCAGATTTCTTATGTGAGCTGTCGTTTTTTAGATACAACACAAATTTAAAATGTTTTAAATGGGACACACCGTATATTTTTATTTTATATTATTCAGTTCATAATAAGCTTCTCGAAAATATATAATAGTATATAATTTTCTATTCGAATCGCCCAATAATTTGCGTTTTTTAGAGACAGACTCAATTATTGGCAGTAGGCTGGGATTGCTTACAAAACAAATGAATTTTTCAGATATATTTTATTTATAGTAACAAGAATTTTTTTTTATTCTACAATAAATTATTACCTTGTATATATAATTTTACAAGAAATGTTCAAATTTTAGCATTTTAATCATTCATTAATTGTAATGTAAAATGTAAGTAGATTTGTAATAACTATCATAGCATTATTTATCTTACATTGTTATAATTTTAGCCAGTTGCCTTAAAGAAGGTTCAAAATCGGACCGAAAACTCGGTTTTATAATAAAAAGAATCATTATTAACCCTTTTTAGGTCAGTGGGATAATATTTTCCCACTGCTCCTGCGTCAACGAGCTTTGGGTTATACGCCTCCCACCCAGAAATAAATGTACCGCATGCGTTCTAGCGTCAGTTGCAGAAGTGGCCCGCTTCAGTCGCCTTCGCTTGGTGGAGGAGTACGGTTGAAGCTCCTATGTGGGAAATTATTATCCCAAAGCCTATACAGGGTGTAAATATTTGTGCATTTTCAGAGTTAATTGTTTTGAGTTTTTTTGTTTGTGTGTAATGTAAAAAAGAGTGTTATAACTGGTAAGTATATTTATTTCTAACATATTTAGGCACAATTTGATAATATTTTTCTGTATTCAACTCCTTTTATTCGTCGTTGGAAAATAAATATTTCTAACCGTTACTCAAAAACACATGACCTTAGATTTTTTCAATATTTATTTTTGTATGTTATTTTTGGTTTTTCATATATGTCGCAAATATTTCACCAATAATTATACTCTTATGTAATAATAAATCAATTTTCTGGACCACTCGAATTTTCAGAAAAGATGTTCTTTGAGATTTCTTTGTGTACTTACATGAGAATTTCTAACCAAAATGGACTCCAATCGTTTTTTGAAAGTTGAGCAATGACATAAGGTCTCGGATAAAAATTTTAAATCCGAGTATGAGACAAAGATTTTTTTTGCAGATAAAAATGGCTGGCTTAGCTCAAGATGAGCTTGAGAAACTGGTCAATGAGGCTACCAATGAAATTTTCATTGGTATAACGGACGCACAAGCATTTGATTCAGATGAAGGTGGAGATTCGGATGCCGATGACAATTTGAACATCGAGTATTCACGAATACACTCCACACGATTATCAGCTGTCTCTACACTATCACAAGATGTATCTACTTTTTCACCGACTGCCACTACACTATCACTGTCATCTCCCGCCACACCATCATCATCAGTTGAATCTAGCCGATTACCAGCTGTTTATATAGAAACTAATATCTCGGATGTCAATTCATCAGAAGTTGAAAATGATGAGCCATCAAGATCACGAGGGCTTAGGCGTCGTTCGATGATGAAGAAGCTATCCAGTTCCAGTGACGACGATGAAGAAAACCTGAACTTTATTGAACCAGAGCCGATAAAAATATCACATATCACAGCCGAAGATGATTATTCATCAAGTTCAGATGAACCAGACGCAGGTCCAGTGTTTTCATGGTCAAAAAATCCGAGAGATCCTATCATATTTTTGCGAAGCAACTTCAACGAGCCACAAGGCCCTACAAATAGCGAACATCTGAAAAATCCTTTTGATTTTTGGTCCTTATTCTTTACCGAGTTTTTTTTATGCGAAATGACTCATCAATCCAACATATATGCAGAACAACGTGGAGTTAATTTAGGCCTACAGGTAAATGAGCTACGTGCTTTCTTGGGAATTTTGATATTTATGGGGTTTCACTACCTACCCAGCGTAAGAGCCTACTGGTCCACGGACGAAAATTTTCACGTCGAACGGATAGCTCGGATCATGCCATTGAAGCGGTTTTTAAAAATTCTCCGTTTTCTCCACTTAGCAGACAACACCAAAATGCCTCCAAGAGACTCGCCGGATTTTGATCGTCTTTACAAGATTCGCCCAATTCTAGATTATTTCGGTGAACATTTCAGAAAATGCTACTCCCCATCTCGAAATATATCGATAGATGAAAGCATGGTGGCTTTCAAAGGTCGTTCCAGCATGAAGCAGTATATGCCTATGAAACCCATAAAGAGGGGATTCAAGGTATGGGTAATGTGCGGTGCAGCAACTGGATATATATTATCTTTCGATGTATACACCGGAAAAAGCGTTGGAAATGAGTCCTACAGCCTTGGCGAGAAAGTCGTATTGAATTTGTCAAAAACTCTTGAACAGTTATGTTATTGCCTATTTTTTGACAATTTCTTTAGCTCTATTCCCTTATTGGAAACTTTGTTGAAAAAGAAATTATTCGCATGTGGAACTATACGGGCAAACCGAAAATATCTTCCTATAAGGGAAATAGAAGCGGACAAAAAAATGTCAAAACATGATATAGACTATGCCATGAGTGGCGATCTAAGCTACATCAAGTGGATGGACAGAGGAAAAAAGCCGGTCACCATAGTAAGTACCATGCATAACCCATCAAAATCATGTAAAGTGGACAGGAGAAGTAAAACTGGGGAAAAAGAAGAAGTAACGTGTCCAAAAGCCATTCAGGATTATAATAATTATATGGGAGGGGTTGATCGAGTGGATCAGCTAATAGCGGCTTATTCTGTTGCACGAAAATCACGGAGGTGGTGGATAAAGCTCTTTTATTATTTTTTGGATTGTGCTACAGTAAATAGCTTTATTATTTACAAGGAGACAATGAAAGGAAAACAGGCGTACAGTCATCTACAGTATCGATCAGCTCTTGTAAATGAATTAGTAGGATCGTACACTTCGAAAAAGAAAAGGGGATATCAACCATATAGTGGATATGCTAAAAAACAAAAGAGCGGAAAATCCACTGTTACCAATACCGTACGGCTATCCGGCGTAGGAAACCATATGCCTGAAATAATTGATAAATATCGAAGATGCGCAAGGTGTAGCACCAAAGAAAAAGAAAAACGCAGCAATCTCCTTTGCAAAACTTGTAATGTTGCATTATGCAAAGCATGTTTTTCATTATTTCATACAGAAAAATGATATTTTTTTTGTTCTGTTGTAAATTAGTTTTTTGCTTGTTGTTTTTAATGTTTTCATTTGCAACTTATATTATTTTGCAAAAACATGTTTTTCTTGTTACTTGTATTTTTTATTTTTTGTTATTTAGTTCTCTAGAAAATGTGTAGATCATTTCAAAATATTTGGTTGCTTTGACTTCTTTCATGATTTACTATACTTAAAATTCTGTTTATTTTTGTTTTTCTTACGTTTAGTACACATTTTAAGCTTTTTTCTATGTTACTATGTATTTAGAATTAAAAATAAAAGCTTTATTTATATTTAAGATTAAAATGTCCTAAAAAATAATAAAGACTTTGTGTTCATTATTTATTAGTCTATTGGTATTTTTTATATTATTGATTTTTGAGGTGGGATCTTAGAATCCCGCTGCACACATAAACAGATTATGCTCTGAAGGTTTCTTTGGGATAAATATTTCCCACCTCAAATTTCCTAAAAAAACTTAAAAATATATAAAAAAAGCATTTACTATTGTTGTTTATGACCCAAAGTATCTCCTCAGCAAATATAAAGTCAATCTGAGGACTGCAACCCTTTTGCCCTATAAAGGGTTAACCTGTTTTTCGCTGCTAAACCCGTGAATCAATCAATCTTGGAAAGTATTATTAATTGAATAAAATGAACATGTTAATAATTCTACCTCTAATACCTTTAAACAGCAACCTACAACTAAAATCTATACCCTAAAGATATTGCTCGAAATCATGTCCATTTTGCCTTACACAAAGCCTAGATAATTTCCGTCTCCTTTTTAAGGCATTGAAAATACGAACCGGTCGTTGTTGCATATCATTGATTGCCCTTCTTGTGGCATTTATTAAATCGGCTAAGGTTTCATGTCTCGTCCTATATATTTTGTTCTCTAAAGTACCCCATAGGAAGTTATCCAAAATCGAGAGATCTGGCGATCTCGCCGGCCATCTTACAGAACCATTGGCCCCTATTCATTTTCCAAGAAAATTATTTTTCAAGTACTGCCATACTCTACCGGAATTATGGGCAGGTGCTTCGTTCTGCTGAAAATATATATCGCGTAAATAGGCCAAAGGCAGATCATCGAGTAATTCCGGTAGAATAAGTTCCAGTATTTGGAAATACCGATCTGTATCTAAGCTCCCCTGGTATATACGATACATTATTTTTTAACCCAATTTGAAAAAAGAAATATTAAACCAACGACATGGAAATAACATAGACCCAGGTGTTTACATTTTGGAGGAATCCAACATTAACCCTGTTTTGCCAAACCGTTACTGTGGCCAGATTATAACGGATATCATCCTTTATACTATTACCTAAATAAACAAGGAATTCCAGAAATTCCCAGTATAAATTTCCATATAGAATATTTTGAAACTAATAATTAAATAGCTTATTATAAATAACTCAAACCGAATCTGTTTTAAATCTTCTGTAATTATTATTCCTTATTTCAAGAAATAAAGCCCAGAATAATCGTCAACGTCGGAATTTTACCATTTTCGAGTATACTACAGATTTCTTTCGGGATCATTCGGAAAACGCCGAAGACGATCGTAGTCATTCATAATTTCGACCTATTTGATGCGCGACGTTGTAATTGTTCTAGTTGGTGAAATAAGTGTTTTTCAGAAATCCAAATGTTTTGTGTGGCTATTTTCAAGAATCTGTTTAAAAAACTTTAAGAAAATGGTGCGAACTTGCTTTATTTGCAGAAAAAGAAACGATTTAAACCCAGAAGTTTGTTTTCGAAGGTAAGTAAGGTTATGTCATACCAGTGCTGTAGTTGAAGGGTCAAATCACCCTCTAACAGCGTTCTTATATTACAAATGAAGTATTGTTTTTGTATTGCACATTTCCGTTGGGCTTAAATTAATTTTTTTTAACTTCAACTGATCTATAAAGTCGAAAACACTGATGATAAACGGAGTACAGCGTTTTGCTAATTTATATATTTGTGAAAAGTCTCAATTATTTCTCTAAAATGTATCAAACCACCTTTTTTGAGGGGTTAATAAACAACATAAATATACTATTTGGTAAAGCATAGGTACTAAATTTTAATTGAGTAAGCTGTAAGACCCACTATTTTATCTTGTCATTAATTACTCCAGGCTGGTTTCATTTTGGATGAAATTTTCAAGGAATATTTAGGGTAGTGTCGGAGTTCTCATATAGCAAGCATATACAAAAAATGAAAATATCGCAATAGCGTTACTTTACAATTTTTCATTTACTATAGATTTTCTTTAATGAATTTGAAATGCTTTAAATTTGGTTTTTAAAAATAAGTAATCAAAAAAGTAAATAAATACCATCCTGAGGTACATTATCCCAACTAGGATAATGTAATATATTATAATGAATGTTAAAAATATTAAACATCTTGGCACAAAATATTTATATTGTCAATAAGTGAAATGTATAGCGGGGAAGATGGATGGTGGGGGAAAAAAGGGGGTAAATTGGGGGATAAATACTGTAAAGATATTTTTTCATAATATGGTTTTTGTGGTTTTTAGGGAAACGAAGTTCAATTTTGCATTCATATTAATATTGGGCCATGTTTATTGCTGATTTTCTGTAAATATGAATGGATCCAATACATGTAAAGGTGGTGCATTTTTATATAATATTACTTGCCGCGAGCCTGGCAAACTTTTAAAAGTAGTGGACCCAAATTTTTACCGTTCGCGAGAAAATATTCGATGCTGGTTTTCCTGCGATCTGTATCTAGAATTATGCCTATTTAATACTCCGGCGCTACTTATATATGCCTCATCGGACCATATTGCTTTTCTATAAAAGTCAGGGTCATTATGGCATTTTTCTAGATACCAGTTACAGAAAATCTTATGGCGCTGCGCGGGTGTAAGTGTTGCACCAATCTGAATTTAAATGGTTTATAACCTTGTTCCCTTAAAATTTTGTATACCCGGCTTTTTGGAACTCCAACATTCTGATGGATTTTTCTGCAAGAACTTGAAGGACCTACATCAATAGACGCCAGAACATTAACTACGTCTTCCTCGTTTTCCTTGTTATAGGTTTTGCTTCGCGGCTTATCGAAAGATCCGAAATCGACTAGATTTCTTTTCAATTTAAGAAATGTAATATCACAGGGTTGTCTCCGTTCTGAATACCTATGTTTAAAATGCCAACAGCTTCATAAAAATGTAATTATTATAAACTACAAAGCAGAGCAACATGTTTCTAGTTTCTAGTAATTTTTTATTATAAAATATAAAATAATTGTTGCGGTTATCTAATCTAACTTCAAAACGAACCAGAGGTTTTTGACAAGTAATCTATTTAACATGACAACAATTTTCTTTCGTTTTGTTTATGCAATACCAGCCTACTACCAAAAACTGAGTCTCTAAAAAAATGCAAATTAGTGGGCGAATCGAATAGAAAAGTATATACTATTATATATTCTGGAGAAACTTGATGTGAACTGAATAATATAAAATAAAAATAAACTAGGTGTCCTATTTAAAAAATTATAAGTTTGTGTTATATCTCAAAAACGACCGCTTACATTAAAAATCCACGCTACTGGATTTTACGTGAAAAACTGATGTCTTTGGTCACAATGGCCAGTATATAGGCCTATTGCTGTTTTGAGCTTAATCCTGTTCACATTTAACAGACTTTATGTTATTTTCTTCTTCATAGGAAGAGGGATAAATGCCTTTGCATGGGACAGACCTGGCAATCCAAGCCAATAGAGATTAGCTTTTTCTTCAACCAAGCTCAAAATTGCCCGCTAGGCCGTTTCGTTGGTTACTCCTAAAGCTGATTCAGGTCCCACGAATCTTGTCTCTGCTCCTTTCTTTGCTAGAAGTTCCGCAAGCTCATTTCCCTCCAAACCCGCATGTCCTGGTATCCAGATAAGGGCGATTTTATTGTCGCTCCATAGGCTAACAAGTGCCTTTCAACTGTTTTGGATGTAAAATGACTCGCTTCAAGTGCTTTAAGAACCGCTTGACTATCCGAAAATATTTTTATCGTTTTGTGTGTTATTTGCTGGTCCTGCAACATTCTAGCACACAATTCGACAGCATGAACTTCTGCTTGGAATATTGAGGTGTTATTGCACAGGCTTACTGACAGAGCAACCTTCGGCCTTACCCCATGGATTCCAGCTCCTACACCTTTATTGGTTTTGGAGTCGTCTGTGAATGGGCACAGCTCTCCTTTTAGTACATCAGATTTATTCTAATCCCACTCCTCTCTCACTGGAAAGATCACGGAGTAGGGTTGTTGTGCACTAACAGTTTTTGGTAGCAGGTCCGATGACATTTCTCATTGCTTCCCCTTGCACAAATAGGTGGAGTGGTGGAAGTTTCAAAAGGAGCTCCATGGCCGCTGTCGGAGTGGAGCGAATCGCTCCTGTAATTGACAAGCAAGCCTGTCTCTGCAGTCCACTCAGCTTGGCTTGGGCAACACTTTGTTGTCCCTTGCTGCACCAGGCTCCATTGGTCTTATGACAGTTAGGTACAGCCAATATAGCTGTTCTGGTTCATACCCCATCACCTCCTGCAGATTTTACGGCAGGTCCACAGGGATAGTTTAGCTTTCTGAATTATTTTACTCAGATGCAGCATTCCAGTTCAGCGTTTTATCCAGGATGGTTTCCCAATATTTCACTTGAACTGAAAATGTTATCACCTGCCCCCGTAAGTAAGGTGGTCGAAGTCTCTCCAGATTCCTTTTCTTTGTAAAGTGGACTACTACAATTTTTTTAGGGTTGATAGACATCTCTTCTCTCTCACACCATGTTAGTGTGGTATTCAGTACTTCCTGAAGGGTTGCTGAGTTTTCCACTTCAACATTTTCTTTTACTATGATGACTAGATTATCGGCATATACCTGCAGATCAACCTCCCACAGCCAAACCACAGCCAGCAGTTTGTCCACCATTAGTAACTGACCACAGCAAGGGCGATAACATTCCTCCCTGTGGACACCCTCAAGCAGCTCTAAAGCTCACTGTCTCGTCCTGTACAGATGTTACTTTTCTGTTTTCTAGCATTACCTGTATCCAGCCACATATAAGTGGCCTAGGTTAAGTATTATTTTGATCTCTAATGGTTCTCCTAATAGTATTATGCCATCTATCGCGGTCACTGGACAAGTGGACGGCATAGCCTAGGGTAATTTCCAATAGGTCTTTTGTAATGACTAACCAGCGCACACTGGTCGATTTGCTCTAAATCATGGCATTAATGCATAAAATTTATTTCTTTTAACATTAGCCAAAATGTCCTAAATTTAAGGTCAATAGTCCAAGCAACAAGTTGGCTGTGAAAAAAATATTTCTAGCATCTGACATTCAGTGACAGCCGACGTTAAAACAGAAATATTTGCACCTAATAAGTATTAAAAATCTAAGGTGAAAATAGTGTAAAGCTTTAATAGTTGCTACAAAACAATAATACCTGGTTAGATAAATTGTTTGTGGTGTGTGTTAATTTGAGGTATGTAGTCACAAAATACGCATAAGATTTTTATAATAATCGGATATTAGCGGGAAGTTAGGACAAAAAACTGAAAGCCTTCAAATCGCAGCTTTCTTTTAAGGAACCTATAATATAAATGTTCCGCTTCTGATCCCGGTTCCAAATATTTTTTTTTTAACTCTTTGAATACTTATCTTAATTTTCCCAAAACAAAAGTTTGCAGATATTTGCAGTTTTTTTCATAAAATTTAAAATAAAATTGCGTGTTAGGTCGAAAATTAAACTTTGCATTTACAAGTGTTGTGTTTGAATGATAACATTCAAGTTTCATATCACTAGTTATGGAATATTTTACTGTATTTTTTTATTAAATAGACTAAATAATTGTTGAAAATAAAATCTGGCTGAATTCCTCTGTTTATGCAGGGTGTGTAATTAATTTGTCAAAGTTCAAAAACGTTGAGAAAAAAAATAATGATATAAAGTTATGAACTCATGATTATAATAATTCTGCAAAAAATAGGTATACTTTTTTTTAAATTTAAAATTTCATTAATTGTCTTATTTCAAAATTTTATTATCCGCCTTCTTCAATTTTTTTACAGATATGGAAGAAATTGTGGTTTTAAGTCATAGAGATCTCTTTAATATACTGCAAAGTTGTCCTCAAAAAAATATCCAGTCGAGATTTTCCTATTTACATACTCGAATATTAGAGCTTACAAATCATGAAACTGTATCAATAAGTTCAAAAATTAAAATTTCACGTTTTAAAAGTCAGTTTTTAAGTAAATGGGCAGCAGTTCATCGGATAAAGGAGGCTTTTATAAGCAAGTACGTTAAATGGTTGGACCTTACTATTAAGTTTCAAAAAAATATTACCAGACATAAAGGACGCCCTAAGATCAGTTTTCAGGATAGCAGTGAGCGAACAAAACGTTTAAAAACTGGCCACCTTCGCAGTGCAATCAGTACACAAGAACTTGCATATGCAACACAAATGAGTTTCCGTGCAGAGGGGAATGTTATGGCCTCCAAAATATTAAAAGATATAAGTAACGTGCCACAAAAAGCTGAAGAATATTGCACTGCGTTAAATAATAATAAACAATCACATTCTAAATTAACTAGTGATGAAGCTCTCTCTCTGATAATAGAAGCAAAGTTAAGCAAGAGCCAATATAATTTAATCAGAAATCAGGTTAAGGAGAAAAACTGTGACGTGTTTCCTGCATATGATGAAGTTCTGGAATCAAAAAGGAGATGCTATCCTGCACAAATTAATATTCATTCTGACACCGAAGCTGAAATTACGCTGCAATCTCTACTAAATCATACCAGTGAAAGACTGATTCAAGTTCAAGAATCAGTGGTTCAAGGTTTTGATGAAACGGATATTGATATGAGCTTAGTGTGCAAGTGGGGGTTCGATGGATCCTCTGGACAATCAGAATATAAACAAAGATTTGAGGGTGTAAATAAATTGGACAGTAGTGTATTTTTAACATCCTTAGTGCCTATTAAACTGGTATGCAACAAACCCAGACACTTTGAATCAATTATCTGGCAGAATCCAAGATCCTCATCCCCTCGGTTTTGTAGACCACTTAAGTTACAATTCGCTCGCGAGACAACAGAACTCACTATGCAGGAAAAGACAAATATGGATAATCAAATTAAAAATCTTGTTCCCTTTAGGTATATTGTTAACAATAAAACAATAACAGTACATTTTGAACTACATCTCACAATGATTGACGGCAAAGTTCGTAATGCTCTAACATCAAATAATTCAACACAAAAATGTTATATTTGCGGGGCCATATCTAGAGACTTCAATAATATTGAGGCTGTAATTCAAAGATCGACTGATGACAATAATTTTAAATATGGACTTTCAACACTACACGCCTGGATACGTTTTTTTGAATGCCTTTTACATTTAGCTTATAAAATGAGCATTTCAAAGTGGCAAGCTAGAGGTGCGGAAGATAAGCTAAATGTTTTAGAGTCAAAAAAACGTATCCAGGAACAACTTCGTTCTCAGGTAGGGTTAATCGTCGACAAACCGAAGCCAGGTTTCGGAAGCTCTAATGATGGCAATACTGCGCGTAGATTTTTTGAGAATGCAGATATAGTATCAGAAATAACTAAAATTAATATTGATTTAATTAAAAAATTTCATGTGATTTTGCAAACTTTGTCGTCAGGATTTGATATTGACGTAAATAAATTTAAAACATATGCTTTAGAAACAGCCAAGCTTTTTGTGTCCTTATACCCCTGGTATGTAATGCCTGTTACAGTGCATAAGGTTCTACTTCACGGATCAGATATAATTAACTCCTACCTCATTCCAATAGGGCAACTATCCGAGGAGGCACAAGAAGCGCGGAATAAGGACATAAAAAAATATAGGGAGGATTTTTCCCGGAAAACTTCCAGAACGGATAATTTAAAAGATGTCATAAATCGCCTTCTTGTCTCCTCGGATCCGTACATCTCAAGTTTAAGAAAACTGCCACAAAAAAAAATCAAAACATTCCATCCTGAGGCACTAGAATTATTTAAGACTCCATTAGTTAATGATAGTAATGTTTAGGCTTTTAAATTTTAGGTCTGATTTCGCCAAATATCTAAACTGGAATATTTCAGCTAATCTTAGATTCTTCTTATTTATTAATATTCTTAGATTAGAATCATATGTCAAAAATGTTGTCCATTATTTTAAAGGAATCTTGTATTTATTAATCTCGGTTTAAACCCGTGATTCCGCCAAAAAAATAGGTGACAAAGTTTTTGACATAATGTCATTCCAAAGATTAGATGGTAATTCCAAGTTTAGGTATTTGGTATTTGGTGATCGTTTTAGTTTAATTTTTACTTAAGATAGTATTTCTAGACATAATACCTAAATAGTAAGCCTATTTGTAGATTTTTTATACTACATGCACAATGGTGACATATTAAATTTAATTTAAAGTTTTGTTTTATGCTGGATTTCACCTACTAACCCAAGTATAATACATCCGAGCTTCCATCAAAATATAATTGATATGACTAATTGACATAAGTTGATCTAATCAAAGATTAGATGATAAATCCCAGTTTAGATATTTGGTGAAATCCGGCTTTAGAGATAAACATGACTAGACAGTAAACACAGAAAAGTATGTTTTATATATTTTTAATAATCATTGTTTTGTGACTACACCCTGTATATTAATGCGTTTCTTATCAATTTCATAAAATCCTACGTAATATACATAACCCTAAATGTCTATAGATATAGATGCAATTATTTGCTAATTAAAACTTAGAATAGGAATTAATTTCAAAATGTACTGTTAATTTTTTTTTACATTTTCTTAATAATATTTTTTCCTGGGTCAAAATAGTTCACCAAACATTACACTATTCAGTATTTTTTTTTTAAATAAGTGTAACTAACCTTATTAAATAAGTTTTCAGTAATAATAATGATGTTTCTATTTTTTGCCACGTTTTCGCAAAAATCGACCAGTGTGCAGCGCTTAGGTGACCGGCCCCATCTTCTCTTTCCATCACTGCCCCATGTCCTGAATGACAAGCCTTTCGATGATGTCTCTTCTTTGAATATAACCAAAGATACTCAATATTGCTGGTGCACCATAGTCGACAAGCGCTGTGGAGGATGAATTTTTCGGAGTATGGAAACGTTGGTCTGGTAAGCCTTCCAGGAAGCTCTCAACATACTTCGCCAAACCTACAGCCCGAAGGCGCTGTCGGTCTACCGCTCTAACAACCCAAGACTCGGAGGCATAGAGAAAGATTGATAAAATCAAGGATCTGATAAGTCTTATTTTGGTGTTTCTGGAGATATGTCGATCTCGCCATATCTTAGTGACTTGTGTCATTGCTGCCCGCGGTAGCCGAATTATGCGTCGAATACTAGGCTCACAGTCACCTGAATTGCTTACGATGGCATTGGCTAAACAAACTCGTTTATCACCTTGCGGCAACCAATATGGGGTATATCCGGTCTATTACTATTAATAAGTAAGTAAACCCTGGTCCACTAAAGGTTTACGTATATCTTCTAAGAACATGCGGTCACTATCTCATTTAAAGAAATTTTCGGACAGTGTATTTTTTCATAATTATGTAAAATCATACAGAAAAATTTATCATAAGACTATTAAAGCCGCCAAAGATATTTATTACAATAATAGACTTTCTAACGCCAAAAATGTAGCTAAAGAAACCTGGTCTATCGTAAATGATTTAAGAAACAAAACTCCTTTATCCAACACTATCCTTACCTCTCCTGAGGACCTAAACAATTATTTTGTAAATGTAGCCAAAGATTTGACTAAATCCGTATCTCAATCTAATGACCCAATTTCATATCTCTCTAATCACAGGGTAAACCTGCACAGTTTCTTCTTTTCACCAGTAGTTTTATCAGAACTTCGCAGTACAATTAATGATATCAAAAATAAATCTTCCTCGGGAATTGATGGGCTTACTTTAAAAATGTATTCAAGTCTGCCGGAGTGCACTCTAGAGCATCTGACTGCTTTGATAAATATGTCTTTTATCATTTCTGTCTAGATATGAAATACTTACAAAACATCAATTTGGATTTTTAAGTAACAAATGCACAAGCGATGCCATGTTTTCCCTTCTTAATAGAGTTTACTCCAGCCTAAACAACCATCACGCTACGGCAACAATTTTCTGTGATTTTTCCAAAGCTTTCGATTGTGTGAATCATAATATATTAACTAACAAGCTGCAGTACTATGGATTTAGAGGGGCTCCTCTCAATTGGTTTAAGTCATATCTTAGCAACAGAAATCAAGTTGTGAAAGTTGACAACAGGATGTCTTCTTGTAGGCCAATGGAATATGGAGTGCCTCAAGGCTCGGTACTAGGCCCTATCTTGTTTCTTCTGTGCATAAACGACATGGCTAATTTAAACATTAGTGGAAAAATATGTCTCTTTGCGGACGATACCAGCTTTACGTGGAGCCACCCAGATGTCACAGACCTACATAGGATTGTATCTAATGACCTAATCACCATTAAATCCTGGTGCGATTCTAATCTCCTATGTTTGAACATCTCTAAAACGAAAGTCTTGTCTTATAAAAACACGCTGCAACCTTTTGACCTTAATGGCACCACTATTGATGTCGTAAACTCTGTAAAATTTCTAGGGCTTCTTGTAGATGATTCTTTAAAATGGGATCCACATATCGACGCTTTATCAAGGAAGTTGGGTTCTGCTTGCTTTGCGTTAAGATCTGTTTCCGAGGAGCTTAGCTTTTCTACCTCTAGAACTGTTTATTTTGCTCTTGTTGAGTCGCACCTCAGATATGCCATTCCATTCTGGGGTACATGTTGTGCGACTCAATTTGATCGAATTTTTATACTACAAAAAAGAGCTGTTCGTTACCTACTGAGACTTAACAGTAGAGACTCACTGCCGAGATTTCTTTAAAAGATATAAAATACTAACCCTTCCTTGCTTATTCATTTTGGAATCGGTTTGCTTAATTCGTAAGCATGCACCTGCTCTATTAGAGAGACCTTCTCACAACTACTCTCTCAGAAACACTGAGCACGATCTCTATCTTCCAACCCCACACTCAGAGTTAATTAAAAGATCAGTAATCTACAATGCAAAAAAAATGCATAATCACCTGCCATTTAACATCAAATCCATAATATCTCTGACTTCATTTCGCAAGGCTTTGAAATCATTCTTACTGGAAAGCGCCTTCTACACCGTGAACGAGTTTTACAACACATAAATTTATCCTTATGAACCCCTAGTGTGATAGTTGCCATTACCAACCATTTTTACCGAATTTTGTATATGTATTTTTTTAATTGTTTCGTACTTTTTTATTTTTTATTTTTTACTTTGCTTTTTTTTTTACATTATATTTATGAAAATGTTTATAACATAGTACGACTGACAAAGTACATTTCTAATGTACTTCTTTTAGGATTCTATTATATTAATATTCTAAATTCTTGATTTAAATATTATTTTTCTATAATATTTATGATGTGTTTTTGTTTTGTTTTGTTTGCTAATTTTGATGTTTGTAAACTATTTTTTTTTTACAACAGCTTTGTCCACAAAATTGTAAAATTTTTTTGACAATAAAGCATTTATTTATTATTATTTATTTACTATTTTGACGGTCTACAATCATAATTTTTCTCTTTGAATAGGTAATTCGAAGAACAAATTGAGCACTGATGTCTTCGTATTATTAGGTATTAAATATATACAAGTAACAAATTAAACTAAAATAGACTATACCTACAGAACAAAGTATCTAAATTCCCAATTAATTTTTATCATAACATATGTTTCTTTAAAATGTTCATGGTATTTCAAAGAAGTCTTTAAAGTGAAGCTATCAAATATTAGTTTTGAGAGTTTTTAAAATCTAAACAAAATAATGGTTTTTTCTTGAGGATCCACCCCAAAAAGATTTAATAATGAATGGTTATCTCCTAATGTTTTATTATTTAAACACTGCGGATTTTCTGGTAAAATTTCCAATTCAGAATCCTGCGAGTCAATCACCAAGTTTAACTTTTGCTGGGGTGTACTTGCATGAACTTGTGCCTCAGTAGTTATTAAATTCGGCACTACTTCCCCATCTAAAACATGGGTTAATAAGACTCGATAAAGTTTTAATAAATAATCATAAAGATTTTGGCGGCCATTTATCTAAATGCCTTATTTTTACAGTAAAAAATGCCAAAAAATAGGAATCATAAAGATTCAGTGGGCCATTCAGAAGAATGCCCTTGGCAAAAAATAAAAAAATATCCTACCTAAATCATCCTCAGAATCTGAACTATACATTTCGATTTCTTTTTGCAGGTTTGTCATTTTTTCCTTTAGTTTTTCGAATTTCCAACGCTTTTTCGTCATACACTCACTATCGGACACTTCACTACTATTTCTTTTTGGCATAATTAAGGCGAAATTACTTAATTTTTTTATTATTTTAATATTATTTTATTTAATATTAAGAACGAAGTGGAGTCTATCGCACAAGACAATATAATGAATCATGTAAACAAAATATACCTGAATTCGGGCAAGGGTGACACATATTAGGTGATAAGAAAGAAATAATTTTCTTTCTTTAAACTTGTGAGTCATTGCACAGGGGCAATATAACTAAAATGTAAGCAAAAATGTTCGGAATATGAGCTCGGATAATTACGATTGCTCTTCCTTACAGGTAAGTCGATCAATCTTTTAATTATATATCTCTTAAAATTTAAGTTTTTACATTCATTTATTCACCTAATTGGTAAAAAATAAACTGTACATCTCGAATAAATATTTTACTTGACCGTTGGCGGCATGTCTTTTTAAAACTTTCAATCGAACTTTATTATAACAACTATAACAGTGGCGCAAACCGCTTCGACTTTGCTGGAGGTGCTATGTTTAGTTTGCGATTTTCCTACTACGTCGCCATGACAACGCATCCGCGATGACGTCGACCGCATGGAAGATTAATGTTAACCAGCGCTATACAACGCTCTCGGTGAATTGCTAACGCAGTGCACTACAACCACAGGTCGTTCAGTTTGGGGTGGTTGTTTACTTTTATTTTTGCGGATTTGGCTGCAACCGGTTAATTCTTTTGCAGTTTACTTGACTGTTTTGTGTTATATTTATTTATGGTGTTGTTACAACTTTATTTGGTGTCGGGTTTATTAATTTACATTATTGATGAATCCGATCACGGATGTGGTGGTGGTTTGCATTTTGTTGGAAACTCCATTTAATCGATGGAAGGAACAAGATCAGAGTTTTAATCGTCATCCTGGTTTTCGGCGTACAAATGGTTATGTAGTAGTCAAATATTACAAAAATTGTTTTGCTGGCCTTGTTTACTAGTTTCCAATAAATATTCAGTGTGGAATAAGGAAGGATTTGCAGGTATGTTAAATATATGAAGGTCTTTACGTAAAAATGAAGACTCGGTGGAGCATTTAAAATGCGAATTAATGCTAAAAACACTTATAAAAAATCAAATCACTATAGCTGACACTTTAAAAGAAAATGCTAAACTATATAAAATACATTTTAGCGAAAACGACCGATTGAATAGACTATTTGTGCTTGGTAATTGATGCAGTTTTGTACCTTGCAAAACAAGAGTTAGTCTTTCGCGGCCATGACGAGAGCAGCGAGTCAATAAATAGTGGGGATTTTAAAAAGTTTTTAGGTTTATTAATATAGAGAAGTTCCCAGGAACTAAAAGATCATCACAAAAAAATTAAAAATGTTTTTACTGGTGACTCGAAAACTATTCAAAACGAAATAATTAATTATTAATTGAATTTTTCATTTCACGTTTTCCACCCGCGAGCCGCCACTGATTGAAGTTACTATTATCCTACTTAGACGGAAATGTAATTTTTTTTTTCAATTACATACATAAAGTAGAACTCTAGGCGATACCTATGAAGTATTTATAAATTAAGCTTTCAGGGTGCGTCTATGACGACGCAATGCATTTCAGCCAACGAGAGGCAGTTCTTGTCAATTTAGGTGTCGACCTTTTTTTCGGATTTCTAAAACAAGATTCAGTCTGTGTAAGAGTTCCGTTTCTTACAGTTGATTTTAAATTTTTTCTTATACAATGGGATATTAAAGTTGAGGGATTATCAAAGATATTTTATTTTCATTCTATGATTTATTTAGGGAGTAACTTTTACATATTGTCAAGAGTCAAGTCTTGCTAGTTAAAATAAATCTAGTCAAGAAGAAGATAACATCGTTGTTGCAGTTTGCTGTTGTCCGAGCTTATATGGCCGTAGAATTGCTGACATAAGATGTTTAATTCAATTTGTACTATCAATTATTTTACTTATCATATCTTACTTAATTTCAGTCTGTGATAGGGTTGCCCACTATGTCCCAAATAAATAAATAAAATAAATAAATGATTTTAAATATAATAAATAACCGCTTTATAACCCTGTTACGATAATTCCTATTCTTAATTTTCCGAGATCTCAATGGTAAAGCTTGAATTTGTGGCACTCTGTACCGCTTTGAAATTAATTTTATCCAGAAAAATTCCCCTTGAAATTAAATGAACATGATGTTAAATGCACATGTTTGGCCAGGCCAAATACTGTTTGAAATAAAATCGGCTACACTACTTCTGGGAAAAAACTGTAAATGTTTACTTAGAGTGTCATTTTATTGGCGAGAAGGGTATTTCGGTGTTTTTTCCAGTTTTCCGTGTTAATTCTAATTCAATTTACAAGCATAAGCTAGGCTAATCCGGCTTAATATTAGCAGACCTAAGGTAGGACCTAAAAAAGTATTTGTGTGGAATATATTGATATATAAAGCTCTCAAATAACGACTGATAAAAGTAAATGGGTTTCTGACAAGTCAAAACTTAAATTGTATTAATCTCCTAAGAGAAAGCTTTAGTTGGGGACGATGGTCCTGTAGATTTTGAACTTCATGATGAAAATATATCTCTTTTTCCCAAAACTGTCTTCATGTAACCCTGTTTGTGGTTAAGAATTCTAATACCTGCGGATGTGATGGTATTTTAAATAATATTTTGAAAAAGTGTAAATTTTGTTTAGCCCATATATTAGCTCATTTAATCAATTTAACCATTGATAAGAATGTTTTTCCTGATAGTTTAAAGCTAGCCACTGTTCTACCTTTACATAAAAAAGGGGACGATAATAATGTTGAGAATTATCTGTTATCTAGCGTATCCAAAATTTTCGAATTGGTAATTAAGGATCAGCTGGTTTAATTTTTTTGTACAAATAATCTATTGTCATTGCACCCGTATGGTTTTAATTAAAAGGACACAGCATTGTGTCAGTTAATTTTTCTAAATAGTTATTGGTATTGGGTATGTTTAAACTAATCTATTGTCTATCAAAACTGTTTAGATATGGCAGCCATGTCAAACTCAAAGTCACTGGTGGACTAAAAGCATGAAGACCATCGACTAGGAGGGCCGCAAAACCTCATCTATTATAGACAAGTCTGTTTACTAAATTTCCAATAAAAAGGGCATTACAAAAACTACAAACATTAAATTCTTTTGCAAGATATTTGACATCTTTTGTCTTTAATTGAGTTGTCTATTTGTGGCGCGAAGTTATCGGCGGAAGCAACTTTTAAAACTGCGTCCAAGTGTGCGTCCGTCAATCGCGATTTTGCGGGAGATTTGTTTCCTAAGAAAATAGTTGTTCACACTTATAGGTACTTCCAAACATTGACAGGATTTTACAGGCAAATTTTCTCATTTCTTGGTATTGGACAGGCAAGTACTTATAAAATTCGAATGTACCAACACTATTAAATTTTTGTTTTAAATAGTTCTGACACTGAATCTCAATTACTTCCATTTGCAAGTGAGGGGGAACTTTATCAATATCGATAGTAAAAAGACCAGTAAATAGAGAAAAATTGTTTTCTAGGGTCTTAAAATCCCGATAACGAATGTTAAAAAAATGATTTTTTTAAACATTCATTTATTATATGTAGTAAAAAAGGAATAATAAATGGGCAACAAAATTAACAACTACCCAATTAATATCAGTCACTAAGCACAGATACGATCACTTTACAGAATGTTAATTTTTTAATCTACCAAATGAGTATTCTCTTGTAACTGACAGATTGACAGAAAAAAATTGTTAACTGACAGAAAAAATCTGTCACTTGACATATTTCTTGCACACAAATGGTTATAAAAAAAAATTTAAAAAAGTCCTTTTTATTCGGAAAAATCATTTTAATATTACTTCTAGTTAAACCGAGGTTATTATAAATAACAGTTTATTTTATGGTATTTATAAAAATATTAAGAAGATTATTTAAAAATCGGTATGTAATTTGGCCCTTACCCAACATTTTTTTTGTATAGAAATATTTTATCAGTTTGTTTTTAAACTGTGAAATATATTTTTGTAAATATTTATAATCAACAGCAAAAGTTATTGGCGTAACGTAAAATTATAAATTTACTAATATGGACAGTACCTAATAGCGATCTCAGATTTGACGTCCAGTCAGGAACGTCGCGCCATAAAGTTAGAATATTTGGCAGAATCAACAATGGTTCTGATAATGGTGGGTTTGAATATAAGTAGTTTTTCTACAAGCCTGTGGAAAATTTCACTTTTCCGCACTCAGTGTCTATTTTTCCGTACTAGTGCGAAAAAGCAAATAACCCCATTTTTTTTTAAATATACTTATTGATTTTAAATATTTAAAAATATATTGATACGCTGATAGTTTGCAAAATGATTTAAGAACGTAAATTTGCTAAAATCCTGCTATAATTTTCAACAAAAGATTAAAAAACATGTAAAACTTGTTTTAAAAATTTGTTTAATGGCTCTCGTATTATGCATTGCAAAATCAAGCAATAATAAATTAACACCTACTTTTTTTATTTGGCAGTTTGAGTCACCATAGACACAAAGTAAAAATACGTGTGTCATTCATTGTCAATCAAAACCAATTTTGCTGTTGCTGATTTTTGTCGTAGTAAAACCTGAATAAAAATGTTTTTAATGGATTCTTCAGACGAAGATTTACCAGTCAGTGTTGGAAGCATCTAGAACTGCAAACTTCAATCTGGTACCATCAAAATCCCGTCATAGGTATGAAAAAGAATATATTCCGTTTAATACCTGGTGTCAAGCTGAAGGCATCAAAACCTTGAAAGAACTCGTTCTTTTGGCATATTTCACCGAACTTTCCAAAACCTGTAAGCCAAACACGCTTTGGTCTAGATACTCAATGTTAAAAAGTATGATCAAACTCAATGAAAATATGGATTTAAGTTTTTCGAAGTCTATTTAAAATAACAATATGTTGGATTTAGATCAAAGACTGCGAAAATTTTTCCAAAAGAGGAAATTTCTAATTTGCATATCGCCGAGAAGAAATAGCAAAAATGTCTTTAGATCATACTGAAGACAAAGGAAATATTTTATTAATAAATATTCCAGGGACAAAAAATTACCGTTCTAGAGGCTTTGTACTATATGATGAAGCTAAAAGTGGAGAATATTTAAAATTGGTCTGAAAATAAGCGATTTTAAGCAAGCCAGAAACCCAGAAAGAAAGGAGCTTGCACAGTACAAAGCATCGGAATAAACACCTTTGGAAAAATGTCATTAAATATTGCAGGTTATCTGAAGCTCCCAAATCTTGAACTATATATAGGCCACAGTTTCCGACGTTCAGCCGCCACAATGCTTGCAGATTCCGGAGAAGGAATAACAAATATCAAATGCCTCGTAGGTTGGAAATTTTCAACCGTGGCAAAAGGTTATTTAGAAAGCTCAACAACTTTTTACAAGAATCTATCCAATAGTGTGTTAAACTTCAGTGCCATTCCTTCCACTAGTCACCAACTTTTACCAGTGCAGTCTACCAAATCGACCCCTTCCAACCAGAAAGATACCCCCTCGGCGACGGTTACAGCAATAAGTACTGGTGAAAGAGAAGTGGAAAATCCAAACTCAACCTACAAGTCCTCGAGTTTCTTGGAAAAAATCTAGCCTCTGCAATTAATTTACAAAATGCTACAAACTGCGCGTTTACTATTAATGTTGTTTATAATAATGGTAATTATGCCGTAAACGGTTTTCTGCGAATATTTCACTTTTTCAAAAAAATATTGCACGAATTTCGTCTATTAGTTGATCTGATGGTCACCTCGGTTACGATTTATAATAATTTTATTGTTTTTCAAAATTATAAACAATTTTTAATTTTGTTGTCAAATAATCGCCACCAAAATGTAAATAATAATAATAATAATAATAAATGTCTTTTATTTCTTTCATATACATAAATACAAATAGATACATACAAAAGATGGCGAGATCTAGCCTATGGCTACTCTATCTAACCATCTTACCTAAAGTAATCCTAATCATAAAATAAGTATACAATATTTATAATTACCACATTCATTGTAACTAATAACAACTAAAAATAAAAGAAAAGAATACATATTTTCCAGTACATATAATAGCCCATATGGGTAAACCCTAAAAATTGTCACTGTTCATTGTCTGATAAGAAAATAAAAAAAAAATTGAATAAAGAAGAGAAATAAAAATGCAAACTAGAGGATGTCAGGAGAAAAGAAAAAACCTAAACATTTCGTTTATCTCAAATAATCTTTTTTACTTTTTCTTTAAAGGTTGTCACGACCGAGAGGCCTCTTACTTCAAATGGCAATGTGCTGTATATTTTGGGTGCATTATAACTAAATGAGCCCTGAAATTTGGCAGATTTATGCTTAGGAATGACAAAACTTTGACCGTTTCGCGTATTTCTACCGTGAACACTAAAATTTGACCTTAATTTACTGTACAGATATGCAGGTTGTCCAGACAGCGCCACCCTATATACAAGCGTTGCCATCTGTAACACAAATCGCTCGTCTAAGGTGAGCCATTTTGATCTATCCAAAAGCGGAGTAACATGATCATATTTTCTCATGTCAAAGCAAAATTTCAAACAAGTATTTTAGATTTTCTGAAGACTTCTTTTTTCCCGTTGATACAAAGCTGGCCAAAACAGTACATTAGAATAACCAACGATTGATAATATTAAGGAATCGCATAGATGTAGTTTAATATCGGTTGTAAGAAAGTTTTTATTCATATAGAGTATTTTTAATTTATAAAAACATGCCTGTACTAATTTTGATACATGCTCCTCAAACCTAAGATCAGTGTCCATGACAATTCCCAAATTTCTCTGGTGATTGGAAGGAGCTAAAAAAGAACCATCTATACCAATACTCATGTCATTAGGGGTTTCCCGAAAACGAGCAGTTTGGACTTGGCAGCGTTTAAAACAAGTTTATGATCTTTACTTAAATTGGATATGGTGGAAAGATCTAAGTTAATGGCATTAATAGATTCGGCGACATCAGTGTAATCAAATGAAAGATAAATTTGCGTATCGTCAGCATACTGGTGCGAGCGACAAGTTCGGAGGTGTTCATGGAAGTCACATGTATACAGGGAGAAAAGTAGCGGACCAAGAACACTACCCTGTGGAACCCCCTGTTGCAACTCCACATACTCAGATAGAGAAAAAAATAGTTTTTTAGTCCAAAGTACTTAAGTTTGGCTAACAAAATGGAATGGTCTAGAATGTCAAAGGTTCGACTAAAATCTAATAAAACCAAAACCGTTGTTTTGCCCTGATCAAGAGCTACAAATATATCATCATATACATGAAGAAGAGCTGTACAAGTGCTATGTCCTGCTCGGAAACCTGACTGTGTTATAGGAAGCAAATGATTACTTGAAATAAGATCATCAAGTTGCACCTTAATTAGTTTTTCAATAACTTTAGACATAGTAGGGAGTATACTTATAGGACGATAGTGCGACAATTCAATTGGGTTGTTAATTTTAGGAACAGGTATTATATCAGCCTGTTTCCAGGCTTCTGGAAAAACACCAGACATAAGACAGTGATTTATTATAAATGTAATATGCGGGGAAATACAAGGAGTCACGAGATTAATCATTTTTATGTTTATGCAGTCAGACCCCATAGCAGTGCTCCTGATCTGAGATATTACCCTATTCACTTGGTCTTCACTTACTTTCTTAAACTTGAATTGGCTTTCGGGTTGTAGAGCAACATTATCTGCATATTGCTGGAAGATACCAGTGCCAGGGTTAGAGTTTATTTTCGGCACACTATCAACAAAGAACTTATTAAAGTCAAAAGGTGCCTTTTCACGTATTTTATTACATGTATTAGAAGAACTGCCAATATTTAATGATTTTAAAGTTTTCCAAAATAACTTGGAGTCAGTTTTAAATTTGTGTTTAAGAAAGGCCTTTTTTTCACTTCGAACAGCGGATGTTACAAAATTTCGAAGTTATTATATGCTTTAAATGCTGCATCTGTTTTTAATTTTTTATATTTAGTAAGGGCTTTTTGTCGTAGTTTCATCATGGATTTAATGTTAGGGGTAATCCAAGGGGCCGGTGCCTTTGTAAATCGGGATGTTTTTATTGGAGCATGCGCATCAAAAACTTGAATAATATTGGTATTTAGAAAAGAGACCATTTCATTTACATCGGTTAGATTATAGATAAAATCCCAATAAACAGAGATCAAATCGAATAAAAAATTATTTAAATCGAAGCCAGAAAAATCACGATATGTTCGAAATGAAATTGGTTTACGTGGCTTTTCCAAATTCAGAACTGAGTACACTAAATGATGATCTGAGATATCCTCCATATTAATAACCTCTACTTTTAGTACACAGTTCAGGTGAATTAGTGATTAATAAGTCAATGATTGAACTACTATTTACAGAAATCCGAGTAGGGACATGAACAAGTTGTGTTAAATTATATTTATTTAATAAACGAGAAAAGTGTTTACAGGCGGCATTATGCGCCTGTGAAACGTCTATATTAAAATCAGTACCAAAGAAAATATTACTGCTGGCAGGCAAAAAACTAACTAAAGCATTTTCCAGATCCTCCAAACATTCATTGACATTGATATTGGGAGGTCGATATAAAGATCCGAAATGTACTGTCTTTCCTTGAAGTTTAACACTTACCCACACTTGCTCAAGGCGGCTTTGCTGATCTGGTGCTTTTAAAACTTTGAATTGAAGCGAGTTATGTATATACAATGCCTAACAAGGTTGTAGTCTGGAATATTTAAACCCAGGTCAGATATGATGTCACTCAGCCAAGTTTCAGACAAACCTACAACCTGAAATTTTTCCTCCGTAACAAAATCCTGAAATTTCTTTAAAAGTTGTACACAATGAACGGACATTAAAATGAACAAATGAGAACTCATCATTCTTAACCATAATACTCGATCACGCGATCCACATTCAAATGCGTAAAAATAAGTATTATAGGTAGTGTAAATTCAGACACATTCTAATTATCTACAAATTAAATATAAAAAGATTGTACCATTAGCAAACCGAAGTACCAATATGTACAAAACGATATTCATTTAGTACGATATAAACATAAACAAAACAACCCAGCCATATACGTATACAATAAGTTAATACCCATCAATAAATCAATAATTCTCAATACGTACTCCATTACAGTAAAGTTACAATAAAACATAAAACCATATTATTTTTTATAAAGCAACAAAGCCCATAAAAACTATGAAATATCAAAGATACATTTTATGAATTCTTACCTCACAATTTTGGTTCAGTTAAAAATTTGACATTGGGCTATGCTGTTCGAAACCGTAACGTTATACGTTAAATACACATATGAGTACCTGTACTAAACTAGATCACTCTTTGATTTAACTTGAAGTTTCTTGTTTGTAATCGGGTTCCAACGAAAGATTTTTCCAACTGACGACCAGACATTAGTGGCTCCATATTTTTCCTTGGCTTCACTCAAGAGTTGATACCTCATAGGGGTTAGATCCTCAAATATAGATACAGGTGAGCTTTTCAGAAGTTTTTTGGCCCAATAAACCTCGTTTCTTTTAATGTTACTTACAAAGTTAACAATAATAGGAGCTGCCTTATTAGTATTTTCAGAATCGCGGGTTTTCCTATATACATAATTCAGGTCATCCTTGCTAAACTTCACCTGCAGTTTTTGGCAAATAAACCTTGGAATTTCTTCGCTTAGTTTTTCACCATCTGTCTCTACATATGCGCAAATCCGGACTGAGTTTGTTTTTGCTTGTTGTTCCAGATAGTCTATACGGACGTTTATGTTCTCGATGTCTTTTTTATGGGACTCTACTGACTATCTGACATCATCAAGTGCCCTACAGACATGACTCAGCTTCTTATCAATTTGCTCCATTTTGTCCATCACTTTTTTCTCAAGCTGATCAATGAGCGTAGCACAAACTTTTGTTATGAGTTTTTCTAAATAGTCTTCATCAGCGCGGCCACTACCACTTGCTGTACTACGGGTAACCGTGCCACCACCCATTCTACGAGAACTCACTAATCCAAATTTCACAAGCTGTGTAATTCCTTAGGCTTTTAATTAGGTATAGCCAACCACCACTCGTAACAATTTTTCGAATAACCGACCTGGGTGATAAAATATGTATGCACACTCTCCCTGGACAGGGTAAAACTAATTTTATCAACAAAAATACCACTACTAGACTAGTAGAAAGTGGACCTTGTGGTAAACCGACTTACTCGAGCGATGAACACATGAAATCGGACAACATTGCAACTACAATAAAAAGCGATAGCGATATTAAACTGAAAAGAATAGATATTATTCTTTGAACTGTGTCAAAGTTCGAGAAGAATATTGACATTTCCGGAATATTAGATAGAATAGTTAGGTAAATAAACTTGATGATTTAGACAAAGATGCAAATATAACTTCGGGATCTCGACAATGGTAAACTGCCCCGGATATTTTCTTGTAAATTCCGTTCATCAGACATAGTGTGCAATTAATTGTAATATAATAAATAAATTAGTGCAGTAAAAAAAGTGTTTCGTGTGCAATTGTGAATACTCTTTAAAAGATTTTATATTACTTTTATCACACAAAAGACAATTAGTTGATTTTTTAGTTAATCATGGACTTTTGATGAGATACACTATTTGCAATACTTGTAATAGTAGAATATAAATTAACATAAATTCGTTGTTCTATACTTGCGGGAGAAGCTACGTAATAAATCGAAGAAAAAAAAAAGTGTACATTTAAGAAAAATTGCAAAGTGGGGACTTGGTTTTATAAATCGAAGTTGCCATTGGTGTGTGTAGTGTAGTTTATTTTTTTGTGGTTGAGGATAGGATTTCCTAGACAACGTTTCATTATGAAAGAACTTAAATGTAATAGTCATGTAGTAGTTGATTGGTATTCATTCTTCAGGGAGGTATGCATTCAGTGGGTAGTTACCAAATCGCAACAAAATCGGCGGAGTTGGAAAAATTGTAGAGATAGATGAAGCCAAATTTGGAAAAAGAAAATATAATCGGGGACGTAGAATCGAAGGCAAGTGGGTATTTGGAGGATTTGAAAGAGACTCTAAAAGAGTTTTTTTAGTTCCTGTTGAAAATAGAACTACAGAATCTTTGCTGGCAGTTATCAAACAGTGGATACTTCCAAGCTCCATTATTGTGTCCGATTGCTGGAAATCTTATGATGTTTTGCAGAATGAAGGTTTTCAACAACTACAAATTAATCATTCACTTCAATTTGTAGATCCTACCAACCCACAAATTCATACCCAAATTTAGAACGCACGTGGCGGGACGTAAGAGGTGCAATTCCACGATATGGGAGGAAGGAAGCACATTTTATTGGATATTTAGCAGAATTTTTATTTAAACGTTTATTTTTATTTTCAGATGTTATTCATAATTTTTTTATTCAAATAACTCACTTATATCCACCTAATTTAGGATAAATATTTTTAAAAGTTGTTGATTTCTGTTTTAAATAAATAAATATAAATTACTTATTGTTTTTATTTTAAACCTTATAGGATAGGTTTGGTTAGGATAAGTTAGGTTTGGTTAAGATAGGTTAGGTTAGGTTTGGTTAGCATAGGTTAGGATATGTTAGGTTGGGCTTGGTTAGGATAGCTTAGATTTGATTAGGATACATTAGATTTTGTTAGTTTAGCGTGAAATATTAATAATATATCTAGGATATAAATGCTATAGGATCTATGATTCCAATTTCAAGATTATAATCTCGAAAACGAGAAAATATTCTAACCAGCAATTTACTATTTCAAAAACATTTTTACATATGTACCCGACAAAAACTGGGGAAAATTTACTCTAACCCGTCTACCCTTCTTTCTTAATCTTGCGATGTTGCCACATTTTCCAACTTCTCTACTGACGTGATTATTGTGCAATATCTAATGTTTTTATACATTTGAAGTTATGTTGTAGAAAAAAATCCTATTTTTCACGTTTTTATTAAAAAAAAAGTATTTTAAATACGATTTTACGTGTAGAACTGGTTTCTTACTTAGTGTAGTATGTATAGAGATACTTTTTTAAATATTATACCTCACTAAACACCCCATTTCACTCAACGGGTCCCGAAAGTTTGTCAATTTTTTATTAATTAACGAAGCAATTTTTTTGAAAATCGCAAGCGGATTTGTAGTTTCTGTCAACATTCTAATAAATGAGTATAAATATTTTTGCAAAAATCGATAAAATAGCAAAAAACCGGATGCGGCACTGTTATCATAATAATTAATTTGTGATTATGTATTTGATATAAACAAACGATTCTTTTGAACTTTCGGGCTTTTTCCGCTACGCGTCGTTCGGCCAACTTCAATTGCGTGCGGAAAAGTAGCACTTTCCGCACTTGTTAGGTAAACTACTATTTCGAAAATGACCTACACGAAAAATAAATGCTGATCAATATAATATAAATGTCGGATGAAGAACTAAATAACTTATCTACACTGCCAATAGAATATGACACGATGCATCTTGTTTTATAAAACGATCGCCAGTATGCCTCAATAAAATGTAGACTGGATCTGTCCTGTCCTTGCTTTGTCACACATATTCTGCTTTAAAATTATTCAGTTTTTTCTTTTTCTGTTGTAGCCTAGTAGCTGTCAACGAGAAAATTAAGCTATTTTAGAATCTCGATGGGGCCCCAAAAATTCAGTCAGCCTAGACGAAAACCACCATCTGTCACGGATTTTGTGTATGTTGGCTGAAAATCGTTTTCAATTTGTCTCTGTCGCAAAAACACATGTCCAAACAATTCAAGAGACAACAAAAATCAAAGATTAAACGATTTCTTTCAAAGCTGCAGGCTAACTGCCCGCTTTAAAAAGGTATATACGATTGCATTACTGAAATATTGAGTTAAAAGAGTAATATTAAAAGTAGATAAATAACTGTTTTGTGTCGAGTGTGTTAAGTGTAGCAAACATAACTCTGCCCTTTTGGACTAATAAAAAGTAGCCCACCATTAGCTGATGAATTTACCTCAACTGCAGCACATAACAATATTAATTATTAAATAAAACAAACGTTTTCGATTTTTACTTCTGTTTTGTCAAACATATATATTGCATATCCTATTAGATATACACCGTATTATTTATAAAATCTGATGTACAGGGTGTCCCATTTTCGTAGGTTTTACGGGGTTTCCAGCTTATGAGTAGAGATAGAGAGATGCGGTTTTCGCGACACCGTGCTACTTTTCGATGAAACTAAAGAGGCCGCAAACAGATTTGCCCTAACCATTTTAGTTTCCGTGCTACAGGGTGATTTTGAAAATTTGTCATTTTCGGACACCCCCTGTAAATCAGCTATCGTAAAATATATTTAAAATGTTTCAACTGGTATTTATAGATTTTTTCACGTAGAATTCAGTGGCGTACTCAGATTTTTGCTGAGAGTCATAGTTTTTGACATATTGGCATAACCTACTATTTTTTAAATGGGACACCCTATATATTATTTTTTCATCTTATTCTTCGTGTCGAGAGCTTTTCAAAAACATACCATAAGTCATATTTATTTTCGTAAATAACATGAAAAAATGCATTTTTCTTTAAACGGATTTATGGCATAGCAGATCAATCGAAATAAGAGAAGGTGGCTGTGGAGCCATGGAAAAAGTTAACAAATATTTATTAACGAAATAACAAAGTAACAGCATCAGAAAAAATTAGGAAGTAGGTAAAAGGTAATAATTATAATTTCATTAAAACTACAAATATTGTTCAAATTGTAGACCATTATGTGTCCTACAAGTGTGACAAACTTTAAAAATTCTTTTTAATGCATTTTCTATTGTAAATGACTCTCTTTGTAACTCTGCAAAAGCGTTTTCGGTGGCCATTCTTAGTTGTTCTAAGTTTTCGTATCGCCTTACATAAACCTTGTTTTCTAAATAACCCCACAAAAAGAAATCTAAAACTGAGAGGTCAGGGGATCGTGGTGGCCATCGAACAGGTCCGTGTGTTCCTATCCATCTTTCAGGAAAATGGTCGTTAAGCCAGTTTTGACTTATTCTGGCATTGTGGGCTCCGTCTTGCTGGCATTTAAAATTCCTAATGCGTCTTCTAGGATTCGCACGTAACCAATCGAATTCAGATTTCCTTCATATATTTGGTAAACTATTTTTCGGTTGAAAATAAAACAGGAGACATTGAATCCAAATCTGCCCTGACGCTCCCTAGGAAAAATAACATGGTTGTTTTCTTGACTCCAAAATCGCGTGTTGTGTCTATTTAAAATCCCTGAACTAGTAAAATGTGCCTCGTCTGACCAAATAATCTTTTTTTCAAAATCGATATCTTCTGCCTTCATATTTATAAACCAATTGCAGAACTCCAATCTGCGCTCTGCATCACCAGGATGCAGATGATGCACAAGTTTGTATTTATAGGGTTTGAATTTGTGCTTTTTCAAAATTTTCTGCACTTTGGTTTTCGGTACACCCGCCTCTTTGTCTATTTTCCTGCAAGATGTTTCAGGAGCTGTCTGAACGAGGGCTAAAACGTTGACCTCAGATTCTTCGTTGTCTTTATTGTAAGTTCGCGATCGAGGCTTGTTAAAAGATCCATATTGGCAAAGATTATTTTTAATTTTTTGAAAAATTCTTTTTTCTGGTTGTCTTCTCTCGGGATATCTAAGATAAAATAAAGCGAACCAATAAAGTCAAAATGCAGGAAGATAAAAAAGAACTAACCTGTTCAGATAAAGCTCTGCCGCCTGATCTGCATCTTCATTAGACAATATAAAACACGCGTTCATATCATATTTCTCAAAATATTCAAATTTTTGATTCTGAGCCATATTAAAAACAATAATTATAATAGACGTCAAGAAAAATTTAAACGCAATAATGCCAAAAATGACAGCAGTAATGGCTGCCTGATCATATTTTTGTTGGCGTTGCCATGGTTTAAAGAAAAATGCATTTTTTCATGTTATTCATGAAAATAAATTTTTTCATGTTATTTATGAAAATAAATATGACTTATGGTATGTTTTTGAAAAGCTCTCGACACGAAGAATAAGATGAAAAAATAATATATAGGGTGTCCCATTTAAAAAATAGTAGGTTATGCCAATATGTCAAAAACTATGACTCTCAGCAAAAATCTGAGTACGCCACTGAATTCTACGTGAAAAAATCTATAAACACCAGTTGAAACATTTTAAATATATTTTACGATAGCTGAGTTACAGGGGGTGTCCGAAAATGACAAATTTTCAAAATCACTCTGTAGCACGGAAACTAAAATGGTTAGGGCAAATCTGTTTGCGGCCTCTTTAGTTTCATCGAAAAGTAGCACGGTGTCGCGAAAACCGCATCTCTCTATCTCTACTCATAAGCTGGAAACCCCGTAAAACCTACGAAAATGGGACACCCTGTACTTATTATCGTAACATATTTACTTTCCTTGCTTTGCAATGTATAAAAAACTTAATTTCTTAACTTACCTTTAACTCTTAAGTATTACACTTAACTTCTGATAGTGGCTTGTTAACTTCTAAGCCACAAGTTTCAATCAAGTTTAAAGAGTATAAATACTTTTAAACTAAAATACCCTCATGCCAAACTACTCACGCGAGTTCCAGCTTTACACATCCACCACATTACAAGGGAAAGCTCCCCCGTCTATCCAGTTCGAAAGAATTAACCAGGATGGATGCAGATTTCCGCGTGAGCGAATACATTATAGTTGCTTTAACTTTGTAACAAGCTAGTTCCCCCAGGGGGTTTCTCAACAGAAATTTTCTTGGTTTAGATTTTAACTCTCTAGATATTTCATAAGGTGGATTCCTGCGTTCCTCGTTACGGCTTTGTGGGTCTATTTTACATAAAAAGGGACTACGGGTAAATCCTTGCGATTAGTTTACTTCTGGCTCTGGGTTTCTTAAAGATAGCTGACTTATATCAATAACAATATAAAAATTCTCAATAATAGTAATTATTAGAGATCAAAGGTCACTTAGTTTTAAAGGTTAAACCTACTTTATAATAACAAAGTTTATTATAGTAGGTATAAATAATTAAATTGTTTTGGTACAATTTACTGATAATGCAGTAAAAAATCTAAAAAAAAAAAATGTAAAAAATTTGCAAAAGTTTAATGAATTGGTGCATCTGGAAAAGTATTTTCTAGGTAGTTTCTTTTCAAAAAATGTTTCTGGCATATTTTGAGGAATTAGCAAAGAGATATAAAGCATCTTCATAGGCAAACTATTCAGTACATTCAAGCAACTTTTTTCAATGTAAAGATTTTTAAACTAACATTGTATTTATAATGGACTATTGAAGAGCTCGGGGGAAGAGGGTAACAAGCCACCTGTTCTTACTTTTGAGATATGACCACTTTTATATTTTGATTAAATCCTCAAATCACAATTTTCAAGTTTACACCAAAATGCTTTTGTAGTAGTATATTAAGACATAAAGCTATCAAAATGTCCAAACAAAACAAAAAAATATCTCTAGGTAACAGAAAAACAGCCAACTTTTGACAAAAAAATGTGGCTTATTGCCTTTTTCAACTTAAAAATTATACCTTATTTACTGGTAAAATAACGTTATACATTTTTGACAAAATTTAAAACTAAAAAAGGAACTATAGTTCTTCGGCATCTTCATGATCCATATTGAGATCCATATGTTCTATATTATCTTCAGGTACTTCGGTAACCTCCAAATCCTCCAACTGAACATCTTCAACGCCGAACTCTGCGTAAAATCCATGAAAAATAGGGGGGACAAAGGGTAGTAATTCCTTAAGGTTTTTAAGTTTTTTCGGATTTATTTGCACGAAAGCTGAATACTTAAGAGGCAGATTTGACAGTGTTGGCCAATTCGCAGACTGGACACCTCGTTTTCCAATGTTAACTGGCTTGAATGTTTCATTCAAGTAATGTTTTATAAACATTATATTGGGGTGATCTATTTCAAATCGAAAGCATCGTACTTTGCTAAAATTAACTTGTTCTTTTGTGTCTGTCACATGTTTTTTATTTATATATTTTAGAATATCTCCAAAGGCATAAAAATCCGCCTGCGTCATAGGCACCACTTCAAAAGGATTTTTTACTTTGGCTTCTCTGACAGCGTTATGCCACTGTTCTGGTGAGTATACCTGCTTTAGATATTTTTTACGCTTCTCGATAGCGGCAAAATCTCTATCTGATGGTAAGTGGGTATGTCCTGGCACAAGAAATCGATGTTCAATGGCCTTGAACTTTTTCTGGCGTATTAGCTGTAACCATAGACACATTACCGTCCAGTTCTTATTTTGACCCCCGCAGTTGTCAGTAAAAACTATTAGTTCGTCTGTTTGGGGAGCAAAATGATTGATGTATTTTAAAATAGCACTTGCTATTTCGTCGCTTCCACGCTTTGCAATGTGTTCTGGCCACATAAACATGAATCCTCTACCTGTATTACAGTTATGTACTCCGAGATTGTACATCCATGCCTTTCTGAGGTAAAAAGCCTTTCCCACTGTCAAATCTGGTATTGGGAGAGCTTGTTGAAGATCAAAAGAAATAACAAGTTTCTGGTTTCCCTTTTTAGCTTCTTCGGTCTCACCTTTTAAGCTAGCCTGCATCGCTTCTGCCCTTCGTTGATGTAAATCTAAATTAAGCTGAATTTCTCTTAGTTTTGCTTCGTCGTTAGCAGTCGAGTCAAGTAAAGTTTGGTACCGATCACATGTATCACACGTGTCGCTCTTTGGCAACTTAAATCCAATGTTGTACTGACCGCAGAATATCCTTCGGTAGGTATCTTCTTTAACTGGTGAAATATCCTGGTCTCTGCACCATGGAATGTAGAAATTTTTATATAGGGAAGCAATGGACAGGTCGTGATCGATGTAAACACGATTGGGATTCTTTTTTCTGCTGTAGTGGCTAGTATACTTAGGGATAGCGTTAATATGATCGTGTACTCTTTTTACGGTTTCTTCAGGTAACCGATTCTTGCCGTTGTGATGTTTACCACGTTTGTCACATTTTGGAACCGTATTGCCCTGACGAATTTGTTTGCAAATATTATATAACCGCTTTTTGGAATTCTGAAGGCCATGAATGGACAAGAACTCCTCCTTGCATATTTTTACCTTAACTACGTTAACCTTAACAGAATATGAAAAAGTAACTGTTCGAGAAGAAGTTTCCCTTTTTCTTTTCTTGGGGTAGCTTTTTTTTTTAGGGAGAGCTTTTATTGTGCCAAAAAGATATGCATTCTGTTTATCAAAAGACGCTAAATTCCAGAAAGCATGGAAAAGGGTTTCTTCATTCCCTAGAAGCAATGTCCTGCAGCGTTTTTTGCAATGGCATGGGGGTCCCATAGTTTTTGGGGGAATTTTTTTACCCTTCCAATTTTCATAGGAGTGACCTAAATTTTTTCGCTGTTTTGCCTTTTCTCGTTTCCTGCTTTCTATATTCTGATGTCGCCATCTGGCCTTCGGTTTTTTTTCAGGAGTTTCAATAAAACCTCGTGATACGTTTGGATCCTGAAATAAGAAAACGTTTGTTGACGAAAGAAGGAAACAAGCCACAATACAGATAAAACAGAGGATGATAAGGTATTATACAACAGCTTCGTCGGTAATATTTTCCAAATACACCTACTAACTTTATGTACAACGGTTAGGAGTACTTTGTGCCAGAATACAGCGTCAAAATAAAAAAAATAAAGAGGTAATAAGCCACTATTTACCAAAAAAAAAATACTACAGTCTAGCTTAAAAGGGAATAAGCCACATCATTTTTAAACATACCAAAATATCACTTTCTTCGCTAGTTTCACTATCTTCACTTGTATTTGCGTAATCTTTATCCTTTACACTATCATCTGAGTCGAAGTCCGATTTAGAAGAGGCAGAATTATCACTGTTTTGGAGCACTTTACGTTTAACACCTGCTGAACGTGTCGACGCCATGTTGATTTTTGTGTGGCTTGTTTCCTTTTTGACCGGTAAAACACACACAGACGGCTGGAGGCATAAACGACTTTTTCGCGTAGCGTTGCCAAATGTTGACCGATTTACGTGAAAACATAACTGGGGCTTGTTACCTTTATGGCAATCATAAATTTCACAAAATCTCAACATTTTTAAATGTGTGGCTTGTTACCCTCTTCCTCCGAGCTCTTCTATTGTCTGTGCCGAACAATATAATAAAAGGTACCTCATAAAACGTATCTAGCATTATGGTTGAATAAACAAAAAACTGGAAAATTTATTATTTACCCAAACAAACCCTAAATAGTAGACATTGGTCATATAATATGGGAATTTTACAATTACAAGAACTAATAATAAAGATGGCCTAATGTATCTAATCGGTAATAAGTACAAGTATATATAAAATTGGTTTAGACATAATACAAAATGTATCATAAAAATATGAAAGTGAAAGTAAAAATAATACAGTATGACTAAAAACTAAATAAAATTATTAAAGTAAATTTAAAAAGGGAGAATTGTTAATTTCTAACTGGTCGTCTAAAATAAGATCGGAATGTTTGAATTTATTAATTTCTAAAGCTTCTAAGAAATTTAATTTTTGGCTTTTTTGTCCTGTGTGTAAAATTTTGAAACTGTCATCAAAATTGTGGTTCTCTGTTTTTAAATGTTCTGCGTAAGTAGAGTATTTGTTTTCTTTTAAATAAGAGTCGGTGTGATCTATAATTCTAATTTTAAACGATCTACCAGTTTGTCCAATATAAAATTTATTGCATGAGCCACAATTTAATTTATAAACACCACTTTTTTCGCCTTTTTCAGATTTATCTTTGTTGGTCTTAATTATTGAACCTAAATTATTATTAGTTTTATAAGCTACTTTAATTATTTGGCTATTTAAAAAACGTTCTATATTAGTACTAGGTTTGCCAATATAAGTAAGGATAGAGTATTTATTTTTTGGTTTATTGGTAGGATATACTTCTTTTATAGCTTTTTTATACGACATTTTAGAATAAATGTTATTAATTAAAGTGGGTGTGTATCCATTGTTAACTGCAATTTGTTTAATGGTGTTTTGACTTAGAACAAAATTTTCTTTTGACACAGGTACGTTAAGTAAACGATATATCATGCTGCTGCTAATTTGTGCTGTATTGGGTGGTATGAGCGATTGTGTATCGTACAATCAGTATATGAAAGTTTACGATAAATTGAAAAGTCGAGTTTATTATTGACCCGTCTAATAGTTAGGTCAAGAAAGTTAATAGAATTGTTGATTTCTGTTTCGATAGTGAATTTTATCTTAGGGTGAATGGAATTAATATAATTGAAAAAAGTGTTAAGTTGTCTATCAGTACCTGTAAATAAGACAAGTATATCGTCTACATACCTGTACCAAAATTGACAAAGCTTTGCTAACGGGTGAGTATGAATAAAATTCTTTTCCAAATTATCTATAAAAAACTCTGCTAATAAAGGACTTAATGGGTTACCCATAATTAAGCCTTCCTTTGAGGTATAAATAGTGTTATTGAATTGAAAATAGTTTTGTTTTAGACAAATTTGCAAAAAATCTATAATTTCGTTGATAATAACTATGTTAACCTTATTTTTATAGAGTATATCCTTTATTAAAGCTATTTTTTCCAAGGATGGGATGCTAGAAAATAAATTTTTAACGTCAAACGAGATTAATGTTGAATTTTTAGGTATATTTAGGTCTTTAATGTTGTTGATTAGGGTATAGGAAGTTTTTATACCACATTGGTGTATAAAGTGACAATATCTGTCAAGTATATCTGTGAGTTTATTTGATATTTTCATTGACGGTGCAGAAACAAAGGATACAACTGGTCTAATGGGGTTATCTGGTTTATGAAGTTTTATAAGCGAATATAATTTAGGAGGTTGTGGGTTCATGACTTTTAAAGAAAATTTCTCTGATTCCGTTAATACACAGTTAGTGTTTACTATTGTTTTGTTAATTTCTGTTTTGTATTTAGAAGTAGGATCCTTAGCGATGACTTTAAAATTATTATCCGAATTAAGACAGGTTAAAGTTTTTTCCAAATAATCATTTTTTTGGACGCAAATAACTGTATTACCGTTGTCCGCTTTGGTAAAAATTAGATTATTACTTTGTGATTTTTTATTAATATTTCTAGCTAAGTTTAAATCATTATTGTGGCAAGTTGAAATTTGATGTTGTTTAATTATATTGGCAGCTTGATGTTTTGTAAAATTATTACTAGAGTTTTTTAATGCAACTTCAGTTTCTACTCCTAAAATTTCAATATCCCTTTTGTTGACATTCTCGAAATTATATTTAAAACCTTTATTAAGCAAATTGAGTTCTGAGAAAACTCACTTAAATTTATGAATATTTCATAGAACTGTTGAGTTGAAAATGAAGAAGGATTATATGTATTGACTGTGACCGGTTTATTAGATATTAATTTTTGAAGTTTATTGCTTTGGACTAAATATTTTTTATAAATTAAAGTATTAACTTGGTCTAAGATATGTTCCACTAAGTTATCAAATTCTAGACAATGTAGTTTAAATGACAATTCTGAGTAAGTTACCCTAAGATAAATATTATAAACATGTCTTTGGTTATTCTGATGTCTTCGGTCTTCTTTTAGCCATTTAATTTGACCACTGATAGGACCTGTCTTGGCTGATTAGCTATTGTTATTCGTCTTCAGTTTGATATATTTTGGTGTGACTTTATGTTTAAGGCACTCATTATAAAACCAAATGTTTTGCGTTGTTATTCTGCATCGTAGTAGTAGTTTAAAATACCATAAGCCGAGGACACTAATATCAGCTTCTTTAAATATCTTGGTTGTTTTGGCTTTTACTTGATGAAAGTCCATAATAATAATTACTAAATAAAACGTCAAGTAAAAGCCGAAACCATCAAGTTACATAACGATATTCTCAAAAAACAATATTCATTTTCTGTTTGAAGCACTGTGGAATATAACTCATTTGAAGCTGGAGGTTCTCATGCTTAAATATACGGATCTAACAATCCTTTAATAAAACCATGCTGAAAAGTTTCTTTAGTAAATACCAAAATCACTATAAAATTTATACTGATGGCTCCAAAAGTCAACTTGATGTGGGTTGTGCCATTGCTAGACTCCAAATAAACGCGGTCAAAAAATTTAAATGTAATACAATGGCGCTAATTTATTTGAAGCACTGTGGAATATAACTCATTTGAAGCTGGAGGTTCTCATGCTTAAATATACGGATCTAACAATTCTTTAATATAACCATGCTGAAAAGTTTATTTAGTAAATACCAAAATCACTATAAAATTTATACTGATGGCTCCAAAAGTCAACTTGAGGTGAAATTTAAATGTAATACAATGGCGCTAATTTATACAGCCGAGTCCCTGGCTAGCCTCAAAACACTGGAATTTATGTTGTCTTATTGTCAGATTATTAATCAGTAAACATCCTATAATTACAGAGATACTCCATCTCATTTCCAAACTATATTCCATATAAGTAAAGATTGTTTTTCTTTGGGTCAAGGGTCATAGTGGGATAGCCAGTAACGAACAAGTAGACAAATTGCGGCGTTGCCAAGCTATTCAAATTTCTTTAGAAAATTCAGAAGCAAAATTTCGTTAAAAAAATTACCTGTTTAAACTTGGTAATAATATTCTATGGTCTTTTAAACATCATGGATGATGCAATAATTACGAAATATAGAAATTTGGCCACAACTTATACAGGGTGATTTAACGACGGTCCCAACGAAGTAACTTGTTTTGTAATAAAACTCCATTTTTTTAAATGAAGTGCTCTGTATAATAATAGGACGTCTTGTAGGGCATATCACGCTCTTCAAATATATCCGTAATGTTTGATTTCTATTCGTATAGAGTCATGATTTGAACAAAAGTATACTCGCTACTCATCAAAAATACGTTTATTATCACATTTATTGTTTTGGTTTATGATTATTGCTATTATTACTACTGTTTTAACTTTATAAACTATATAACGTAGAAAAAATTTCTCAGAACCTCGTCAAGGCAATATGAAAAAAGCGAATACAACAAAGCAAATGTTATAATTAAAGCAGGTGTTAAAAAATGTCCACTATTCATTTAAAGGCAAGGAATAAAAGTAAAAAATTAAGTAATTAAAACAAAAAAATGCATAACGTTATAACAAATGTTCAAAGTAGTTACCATTAACATCCAGACACAACTGTATCCGTTCTTCAATGAACGTCCTTTCTAAAAACTTCGGTAATACGCTTCTTCATATCTTCTTTCATCGTTAGGGCCATTTTGTATACTTTTCCTTTTACATATAACTATAAAAAGAAGTGCATTTTTGTTATATTTGGAGAGAGAGAGAGGTGGCCATCCATGTAAACTTCCTCTTCCAATCCATCTGTTAAGAAATTCACGATTTAAGTAGTCATGAATAGCGGCAGTGTGGTGGATTGGAGCTCCATCGTGTAAATACCACAAGCTATTTTAATATTAGCAGGTAAATTGTTTAACAAGCGCGGTAGCTCATTTTGTAAAAACTGTAGTTACACTGCGCCTGTTAGTTTTTCTTCGAAAAAATAAGGACCAGCGACAAAATTTTACACGATTCCACTCCACACATTCTGTTTGTAGCAGCTATAACTAAAGAACAAACGTTATCGATGAAGTAATTGTAACATATTGTTTCTATGCCTACTGCAAAACTGTATTACTTGTCTAAAATTGCAAGTCAGTTATCTATTACTTATTTTGGTGTCCGTATATTTTTTACTTGGCATTACATATTACTACACTGTTATTTGATAATTTTCTTGATTTATAATGTCATAGACACGTAGAAACCTAAAAAAAAAATAATTGAAATGTCGCCCCAAACCAGCCTAAATCACTCAAATGCCCTCCGATAAACTGCTTCCATTTGCTGTGGTATATTTTTTTAATACGTTGGTACCTTAATGAAACATAAACAAGATCTTTATATCAAAATACAAGAGTTCTAACCACACTACACCACAACTTGTAACGTTCTGGACGCGCGTGTCGCTAAGCAAGTTAGCATCACCAGCGGATGATATAAACTAAAGTAACTTATCCTAACTGAGACTATTTTTAGGTAAATGTAGTCACACCTGGCTGCACCCAACTGCACCGTTGTCAAGTAAACAATAGAGGGGACTATAGAGAATAGGCCCTCTGTCTTTATTTACTGCTTTCTTACCACATTTAACTATTTCTATACTCTCAAATGCATCCAATGATCTATTATTAGATACATTTTTAATCAACTTAAGATTAATTATTCCTAGTTGGTGATTGTTTTCCAAAGTATGTTGGGCAACGCTTGACTTTTCTATTCTTCCGTATCTTAAATGTGCCATGTGTTCTATAAAACGAATGTTTATGGAGCGTTTAGTTTGCCCAACATATTTTAGATCGCAGTCATTACAGCTAGTTTCATAGATGCCACTCCTCTCCTTTAAGACGACTTTGCCTTTAGGGTTTCCAAGGAGATTTTTCAAACTGTTCTCCGTTTTGTAGGCTAGTCTAAAACCTGTGTTTTTAAACACTTTTTCTAGACCTCTCGTATCTCTGGGATCATATGGGATTACTTTGAACTATTGGGAGCCTCAGATGCTTGAAGAGTAGTGGCATCTGTTAACATTTTCTTATGCTTATGTCTATATATTTGTACAAAAGTATCATTATGTCCATTACTTTTAGCTATATTTTTAATCCGTTTCATTGTAAAAACGTTCTTTACTTAATAGAAAATTGACTAACCTGTCAGTTAAGAAATGAAATGCTGCCATTTGGTATTGACGGCAATGAATTGATGTTATATATAGTCGAATGCGGTCTTATCGTGCGGGTACAAAGGTCACCAACATTATGGATCAAATCAGAAAACACAGTGAATACCAAAATGTTGTGTGATTCTTTCATCGAGCTATTAAATCTCGATGAGCTATTTACAAATATACAGGGAGAAAGAAAATAGTTTTTTTTTTATTATATTACGCAATATTATTAAGATAGCCACTTATTATTATTTTATATATTAAATGCCGAGGGACTAAATAAGAAAATTCGCTAAATATGTATTTGGTTAAAATTTTTTGGTTGGCAAAAACAAAAATACACAAAATGTCAAGCGCCTTAAAAAAGTCGGAAGGCGGTTCGAATCAGTGGAACAATCAGGATAGTTCTATTTATACAGCCGCTTAATGAAAGTGAGATTTTTTTATTAATCACCAAAAATTATGAGCCCCGCTTGACCTAAAAATCTAACCTCTTATACAGTGTCATTTATTTAAATGCGGGCCACCCCTGTGCAAAGAAAAACTTGTTTTTTTTTTGTATTGCGATAACAAAAAAATTTATTTTGCAAAAATATCACTTTTGTTAAAAACACAAGATAATTAGTTATTATTTCCCTCGTGAGATTTTTTCAGATCTTTACGTTTAAGGGTCCCTAGATGCCGAAAAACGTGTTTTTTCAATTCCGTCTGTCTGTAGGTATGTCTGTCCGTCAGTCTGTATGTTCGCGGCATAGCTACTTATCCGATTTCTTCAAATTTCAGTCTAAAATTAAAGGCCATGCTTGCGAAAAATACAGAATGATTAAAGATAGAGCATTTAAATTTGGAATCAGTTGTTCTTTTAACCACTTTTCAAAGAATTCACAGTTCATATTATCATGGTAGTCCATACTTTTGGATGTTAAAGAGAACAGTAAAATTGCACCTGGGGAAATCCTGTCGAAGAACCTGCATGCGAAATGATGAACCGTTTTCCCGTCCCACATCTCTTTTTTCTCTTGACACTTTTTACAGACTCGTCCTGTCAAGATTTCGAACGACTTCCAATAGAAAATATCCAAGTCTCGTCTAAAAATGCCACTTTTCTAAATTTTGAATTAACATTTTCCGTGTATTTCTTTAAAAACTGGATACGCTGACTTGCTATATGTGGCAACTCGCATAGAAATCTTAGATTACAGTCTTTTTTATATCGAAAACCCAACATTTTTATTAATTTTGACGATTTTAGTCTAATTTCCAATATGCCTGGATTTTTTAAAGCTTGTTTTAAAACTTGAAGGGTTATATTAGGTTTTGATGTGTATAAATCGTAAATTGCATTACCAACATCGATATTTACATTGTCACTTAAGTCTTCTGTCTTTGGCTTTTTCGTGTACATTTCTTAATTTTCTTCGGTAGTAAATTATGCTTTTTTTCATGCACAATTTTCCTTATACCGATTCCCAGAGCTTTTGCTACTGTCTCCTGGATATTGGTCAGTGGATTTTCATTTTCGTAATATTTTATTAGATTTAATACCATTTTTTATTGCTTGTGGATGCAAAAAACCCGAAAATTGTTTTCTATTACTCATTTAGTCACTGATTTGTCAATCTGACTCTGAAGTGACATCGCTCAAAGATTTTTGCAACTGCTGGTATTTATATGTTTATCCTCTTTTTTCATATGAAAATATCATAGGTCTATCTAATTCATCTTCCGGATTTTATGCGGAGGATATGATTACGCGTAATAAAAGAAAAACAAACTTAAAAAGTTTGCTGTTAATAAATCGTATGATCCGCACGGTAACACTGCTTTTGACTATACCTATCAGTATTGGTAAATTTCCTATAAATATGAAATTCTAATTTATCGTTATTTCTAGTAACTAACGTGTCGAGAAAAGGTAATTACTTATTGTTCTCCTTTTCGTACTTAAAATTAGCGGAAGGATATTTACCTTTTAATGTTTCTAAGAAAATGTCTAAATTTTCTGTTTTAGTATTAAAAATAGCAAATATATCGTCTACCCTTGGGATATGCTTATACCATATATATATATATATATATATATATATATATATATATATATATATATATATATATATAAAACAAGAATATAAATAAAATAAAATAACTGTCAAATCTGAATTAGAATGCATTTGCTAGATCGAACTATCTCAAAACCATGTACGAGTTTCAAAACCTTCAAAAACCTCCAAATGTATACTTTTAGAACACTTAAAAGTAAAGTTGGAAAAAACCTCCGGGCAACGATAAAACGATAGACCGAGCCTAGACCACCGAAGTTTCAAATTCACTTAATCCGAAGCAAATCCTTATCCGTATATTGGATGGAATCGACCGTCAATTGTGAGGCATTTGTCGACGTCTGAGCACTGTCACACGTTTAATCAAAATAGGTCTATTAATCACTTTAGGTTAAATCTCGATACCACCCCTCACGGCATTATTAAGTGACGTCATCTTAGAGGGAAATCAGTCATAACCGTGATATATTTCAGATATTGTCTTAACTTGATAAAATAAAATAGCAAAGGCATTTCTTATATTATCAACAATTAGAGTTTGTGTTCTACATGGACCTATTTTAAGACTAGTGCTTTTTTTAATATATTATTTATTACATATCTTTAATTAAAAGCATAAATGATAATAATTTTTAAAATTGGCATACGGGCATAATAAAATTAAGTAATGCGCCAGTCGTTCACTCGTAATTTACCGTTTTGTGTTACCTGACCCAGCCTACTTCGGAAAATTTTAAAGTTCCACGTTTTGCACGTTGAAGCCGATTCCATGGAAATTATATTTGTAATAAATATTTTTTTATTATTACACAGTAACAGAATAAGCTATTTTTAAAAGATATTATTCAATGCCCTGCGGTTTTTCCTAACACACATGTGTGTGAAAATACAAGAGTTTTAACCACACTACACCACAACTTGTTACGTTCTGGATGCGCGTTTCGATAACCAAGTTAGCATCATCAGCAGATCATATAAACTAAAGTAACTTATCCTAACCGAGACTATTTATAGACAAATGGGATCGCACTTGGTTGCACCCGACTGCATCATTGTCAAGTAAGTAACAGAGGGGCCTATAGGGAATAGACAATGTGTCTTTATTTAGTGCTTTCTTACCACATTTAACAATTTCTATACTCTGAAATGCATCCAATAATCTATTATTAGATACATTTTTAATTAACTTAAGTCTGTTTATTCCTATTTGGTGATTATTTTCCAGAGCATGACTTTTCCGTTCTTTCGTGTCTTAAATGTACCAAGTGCTGTTTGAAATGAATGTTTATGGAGCGTTTAGTTTGCTCAACGTATTTAAGATCGCAGTCATTACAGCTAATTTCATATGCCACTCCTCTTCTTCAAGTCGACTTTGTCTTTAGGGTTTCCAAGAAGATTTTTCAAACTGTTCCCCGTTTTGTAGGCTACTCTAAAACCTTCGGTTTTAAATAATTTTTCTAGACCTCTCATATATCTGGGATTATATGGGATTACTATGAACTTATTGGGAGCCTCAGGTGCTTAAAGAGTAATGGCATCTTTTAACATTTTCCTATGCTTATGTTTGTTTACTAATTTTTGTACAAAATTATCATTATATTTATAACTTTTAGCTATATTTTTAATCCGAATCCTTTCATTGTTAAAACGTTCTCTACTTAATGGGCAAGTGACTAACCTGTGAGTTAAGATATGAAATGCTGCCATTTTGGGTTAACGGCAATTCAATGAGTATTAGTAAACTTCCTATAAATATCACATTCTAATTTATCGTTATTTCTAATAACTAACGTGTCGAGAAAAGGTAATTGCCCATTGTTCTCTTTTTCGTACGTAAAATAAATGGAAGGATATTTACTGCTTAATGTTTCTAAGAAAGTATACACATTTTTTTAGTATCAAAAATAGCAAATATATCGTCTAAGCATCTATGCCACACCCTTGGGAAATACTTGAGTTCTTTTTTGAATTGGGTTTCTAATCTACCCATAAAAAAAGGAAAGAAGATAAGGAATTACCCATCGCAGTTCCCTCAAGTTGTTTATAATATTTATTGTTGAACTGAAAAACAGTTGATTCATACAACATTTTGTGAAAAGAAATATTAATCAATAATTTCATTCTTCAAACTATTGATTTCAAGTAGTTCCTTTAGGTACTCTAAAGCTAGTGGTATTGGTACACTAGGAGAAAATGACCTTACATCAAAAGATTTTAAAATTTCACCTTTTTTTAAGTGAACATTCTTAATTTTATCTTAGAATTCTAACGAGTTAGTAACCTCAAAGGTATCGTACGAGATATTTAATTTGCTGAATTCTTCTACTAACCATTTTGAAATATTGTACGTTGGTGATCCAACAGCAGAAACAATAGGTCTCATGGACTTCCCAGGTTTATGGATTTTGGGAAGGCAATACAGTTTACTGTGGGTTACTATGTGTTAGTTTGCATTTTAGTTTATCGGACAGAAGGTTTTTACAGTATTTCAAGATACATTTTACTTCTGTTATCAATTTTGATAACAGAGTTTTCTCAATTAAATCGTAAGGACCAGTTTGAATTAAGTTGTCTACTCTTTCAAAATAATCTGTTTTGTCTAGCATAACAACCTTGTTTTCTTTATCAATTTTTAAATAAAAACATTCTTTTTTCTTCAGTCCCTGAATAACTTCAGTATTTTTACGAAAAATATATTTTGACTTGTTGTTAAAAACGTTTTTTGAGATTTTATTTCTGCAAGCCTTTCTAATGAATCCCTTAGTTAACTCTGGCACGTATTGAATGGAACTTTCGATATTCGCTATAATAGTTGGTAAACTATTTTTTACTGAAGGCTCTGCAAAATCCACACCTTTATTCAAAAGGGCGATTTCTCTATTATCAAAGGACTGAGAAGAAATGTTTACTACAATGTTCTCGACTTTCGAAGAAATTTGTTTTTGTGGTTTCAACTTTCTCAGTTTGTTTTTAAGTGAACACATTTTCTTCAAAAATTTGGCATCGATAACTACGAACATTTTTCTTTGGAAATCTAACCATTGTTCAAATTCTAAATTACTAAGCTTATAAGTGAGTTTTTTTAAATAATCCTTATGCTTCAATTTTAAGCATACTTCGTTTGCAATACAGATTTTTAATTTTTAAATCTAGCCACTTTTGTTGGGCAAAAGATTCAAACTTCCCAGTAACGGGTGATTGTTTAGGGATCTTGATTGAAATGAAAAGTGAAAATAAAATGGAGAACCGTTTGAAAAATCTCCTTGGAAAGACAAAGTCGACTTGAAGGAGAGGAGTGGCATCTATGAAATTGGCTGTAATGACTGCCATCTAAAATATGTTGGACAGACTAAACGCTCCATAAACATTCGTTTTAAAGAACACATGGGACATTTAAGATACGGAAGAACAGAAAAGTTAAGCGTTGCCCAACATGCTTTGGAAAACAATCACCAAATAGAAGTAAATAATCTTAAGTTAATTAAAAATGTATCTAATAATAGATTATCGTAAGCGTTTGAGAGTATAGAAATAGTTAAATGTGGTACAAAATACTAAATAAAGACAGATGGCAGACTTCCTATAGCCCCCTCTATTGCTTACTTGAGAACGGTGCAGTGTGACCACAATTACCTATAAATAGTCTCGATTTAATATCATCTGCTGATGATGCTAACTTGGTTAGCAAAACGCGAGTCCAAAAAGTAACAATTTGTGGTGTAGTGTGGTTAGAACTCTTGTATTTTGATCTAACTTCCACCACAGGGTCCAGTGTTAGGACTACACATGTGTGTGTTATCATTTGTTTTCGCGCCTACTTTGTCCATTTGTTAGATGTGTGTTTTTAGGGGTTAAAAGAAAAGGAATTTTTAAGTTATCGAATAGAAATCGTTAACTGATAATATTGTGCTACGGTACTTGCTACTACTGATTTGATTTTTGCCTTTGCGCCTGCACTGTTTTTATCCGGCGACAATCTGTATCTCCTCTCATAAATATATATGTCACTATCACACCTTTAATCAGAATAAGCCTTATTAATCACTTCTGGTTAAATCTCGATAGCTCCCCTCACAGAATTATTAACTGACGTCATCTTAGAGGGCAATCAGTCATAACGGTGGCAAATTTTAACCGTATGTTTCGAAATCGATAAGAGGCATTTTTCATTTCCGAAACTCGCGAGCATTATGGATGATAAATTTTTACGATAGAATTCCAGAGTTGTGGATTCTGGATTTTTAACCGACAAAGAAAAATATGGGATAAAAATAAAATGGCGGAACGAGTAAGCCCGTGATGCCCTAAATTCTGCTTTGATATTATTTTAATATTATTCGTGCACAGTAAGCAAACTAATCACTTGGTTAGGGCATCAGAAAAAAAAGTGCACCACAAAACGCTAACAGAAATTTTTTAAAATAAATTTATTTATTTTAAAATAAATAATATAAACTGCTGCTCATAATAAGTAGACTCTTAGCTTTTATTACGGTAAATTTGAAATTAAATTTCGGATATAAAAAAGGTGACAGCACTCGCCCACTAGTATTTAATAGAAAAATTCTTTGTGAATTAATAAAATATAGTGACATATTTTTTTCCAAATTAATAGATGCATTATTTATACAGGATATATAATAAAAACATGATTATTTCTTTAAAATTCATATTTTCCGAATTTCTACAAATATCAATTTTTTCTGTAATTAAAAAAAATCGGAAAATTTACTTTAGCCTCGTTATGAATTTCCTTTTTATTAGAAATAAGGAAGTGTGACCCAATTTTGTTCGGTACCTAGTCAACACGTAATTATACTGTCTTTTTGTTCCGCCATATTGGATTCTTACGAATAATATACTAGTTTCTACCTATCGCACATTTCTTAGTTCGAATTAGTGTTCTTAAAATGGTTTATTCTGGCTCACTAGAAGAGAAAATTGCAGAAAAAACTTTAGGGAACTCAAAGCTAAATTCGCAGCTACTAGTAGTGTGAATAAAAAAGCCACCAGAACATCCATATATACCGAAAGAAAAACAAATTCCGATTACGCTGACTGACAAGATTTTTCTCCCAATAAAAAAAAATATTTGGAAAGCCCTAATACGTACCATTTTTTAATACCCTAATCAGAACCTTTTATATTGGCAGGTAAACAATTTTATTGTGGGGCGGCTAAAATGGGTCCATTTTACAACGGAAAAATTACCTAGACTGGGTTGTTTACAACATTAGACACAAAATAAACGTTAAACATCACTCTTCTGTTGAGTTTCGAATTGAGTGGTTCTTTGTGAATCGATAAGCAAGTGTATGTGAAGACGAGAATGTCGAGTCAAACGCGCCAAAGTTGCAAAATTTCTCCTGACAAATTTTGTTGTATTTGTGGAAAATTTCTGGTGAAATCACAAGCCAGGCCATTTTCCGAAAATGTAAAAAAAGCCTACTTTAAATATTTTGGTGTGTTAATTGGGCATCAAGATAAGCAGTGGACTCCACATGTGTGCTGTGTTAGTTGTAGTGTATCATTGGTGCAGTGGATGAAGGGAAAGAGAAAAAGTATGCCTTTTGCAGTTTCAATGGTATGGTGAGAACCGACCAATCATTCTGATGATTGTTATTTTTGCCTGACAAAAACTGAAGGTTATTCCAAAAAGGGAAAGCACAATATAGAATATCCAAATTTGCAATCTGCCATACGACCTGTTCCTCATATACAAACTTGCCAGTGCCGATTGCGCCTTTAAATTGGCAAGCTATTGATTTGGGAGATAATGGAGATGACGCATCATCAGGCAGCTCAGAAGAACAGTGCACCGATCCCATTTTTACCACAGATCCCAGTTCCGGCGAGCCACATTTGATTGTTCAAAGTGAATTAAATGATTTAGTACGTGATTTGGGGTTATCCAAGCAACAGTCAGAACTTCTGGGTTCCCGTCTTAAGGAATGGAACCTATTGACCAAAGAAACAAAAATTACGAATTTCAGAAAAAGAAATTCGTTGTTTTCTGAATTCTACAGTATGGAAAATTCGTTGTGCGCGTGCACTGATATAGACAGTTTAATGCAGGAACTTGATATTGAACATTCTCCCCGTGAGTGGCGCTTATTCATAGACTCATCTAAATATAGCTTAAAAGCTGTGTTATTGCATAATGGAAATTTAAAACCCTCTATACCAGTTGCCCATTCAGTTGCAAGAAAGAAAATTATGAAAATATGCGCACGATTTTGGATAAAATAAACTACAATGGGTATAAATGGCAGATATGTGGGGACTTAAAAGTTATAGTGATTTTAGTGGGACTTCAGGGGGATTTACAAAATATTGCTGTTTCCTTTGTTTATGGGACTGTCGTGCAATAAATCAGCATTATGTAACAAAAATTTGGCCAGAAAGAAGCGAATTTGAAAAATGTCCTTTTGCCTCCTCTTCACATTAAATTTGGACTGATGAAAAACTTGTGAAGGCTTTGAATAAAGATGGTGACGGATTTAAACAGCTAAGACAAGTCTTTCCCCAGTTAAGTGATGCCAAATTAAAAGAAGGCATTTTTATTGGGCCGCAAATCAGAAACTTGCTGGACGATGTCAATTTTATAGAAAAGCTTACCAGGCATGAACTCAGAGCATGGAATTCATTTGTTAATGTAGTAAGAAAATTTTTAGGCAACAATATGAATGAAAATTATGAACAATTAGTTAATGATCTCTTAGATGCCTATAAAGTGCTTGGTGCCAGAATGTCATTAAAAATTCACTTCCTCCCTTCCCATCTGTCATTTTTTCCTAAAAATTTGGGAGCTGTTATTGACGAGCAGGGTGAAAGGTTTCATCAAGATATCAGAACAATGAAAATTCGGTACCAAGGACGATGGGATCCAGCCATGATGGATGACTACTGTTACTTTTTGAAAAGAGAAGATAGGACGCCTCATAAACAGAAAAAATAAAATTTAATTAGTGTTTTAAGTTAATATTTTTCTCGTTTGCTTTTCTCTTAGATATATGGTATGTTTAATAGGCGAAAACTGTAAACATAGTCAATAAATAGGGTAAAGAATTTTCTGAAATCATTTTTTATAGATATCGTAACATTCGATATGGTTCTACAGCTCTAACAAGAAAACCCTACGTGCTAAAACTTTCTATTTTTCATTTTCGTATTTGGATAGGTCCATTCTATTAGATTATGCTATTGGTGAAATGGTATTCAATCCCCAACAATCTACTACACATGCCGCGGATGTCTGTCAAGTTTTTTTCTTCTGCTGTGTAGCAAATTTTGAAACAAAAATAAATTTACCTCATGCATACAAAATCTAAATGGGACATCAGTTAATTGAAGATGACTCAGACAGAAGAGTGGAATTCTGTTAAAATATGATAGAAAGAATTGTAAGACATCCTACACTACACATACTATTCACAGTATCTGTTTCAGCGACGAATGTACATTTTTCTAAATGGCAACGTCAATAGACATAATTATCGGCACTGGAGTGATAGCAACCATCTTATTTTTTTCCGGAGACCCCCCTCTATCTACCGAGAATTAATGTTTGATCAGGCATATTGGGAATCCATATTGTAGGGCCTGTATTCATTGAACAAAACTTAACTCGAGGATTATATCTGGATAATATGTTCCAACTGAGTTCTATATGGACGTTATATTAATAATTATATATTTCCTTAGTATAATATGCATTATTCCAGGAACGTGGTCGTCGAGATCCCAAGGAATGGCTTGCCCGGTCACCCGATTTGACCTCCTTAGACTTTTTTCTTGGAGCTATTTAAAACAAAAGGTATTTCAGACGTCATCTGCGTCAGAAGATAACGAACGTTTGTCCAAATATTGACGATAGTATGATTAAAAATGTTCTAAAATAAATTTCTGACAGGTTTTTTTTTTTTGTGTCAAGAAGTACAGGTTCGTCATTTCCAGCATCTTTTGAATTGAGTGTCTAAGCATTTTTTTAATTTAATATTATTAAAAATGCCGCCACTTGGTATTTTGTAAATATATTGACATAATATTCTAGGATTATAAAACACTTACTTAGAGATTCAAAATGAGGTATGGCACGCCCCCCTTTTTAATTGGAAATTGGACCTTAGCAGCCATCTTAAAAATCTGAACCGTCAATTCCACAATAAAATATATATTTATATGCCAGTACCAAGTTTTTAATCTCTAATTTGATACGTTCTCTAGGGCATTTTGGTCCTCATTCTTTATATATAAAACGAAGACTTGGCTTGTATGTAGCACTTTTTTATTCACAAACGTTTCGGCAAGTTTTTGCCTTCATTAGTGTTTCTAAGAATCATAATCATAATAATATATCAACAAACAAAACATTCATAAATAAACTTTCTGGCACAGTATGCGATATTTAGTTTTGGAACATCACATACATTTTCACTAATTTGCATGTTTCTGAGAAAAAATGCATAACATTATATATTTTTAACAAGGTCAGAAAAAGACAAATTTTATAGTTTATTAATATACAGGGTGTTCCATTTAAAAAAATAAAGTAGGGTCCAATAACTTTTTAACCTGACCCTGTATACTAATTCCGAATTGAGTTCTACAGGAAAAGTTATACAAGAAACAGTTTTCACATTTTTGATAGTTGAGGTACGAGCGATGCCTGAAAATGCAACATTTTCAATTTAGCCCTGTATCTTAAAGACTAAAAGGGCTATGTTTTGTCAGCGGCATCTTTAGTTTTACGAAAAAGCAGCACACTGTCACGACAATCTAAAGTTTCTATCTATAAAAATTACGGAGATACCTCGCAAAAATACCCAAAATGAGACACCCTGTACACAAACGTGGCTGGACACCTGAAACTGCCAAATTTCTAGCTCTATACTGGGCATTGTTTTAGGCAGTTTCCAGCCACTCCGCAAGTCGATTGTAGAATAGATATCACGAATTTTTCGGGGCCAAGTTATATGGACGAGTCATTACAAAACAGAAAATAAAATATTCAGCTGATACTCCAAAATCTGGTTTCCACTTCCAAATAACAGCAACCAGCATCAATTGTTCTACAAAACTAGGCAAACATAATTCTTAAATGACAAGAAATCTTTCCATATCATTTAGAAACCAAGTTTGAATTTTGAATGTATTTTCACTTTGATGCCTATGCTGAAATAAATTATTTAAAATAACCACCAATACCAGTTAAGTTTACTTAGGCTGGTAGAAAAAGCGTTGTACTTAACATGCGGAAAGTATCTTTTCTGCACTCTTCTGACCAAACTTCATTTCCCTGTTGTTCGGTTCACGGCAGTTTCCGCACTAGTTATGAAAAATTATTGCACTCCTTACACGACCTATCCATAATAAAAGGCCTATCGACGACAATGAGAATACACCTACCAAAAAAAATTATAAATGAAATTGATGGGGAATATAGGGTTATAACATTTATCCCCCTCTCCCTTCACTACCACCTTACATACTGGTTTAAAATTAAACTCCGTCACTGTGTCAGTAGAGTCCTTGCCAGGTGTCAGACACAATTTAAAAAAATAATTCCTAACTTTCGCTCACCAAGATATTCTATCAATTGAAAAGAACTTGTTCCACTAATTGAGATCTCCACTGTTTATGGATGACGCTTCGTTACACCCAATTTGCTTTAGGATACGGTCATTAAAATTACACTCCGTCACCTTTAAATTACCATTATGCAATGACCCTTGCTGTATACTGTTGCCAATGGCCAGCTTACGATCTGCAATTAGAGGGTGGCTTAAACGCCTGTCCCGGAACTGCCCTACTAAGGATGCTATACCACGTTAACTGTGAATATATGTACGAAATTTATATTCGGAGACAGTCTATTTATCATAATAATTTTAAACTTTGTATTAGTAGGGATGATAAATAATGCGAGCTACCGTTATATTATATATATTATACAGGTCTGTTTTACCAAGCTGTAGATTTTTAGTTAGCAATAAACTTGAACAGCTCTTATTTAGCTTATCTTCTAGTTTATAACATTTTCAAATGTATGTATAATTATTTAGTTTATAGTAACAGTGAGGCAATTAAAAAATTTGGCTAGTTATATAGTTACTGATTTTCACACAGTGTTCTAACACCATCCTGTCGAATAACTCTACGAGTTGGATTTTTCCAAATTTACACATCATACACTTTATAAAAGAAAGTTAATAGAATCTTTATTAATAAGGTGTTACTATTGAAAGTGGCATATTTTGAATATATAATCAGTTTTAGTTCATAAGATACTGGCCTTCTTTATTAATGAAAATAACAATTTTTTCATTTACAATAAAATATTCTGTTTTTTTTTTGGTTTCTTCTTTCAGTCCATTTCACTCACATGAATTATGATAAACATATTTACTCTCTTCTTTCTTGTAACATATCAATTTGACACTTTGAGAACACTTGAACTATTAGAAAGTTTCAGTTTATATAACTTTTTGTTTTCATCTGTCCAAGCTGCTTTTCTTTATGCTTGCTTAGTATGGAATGTTAAACAGACATTTTGGCTGATGGTTTTTCATTATTTTAAGCTAATTAGTAATCTGAAACAAAATTGAACATATAACTTTATTTAACTGCAAGTTAAATATAACCTTTAAAATATCAAGACTTTTATGTAAATTACATTTTACATACCTCAATATGTTTTATTCATAATTCATTGGATTACATTTTGTAAAGTATTTTCAACTTCTCTAAATTAAGACAAAAGAAATTTGTTTTTGTTTTGTTTACAAATATTTGGAATTTGCCTGCATTTCTCTTCTGTCACTATGGTTTCCTTGGTTTATTTTTCGGCATCTAGCCAGTTTGACAGTGTCGTGTTTTTTTATTTCAGTCACGATTTTGGTTCTGCTCAGGGGCAGTTTGCCAGCTCTATTTGGGGACACCGAATATTATCGAGTTCTTACTCCCTTCCACTAGCGGCGCCAGCAGTGGACTCCACTGTAATTATTATTTTATTTTATGGCATTAGGTTGGCATAAGTCTGAAGTGAGGAAGAATGATGGAGGGGAATGTCAAACTTCGTGGAATTTTCTGGAACTGATTTTCTCGCCCCTTTCTATTGGCTCTCCTTAGAGGTGCAACATGTGTCTGGCTTTATAAAAGTGCCTTAATGGACCAATTTTTTAAAGTACTGAAAGTATGTCATGAGTAATTTATTTTAAAGTGCAGTGCTGTTGAAAGCCTAAGGCCTATTTATGGACATCATCTGGCCCTAAATTTTGGTCCCGTTTTGTTTGGTTCCACGTGGTAAGTCGATAAACAGAATGGCGTCCTGAATTTTGTTTTTGGATGTCGGTCCTCGAGAAGCCTTTCTAGATGTCTGGAAATTCCCTTTGTTGGTGACCGTTGGCGTCGAAGGAGCCCTCTAGATGACTAGAGATAAGGCAACGTCTTTGAATAGTTGTGTTGTAAATAACTTGTTTTTGCACATTCCATGTCGATTTTATTTTAAGACAAACAATCGTTTGTAGGGTTTCAGGTTAAGAATTCAAGATATGGTCTTGGGATATAGTTACAAGTTTATGGTGTAATTTTTGGGGTACATAAACCAAGAGTTCTACAATGGTTTTGGAGTTCCTTCCTGTAAGAGTACGAGGAATTAATTCTTAATCTTTATATTTATAAATTTTACATAAGGTAGCAGAAAGGAAGTGAGTAACCTATTTTTTGTAAAACAGCCTTGGCGAAATACTTTATACTTTTATAACTTTTTCCTTGCGGCAGTGTGGTAAAAGAAAATTCATGAATTTTTGATTCCCTGTGCGCTATTTAATTAATTTTCATATTTACATATTTGTATCATGACATTTCGCCAGATGTTCACAGGTTGATGATATAATGGTAATAACGTTCTATCACATTTCACATATTTAATATATTTTATATATATTTTACATTTTCTAGATTTATTTTTTTTATATCTTAATGTCAATTGAATTTTTGAATGTAAGCTAAATTTCACATGTCAAAAATTGTTTTATAAAACAACTTGTAAAAAAAAAACAAAAGATCAAGGTATCATTAAAATTTGACAGTCTGCACTTTATATAGTGTTTTATTGGAAAGCCCTCCAAGTCTTTATTTTGTCTGCATTTAAATATCAATATAGATTTCTTCCTAATTGAGTTACAGTCAATTAGGTGGAGTCCCATTTTAATTTCGAAAGAAGTACCCGAGAACCTGCAACCTACACCTCTCCGAAAAGATGACTGGCTGCCGTTCGCATGTATTGGTAAGTTCATAAGGCCTTTACGCCATAAGTTATAAAACAGTTTTATAATACTGCGCAAGCAAGAAGTAGTATTTAGCAGTCGATCAAAAGGGCGGCCAATCTTAGATGTTAAAAAAACTAAAAAAATGAAAAGCAAAAATGTCTGAAAATTTACGAAACTTAAGTAGGGTAGAAGCACCGGTTGTGGCCACATTAAGCTCTTAATAGAATTTGCAAAACTATCATAATTGTGTTTATGTATTAAATATTTTTTATTGACGCAGTTGTTTTTTACCTTCAAAAATTTATAGTAGAAATTTTTCGGATATGCAGTGACGTCATTTTTTTGCATCTTTGTAACAGTGATTTACTAAAAAAAGTCACGTCTTTTCTTATTTCAACTAAAACTTGTCACGTTCACAAATCCTTAAGTGTGACATTTCGAAACGTTAAAATAATTTATTTTTACGTCAAAACAAATTCAATATTGAAAATACCGAAAAAAATTGGAATAGGCGACTGACCATAAAAAATATTTATATTTATTTTTTTGGGATTAAAATAACTTTTTCACATCCCCGCAATAATCAGGATTGTAAATCAAGATAATTTAATCGATAAACACGACCAGGATTTGAGTTAAAAGCCAACCGTTTTTGGCCGCGTAAAAATACAAATTTTTATTTTTTGATATATAACAAAAATAATTACTTTGCCAAAATCCTATAATATTTATCTTTTAAATACTGTTGAGAAATTGTCAATATTAAACTTATTTTTTTATAATTTTGATAAAAAAAACTTAAATCCTTGTGGTGAAATAAAGCCATGTTCGTAAATATACTAGATTTCTAAATTATATATAAAAAAACAGATATTTTTCTTTTGCTCCCGTATTAAATCTGTTGATTTTTTTAGTTTATAGATACATCGTCGTCAACGCCGAAAATGAGAATGGGTTTATCAAGGGAGCTAAGGGAACTACTTTAGTTTTTAAAGGTGGGACAAAAAGTGGGGATTACCAGGATGGCATGAACCATCAAAATTTCGAAAAATGGTTTAAATATCAACAAAACTAATTTGCCGCCCAAATCATTAATTATCATGGACAACGCAAGCTACCTCTCTGGGCTAGTAGAAGTTATAACCCGAAAATCCTGGACCAAAAAATTATTAATTTTATGGCTTTCCGAAAAAAATATTGCCTTTCCAGTGGCAGCAATGAAGGACCAAATCTGGGATTTGGTAGAAAAAAATCGAAGTACAGAAAAAAATATTTTCTTGATGAATATGTAAAACCTTTTGGTCATATGGTTTTCCGCCTCCCACCATACTATTATCGATATAACCCCATCAAAATGGTTGGGTCAGAGTGCATAAGAAAATATGACCAATGTATCTTTGCCTTAAAAGGAATATCCTGTGAAGTTTTGGCAACGTGGGAAAAGGTTCTTGGCGAAGTAAGCGCTGATAATTGGCAGAACTACATTCGGCACACCCAAAAAGAGATTCTAGAAGCTTGGGAAGCAGTCAGATTATGCGATACTTCGGATGCCGAATATAGTCGAATGCGGTCTTATCGTGCGGGTCCAAAGGTGACCAATATTATGAATCAAATCAGAAAACACAGTGCATACCAAAATGTTGTGTGATTCTTTTGTCGAGCTATTAAATCTCGATGGGCTATTTACAAATATACAGGGAGAAAGACAATAGTTTTTTTAACTATATTACACAATATTATTAAGATAACCACTTAATATTATTTTATATATTAAATGCCGAGGGACTAAATAAGAAAATTTGCTAAATATGTATTTGGTTAAGACTTTTTGGTTGGCAAAAACAAAAATACACAAAATGGCAAACGCCTTAATAAAGTCGGAAAGCGGTTCGAATCAGTGAAACAATCAGGATATGTTCTGTTTATGCAGCCACTTAATGAAAGTGAGATTTTTTTATCAATCACCAAAAATTACGAGCCCCGCTTGATTCAAAATTCTAACCACTTATATTTGTTTTTTTTTGTATTGTGATAACAAAAAAATTTTATTTTGCAAAAATATTATACACTTTTATTAAAAACACAAGATAATTCGTTATTACTTCCCTCGTGAGATTTTTTCAAATCTTTACGTTTAAGGGTCCCTATATGCCGGAAAACATGTTTTCTCAATTCCTGTCTGTAGGTATGTCTGTCCGTCAGTCTGTCTGTTCGCGGCATAGCTAAAAAACTACTTATCCGATTTCTTCAAATTTCAGGCTAAAATTAAGGGCCATGCATGCGAAAAATACAGGCTATATATATGTATGTATATATATATATATATATATATATATATATATATATATATATATATATATATATATATATATGTATTTTTCGTTAGCTCCGTGTTTCTGGTAAAGCGATTTTACCGATTTTTATATATCAAATTTTGTCTTATAATTAATAAAAAAAATTACTTATTTTAAACAAGCTTTAATATTGGAACAAGTATTCTATAATTATTTATTTATTGTCTACAACATTACAAATGTACTAAAAAAGTGAGCAAAAAATGGTGTCAAATCTAAAAAAAAAATTTTAAATTAAAATTCACTAGCTCATATCCAGGAGCAAGTGGCAAAAGCTCCGAGAATCGGTATAAGGAATGTACAGAAACTTGTGCATGAAAAAAAAAACATAATTTACTTCCGAAGGAGATTAAGAAATGTACACGAAAAGGCAAAAGACTTAAGTTGCAATGCAAAAATAGATATTCGTAATGCAATTTATGATTTATACACCACGAAAACTGATATAATCCTTCAGAAACTTTTTTAATATTATAGACTAAAAAATATCATCATCACTTAAAAAGTCCTCATCTTCTGAGTCGTCCTCAAATGGCGCAATGATCATTGGTGCTATTTCGACATCTAGAACTCGTTCTCGATTCTACCAATCCCATATTAATTTCTCCGTATGTTCCACAGATTTCTTCCAATACTCCGGCGTAATATAATTTAATGACTCTTGCCAAACAATTTGCATTTCATTTGATGTAGGACCATCGTTTACGTGTTTTTCGTAATATGATTTTGCCCCAACCCATATTAATTCTATTGCGTTAAACTGGCAATGGTATCGCGGTAGTCGGAAAACCTCATGTCCATTTTCCCACAATATTTCATCTACGGCATATATTGTTGGTTTTTAATAGATTTTGCTATTTAAAGAAGTTCTAGTTTCAGCATATTGGGTAAAGGATTTTATTTTGGTTTTATTAGCCAGTCATAAATATCACTTTTCTTCCAGGATGAAGTAGGTTGTTTATTTAAGATTCTTGAATGATAAGTTGCATTGTCCAGAATGATTAAAGATGGAGCATCTAAGTTTGGAATCAGTTGTTCTTTTAACCACTTTTCAAACAGTTCACAGTTCATATTTTCATGGTAGTCCATACTTTTGGATGTTGAAGAAAGCAGTAAACTTGCACCTGGGAGAAATCCTGTTGAAGAACCTGCATGCAAAATGATGAACCGTTTTCCCGTCCCACATCACTTTTTTCTCTTGACACTTATTACAGACTAGTCCTGCCAAGATTTCGAACCACTTCCATTAGAAAATATCCAAGTCTCGTCTAAAAATACCACTTTTCTAAATTTTGAATTAACATTTTCCGTGTATTTCTTTAAAAACTGGATAAGCTGACTTGCTACATGTGGCAACTCGCATAAAAATCCTCGATTACAGTCCTTTTTATATCGCAAACCCAACATTTTTATTAATTTTAACAACGTTTTAGTTCAATTTCCATTATGCCTCGATTTTTAAAGCTTCTTTTAAAACTTGAAGGGTTGTATTAGTTTTTGATGTGTATAAATCGTAAATTACATTACGAATATTCATTTTTTCATTGTCACTTAAGTCTTCTGTCTTTGGCTTTTTTCGTGTACATTTCTTAATCTTCTTTGGTAGTAAATTATGCTTTTTTTCATGCACAATTTTGTGCACAGTCCTTATATCGATTCCCAGAGCTTTTGCTACTGTCTCCTAGATATTGGCCAGTGAATTTTCATTTTCGTAATATTTTATTAGATTTAATACCATTTTTTTCGCTTGTGGATGCAAAAAACCCGAAAATTGTTTTCTATTACCCATTTTGTCATTGACTTGTCAATCTGACTTTGAAGTGACATCGCTCAAAGATTTTTGTAACTGCTGGTATTATTATCCTCCTTTTTCGTATGAAAATATCATAGGTCTATCTAATTCATCTTCCGGATTTTATGCGAAGGATATGATTACACGTAATAAAAGAAAAATAAACTTAAAAAGTTTGTCGTTGATAAATCGTATGACCCGCACGATAGCACTGCTTTTGACTATATGAGAGCGACGATCTGTTTTCTGATATTGAGTATCTTTGATTTATATCATTTAATATTTTATTTAAAAATATTTTTACAGTTTTAAGTTATTAGTTTTAATAATTTTACTCCACATTATGTTTTTTTTTGTTATACTATTTCTTTCTAAAATTAGTTTATATTGTATTTAAGATATTTTGGAATGTCCTTTTGCCCTTGTTAATGATACTTCTTTGAAATTTTTGTCCGAGTTTAGTCAATTTTTACTTTAATACACACCACCACGATCTGGGACGCGATCACTGCCACCGTGGCGACCAAATGACAGCATAAGTTCGCCACCGTAACTGCTGCCGAGAACACTTTAGTGTGTCCATTCCTTAAATAACTTGGTATATTACCTGTTAACAGCTAAGAAATACGTTCTTTTTGTGCTGTCGTTACATCACTGCATATCAGAAATAGTTCTACTATATATTCTTATTGAGGATATGAACTCACTTAATATATATTATTACTTATTTTTTATTAAAAGGCAAGTTTCACCATTTGTAGCTACGTTTAGCCAGTTGTGGCCACATGGATTAAGAATGATTGTAGAACAGTGGGTACTAGGTGGGAAAACTAAGGAAAAATCAACTAAACTTTTGGGTTTCCTCCTCGTCATCAAATTAAGGGATAACTTTTACATAAAAACATTAAAATGGCATAGAAGCAAGCTTTAAACACATACACAATAAACACGTTCCAAACGAATCATTTTATTAGAGCGTATTTAGTCTTTGTATTGGATTCCTGCAGGTCTGTCAATTCTGGCACATGAGTTAATTTTCTTAACATTAACACTAACCAAAAGAAAAAAGAAAGTTGCTGCTCAGATAAATTAAGTAATATAAGTTAATAATTGCTTCATTTGTAGCCATCTCTTTACTTGCCTAACCCAGAGTTATTTTCGACCTATAAACCATATAATCCTTACTAATATTTGTCACAAGAATTTGTAAAAGGTAGGTACTACTAATTAGCTTTCTTGTTATAAAATATAAACTTACATAGCAATCCTAAGCAAAACCACATATTAACCTAATATTAGGTTAATTTGTGGCAAAACTGTTTAGGATTTTGGCAAAATTAAAATACGTGCGTTTTAATAGAACATAGCTCACGACTGCGTCACTTTTGTTACCTGTTTTTAGATGCAGATGACGCTAGGTATATTCATTTATGAATTTATGCCTAGTCATGAGTGCTACTTCTATTAAATATCTTAGAATTAATGAATTTTACAAAAAATGGCCACAAACGGGACAATGGCCACAACTGGTGCTTTTATCCTATTTAATTTCTTGTGTGGTCTTTATTTTTCTATGTACTGAGTGTTTTTATTTTGTTTTTTTCCTTTATAAAACACTTTGTAACATAATACTTAGCCCACACACTTTCAAGAATGTTTAAAATTAAAGATAACGTTGGGAGATAGAAAATATTTTAAAACGTAAATTAAGAATTTTTAATCTCCATTTTTTAAGTTCTCTCACATTAACAGATAACCGCCATTTTGACATGGGTAAGTTTATTGTTTCTTTAATTGAAAGATGAATTTAGATTAAAAAGGCTTTTTAAAAACTATCTCTCTTACAATTCAATATTTACTATTCGCCATGATAGATGACAATCTATTATTAAATTTTATGAGCTTTATAAGGAAAGTTTTGAGTTTTTAATTTAGATAAAATGTGCGACGTTGGTACCTGATTGTGTGTGTGTGTCTCACAGTGGATTAAATTTTGGGCATCATGGGTGCAATATTTTTAAGGACATACATATGCTTTGAAAACGCGCACATTTTCTGTAAAATTGAATAGAGTAGTAGTATTGAAAAATATTTTAACATAAAAAAAATTGTAGTTGATTGAAATGATTCTTAGGATTAGACCGTGTAATATTAGAATTACAATCCGACGTTTCGCCTTCGATTGCACGGGGCATCTTCAGGGATCTTTATCCCACGAGATTTGAACACTGAATGAGCTCGGTTTTTGCGCTTTACGCACGCATTTGCTTCTAGTAGAAGGGAAAACAGCGTGGGACTCGTTGCTCGATCAAGTTTTCACCTGTCAGAGTCAACAATATCCACTAAACCCCAACGGGCCCTCATCAGATGGACCATCACTGGACTAGCCAAGGATCCTTCTATGGGGTTGTGGGCGTCCTTTCGGGAGAAGCTCCTATGAAGGACATGGTCCTCGCTGTGTCGTGGGGGATGGGTGATCCTCGGTTGGCAAGATGTTTTTCCCACCTCTCGATACTTCTAGACATCTGAACTAAAAGAGATTACTAATAAAGAAAAGTGTCGTCTTACCAGGTTTGAGATATTTTTCCGCTATCCTCCTTTAGTCTGTCCGGTTTGCTGCTGCCTGCGTCCTACTGTCCCGTGGTCCAGTCTGCCGTTGCCAGTGTCCCTCAGTCCAATACGCCTGGTGGTCTTCGTTTCTGGGTCCTCTTCTCGGCCCTCAGCGACACTGCTCCTCCGTGATCCCGCAGTGTTGAGGCTGAGGTGGGGTGTTCTTTTACCTCAGGTTCAACTGCAGCTTATGTTGGAGCCAGTTGAGGTACCTGGGATCCTTTTCTTTCACCTCAGGTTCAGCTGCAACTCACGCCGGAGCCAGCTGAGGTACCTGGGAGTCCTCTTCTTGGAATTTGTTGGCCACTTATATATACTCTAACGGTTTCTGTGAGCAAGATTTAGTTTCTAAGGAGCACGGAGACTCAGAAATTGTGTTGAGTATATTAGTGCAGGAGCCCGTGTCTAGGTCTCCTGTACCTTGTCCAGTTGTGGCATATTGGAGCTAGTGGATCATAGTCTACTAGGTCACGTAGGTTTTCATTGGGGTGATTTTCGGCTGCCCTGAAGGCTCGGGTGGTCTTTTGCCGGATGAAGTTTTCAGTGTCCATTGAAAATAACGCTGCAGGTCCTTATCCCAGATAAACCATGGGGCGTCAGCTGCCATCCTAATATTTTTTTTCAGTCCTCTTCAGCTTCATAGGAGGGGATTTAGAAGCGTATCCAAAGGAAGTGGAGCCATAATCTAGTTGGCTCCTAGCTACTGTTTGGATCAGTAACAGTTTGGTCCTCAGTCCCATGTCGCTTTTCCGGCAGAGCAATGGATAAAATTTACCCATTGCTTGTCTGGTTTTTGTCCTCGCAGCGTTGATATGGTTGTTTCATGTCAAGCTTCTATCCATGGTCATCCTAGGTACTTGGCCTCGTTTGACCAAGGGATTTCTACGTCTCGAACTCGGATTCTGGCTCTTGGAGCCAGTCTTCTCGCTGGAATAGGATTGCTTGGGACTTCTGGAGGTTGATTTTAACCTTGCATTTGACACACCAGTCATGAAGGTTATTAATGAGCTCGAAGAGATTCAGTGGCGCTTTTATACACGAATTGTGCTCGCCGAACAGTGACCCTGTGTTAAGATCGGTTTTCACGTGTGAGGTAGGCCGTAACCCATAGGGGAAGGTTGCCTGTATTGGACCAGTTTTAGGTTTTTATGCTCTAACTTCAAGAAAACAAATCACAACATTTTCAAGTTTATACACAAAATACTTTGATATGTGTCCCACTTTCAGTATTTTTTTCAGAATTTTTTATCCAACAGTTTTTGGTAGAAAAATATAATCCGAAACCCCATAAAACATCTTCTCCAGGTTAGGGATATGTTCCGCCAACCTCTCCTCAAAATCCGGTGGAAAAACGGTGGTTCTTCCAAAGATTTTACGCCCTTGGTTAGCAATTTTATTTTTTGAGTCCAATTGCGGTTTGAACGTCGCTTTTGGGACACTATACCTGCGGCATATTTCATTTAGGCCATACTTTTTGCCTTTGTAAGACTCTAAGGCTTTAGCCATATCCTCTTCACTCCATTTACCATATTTTGTGCCTTTTCTATTATTATTGCAAGGCATTCTGTAACAAAGGTTGCCTATATTGGACCACTCGTTAGTAACTAACTGTATAATGTTAGAAATTTATTTTTCATTATGAGAAATTGAAACACTATATATTGACACGAATTCCCACACTTAAATACATAAACTGAAGAGATAATTCAAGTTTCCTAAATTGGACCAGTACAATTTAGGCAACACTGTGGTGGTTCAATTTAGAAAACGGTCAGTTATTTTTTAAAATCACATGTTTAACATTCCGATGTATTTGGATTTGATGTTTGCAATAGCGATATACATAAGGTAAAACTTACTTGGTTTAATAAAAATAACAGCACTGGCTAAATTCCTAAAGTTTACCACATACACCCTTACGAACTATTCAGAAAAACTACATCGAAATTGGAAGAATCGCAAAACACGTGGTAGGGAGGAAAAACGTGCATCAATGGCGGCGAATTATCTTGTAATGATGAGTTTGTAACGAGAGTCAAAGACGGTTCCATAAATGTCGCTACCAGCGCGCGTGTCCAATTAAATATGGCGGTGGTCCTGTTTAGGAGGCGGTTCAATATAGGCAACCTTCCCCTATGTATATTGAAATTTTTTGTATGTATAAAAATTTCAAAAGCTTTTCTAATTTCTCGTTTATAAAGTCCTGGAACCGATGCTAGAACCTTGGTTTCTTTTACAATTTTAATATGTGCTTTAGCGGATTGAACAATTTGTTTCTTTTTAATACATGATTAGTTATGAAGTTGATTAAGTAAAGTGGTATTGAGCGTCCTGTTTCTTTCACAAACATTTCTCCAATCTTTTCATGTATATTGAAAATGTTATATGTATGTTGGACCGCCAAAGTAATCATCCTATTGTATTGAGTGCCATGTATGTAGAGTAAACCAACACTACCTAAGGATGGCTTATTATCATTCTCCTTTGGCGGAGTAGGATTACTATATCTTTAAATTGAACGCGTATTATATTCAGTGCAATAGCCATTTAGACACACGTCTGCTGGCCGAACGACTCATAACTGCAGTCGCGTGCAGAAGAGCATCAGTTTCTGTACTTGTTAGGAAAGTAACTATTTTGTTTTAAAAACTTTTTTATCTTTTAAAAAAACAGTTAAGTGTGTCAACATTATTTAATTACGTTCTATATAAAAACAATTTATTACTATTACACGAGGTAGCTCTAGGCGAATGAAACGACCTCCTAAAAACCAAAATATTTGTTATTTCAAAAGCTTTTGTAAAATGGTAAAACTGAATTTATTTTCTTCTTCTCAGTGTGCCATACAGATGTGTTCTGCGTAGGCTTCCTCCGATCTTTACGTTCCTCATATCTCTCGATTTTCGGCAGCCCTTCCAAATGCTTCAAATTCATGCAGTCCAGTCCAATGGCGTATATTTCGTAGCTATAAGTTTTTACGTCCGATGCATCTCCTTCCTTCGATCTTGCCTTCCAGTATAAGTTGCAGAAAATTATAACGTTCTCCACGGAGTATGTGGCCGAGATATTTTTGCTCTTTATGTGTTCAAGGGGCTCTCTACCCTCTCCATCCAGAATAATATTTCCATTCGATGCAAACGCCACATATCAAAGGCTTCTAATTTATGAATTGACGTGGCCTACGTTTCCATCCCGAGCAATAGAACAGCCCAAATATACCACGTGATATACGCTACCTAAGGCTGATGTCGAGTCTACGGTCAGTCAAAACTCTGCTTAGTTTCTGGAAGGTTGTCTTGACTTGACCTACTCTGATAATCTGAACTTCTGGGTCACATTTGTCGTTTAGCAAGCATCCCAAATATTTGATTTAATTAACCCTCCCAGTTTCTTCACCGTTACTAAATAGTCGTGCGTTGGGGAAGGCATTTCTGTTGACAACGGCCAAGATTGCTGTATGAACGCTCTCTCTACATTAGATTGAATAAAAGTGGAGAGAGGATGCAACCTTGTCTCACCCCTTTGCTTGTCATGCTGCCATTTTGATGATGTATTTCCACAGTTTGGTTCCAGTACAGATTACCGACGACACGAACGTCTGTGTCGTTTAAGCCTATGTTTTCTGTCTGCACATATTTTTTTTTAACTATACAGGATGTCTCTAGGGAGATGAAACAACCCCATAAACTACAAAATGAAGAAACACGTTAAATTTTTTTTTGAACACTGAAAGACGTCAAATTTATTTTATTTTTGTATTGGCATGTAGTGGCAAAACATGCATATTTTATAAAATTTTAAATCAACTTCACATAAGTTCAGATAGAATACGCAACTATGTCAATAAACAATTTTCCCACATCATAAAATACCACTTCAAAAATAAACTTTGGAACACGGAAATAATTTTAAAATGCTGCACAATTTTATATCGCAAAGCCAGGAAACTCCCGTAAATTTATTCCGCCATGGCCATTCACTCTAGTTCAAGAGAGAATTAAGTCAATTTGTTGCAGCCTGTCGAAAAAGTACACTCATCTTTTGTACCATTGAAGAACTTGTCGCAGAAAGTTCGTTATAAATTGTTCTTTCAGTTTTTGTGTCGGAGGTTATCCGGTAGTCACATATTTCTTTGACAGCGCACACTGGGGCCAATAGCGATTAAAGCTGGCGGAAAACCAATATTCGATTTTTTAGGTTTAGAAATATAGTTTGTTTTTTCATAAAAGTTTCACATAATCGAGGGAAATGTTCCTAAAAGTCTTCCAAAAGATTTTGTATAGAAAAAAGTTGAAATAAAAATTATTAAGCACCTTATGTTATTGAAGAATTATAAAGCTGTGCATACGTACTGTATAATGAAGCAAAAAAAAGTCTGTCAAACATCATAGCTGAGTGCTTTCGTCTAACTAGTCCTCCTTAATGTTACCCGCAAATAAGTCCATCCAGTAATAAAAACCTTCAATTGTAAATATTTTTGGACAAGGAAAAAAAGTTGGTAAGAAAAAGAAAAAACCGGTAAATTTCTTTTACTCGGAGTTTCCCTCGTTATAATTTTTCTTTCCATTTGTTAGAAATGGTGAAGTGTGATCCAATTTAGTTCAGTACATAGTGACATTATATATGCTTGTCTGTATTTTCAAACATTGCCATTGGGTGTCAGTTTGTTTCATTATATTGAATTCCTACCAATATTGTACCAATTTCTTTCTACCTATGCCACACTTGACTTTTGGGCATAATTTAAAATAAACCCAATAAGTAATTTTTACATTTTGTTACGACATGTTGAATTCGTGCCAGTTTATTTTATTTTCACATTTAATTTTGCTGCAAAATTTAAAGTCATTTGAACAAGATTTGTTTACATTGATTCTTTAAAAATTTTATTTGCCTGCCATTTTGTTTTGTCATCTTAAATTCGTAGCACAACTTTACCAGTTTACCTCTATATTACACTCAATTCTTGCAGTAGTAAGTATTATTTTCAGGCTGATTTTTTAATTATCTTAAAAGTCCTCCATTTTGTTTTGCTATCTTATATTTCTACCCAAATGTTACCACTTCATTCCTATATAACACTTGATTTGTGTGCATAATTTGAGGTAAATTGGAGAATTCTTTTCATTAGGCCGCGATCTTCTTCCATCTTGTATTAGTACCACAATTTTACTAGTTGACCCCTATACCACAATTAGTTATGGCATATTTCGTTCGCGACTACAAACATTTTATGGGGCCGCCTCTTTTTCGGTCATCTTAAATTAGTATGTTTAAAGTTCTGAGAGAGGTTACGGGTTTTCAGAATACTTACTCCACAAAAAATTCGGTAGATTTGGCGCAGTACCTCAAAAATGTTGACATTCCGCATGAGGCAATATTAATTTCCTTAGATGTAAAAAATTTGTTCCCCAGCATACCCCCCAAGGAATGCATTAAATTGGTAAAGAGTTTATTAGACAAAACTGCCCTACCCGCACTAGTAAAGGAGAATCTCGTTTCTCTGCTCTCCACCGTACTGAACCAAAATTTTTTCAAATTTAATGGCTTATTTTTTAGACAGTTAACGGGTCTAGCGATGGGTTCCTGCCTTTCCCCTTTTCTTAGTGAGATTTTTATGAGTGATTTGGAGGCAAAGATTATGAAAAGTCGTTTTGCCAACCATCTATTAGCTTACAAGAGGTACGTAGATGATATATGTATCGTGTAGAAAGGAAACAATCAGGAGTTGACTGATTTTTCTCTCCCTTCATAACAAAATAGATTTTACTCTAGAGATGGAGAATGAGGGTAGATTACCTTTCTTAGATTTAATGTTAATCAAGAACAATACCAAAATAGAATTTGAAATATACAGAAAACAATCGTCTACAAATAACGTTATTCAATTTAGTTCCATTTCTCCTCACTCACACAAGTTTGCAGCCTTCAACTCATTTTTCTATCGGTTGTTCAAAATATCTCTTTCCAGGGAAGCTTTCAATCAGGAATTGCAGATTATAAAACAAATTGCTTTCAACAACGGTTTTCCTATCCACTCCATCAACAGACTTTATTTTAAGTTTTTCAATAAATACAAACTTTCCTTTAATATTATTCACTCTAAACCAACACTTAAAAAATGCTTCAAAGGTTTAACATTTTTTGGTAATATTTCAATGCAGGTGGCGAAGTTTTTCAAACATTTAGATGTCTCAATTGCTTTTAAAACAGTGAACTCAGTTAAGAGATATCTAGTAATGACCAAAGATAAGACTGAACATCTCTCAAAATCAGGGGTGTACTCATTGTATCATATATCGGACAATCAGGGAGAAGGATTTCCACTAGGGCCCGGGAACATTTTAGCCTTTTCGATAAATATAAAAACACTGATATCACTGAGACAAAGTCGGCTTTTGCTAACAACTGGACACCATTTTTCTATACCAAACAATGTAAAGATACTACACGAGTGTCCAAAGAGTAAAAAACTGGATTTGTTAGAAAAGATGGAAAATACAAGGGCTAAAAGAAGCCCAGTTTTACATTGTGTTAATGATGTCTTCAATTTCGAACCTATTCGAACTAATTTTTAATAATCTTGGCACTAATATTAATCGGCAGGAAGATAATGTATAAACTTTTCATTGGACCTGCTGGTAGAGTGGTGGTCAGTATCTCGGTGTGTCACGCCGGAGGCTCGGGTTCAATTCCTGGGTATATCAATAACTCTTTTTTATATTTTTTATTTATATATTTTTTTGTCTTTTATTTGATTCAACTTTTATCTGCGCGTGTCAATACCTTAGTTTCTTAACCTCATCTCAGTGTGTATTTTAACATGTGACGTTATAGATGTTTGATTTGTTCTTGTGATTTTAGTTAATGTCGAAGGTCTATTTGAATTTTGTATATTTATAGTGATAGTTTATATTGTTATATTAATTGTAGGTCTGATGATGCCTGAAAAGGCGAAACACGTGTAACCGCATTATACTCTTTTTGACTGAGACCGAGAGTTTGTGTCTTATTTCTAGTTTAGTCATTTAAATTAGTATCACAATTTTAGTTGACCCCTATATTTAGTTATGACACACAATTTGAAATCGATCCATTAAGTAATTTTTTCTGACTGAATTTTTAAAATTTTTAATCAGTTGTTTCCAACGTAAACCTTTTTTTTAAATAAGAAATCATGGTTCTTGGGATTAGACCGTGTCAAAATGGAATCACTTTCCGATGTTTCGCCTTCGATTGCATGAGGCATCTTCAGGGATTTTTACTTCACGAGATCGGAACACTGAATGAGTTCGCGCGAAGGGGCCAAATGGCCCGAGGTTTCACCACCACCCGGTTCCCTAACCTAGGGAACCGCCTCTCTGTGATAGGTACTTACGGTTTAACGGGCCTAGGGCCTTAATAAACCGTAAGTCTTCTCTATCCTACGTGTGTCAGCTCGTACACATCCGGATGTCTGTACTTACATCGCACCTCTCCTATATGCTTCGCGGACATATAGGGAGTATCTCTGAAACGGAAATGGGCTTTATTATCAGTATATGTGTTGTGTGTGGTCGCGGGGTCTACGGTGGTAGACCCTGTATGCCCGCCGCTCCTCCAAGGGGTCGAAGTCCACCAGCCTTCGGAGTTCTTCGTTTGGATGTGCCGCTGCTCGCTGGATGCCTTTCATAGCTTTGGTCCTGATTGCGACTTGCAGTGGTTCCCATTGCAAGTCCCGGTGTATCTGGGCGTTCCTGTAGTACCATGGTGCGTCGACTGCCATTCTCAGATACTTGTTTTCTGTTGATGCTAACTTGTTTATGTAGGTGGGCGCTGCATACGCCCACGCTACTGCTCCGTATGTCAGTTGTGATCTTGCGATCATCTTTATCATTGTCAACTTTGTCCGAAGAGCCATAGGGGTCTTTCGGTTCATAAGAGGGTATAGTTTAGCCATAGCCCTGCCAGTCTTTGTTTTTGTCTGTTCAATATGAGGTTTCCATGTTAGCCCCTTATCCATAGTCAGCCCTAGATATTTGACCGTGTTTGTTCACGGTATGTCTGTTCCTTCTATGTTTATAGCCACTGGGAGCGTCATTCTTCTCTTTTGGAAGAGGATGGCCTGGCTTTTCTGTGCGTTTATTTTGATTTTCCAAGTGACACACCAGTCCCTTATCGGATCTATCTCTTCCTGCAATCTCCTGCATATTATTCCTGGATGTCTATGCTTGGCCGCTATAGCACTGTCATCTGCGTATAGGGGTAGAGAAGTGGTGTGTGTCTTAAGGATGTCATGTGTTTACACATTATATAAGTGCGGTCCTAACACAGATCCTTGGGGCACACCCGCTTCCAGTCGCCTTTGTGTCGATCTCGAGTTTTTGACTCTGACAGTTGCCGTTCTATCTTTAAGATAGTGGGCTATTAGTTTGCAAGTTTTAGTTGCAAATCCAGCATCTTGCATTTTGTATACAAGTTCCTTATGCCATACTCTATCGAAAGCTCTGGCTACGTCTAGGAAGACCCAGGCCTGATATTTATAGTCGACCTGTGTTTACCTGACTCGGTGTAACGATCGGTGTTCACGTATGATGTAGACTGAAGCCCGTATCTCTATTAAAATTGTTAGGATGCTTATAAATTTCTTAAAAATGCTTAAAAATGTATAAGCATCCTAACAATTTTAATAGAGATACGGGCTTTAGTCTACATCATACGTGGAAACCGGTAAACACAGGTCGACTATAGACAGCCGGCCTGGGTCTCTCCGAGCTCATTCAGTGTCCCGATCTCGTGAAGTGAAGATCCCTGAAGATACCTCGTGCAATCGAAGACAAAACGTCGGAAAGTGATTCCATTTTGTCACGGTCTAATCCCAAAAACCATGATTTCTTAATCGACCACAGCAGTGAAAGCTTTCGTTCTATGTTAGTAGTTTTTTAATAATAATTTCTTTAACATTTAACTAGACCGCCATTTTGTTTCAAGATATTGGATTTTTTCCAAATTATTATCAGGTTATCCCCACTTATTTTTGATCAAAATTTGATTTTAATGGCTTAAGTAGTATTTAAAGTATGCCTGAGAAAATTGACAGACGAACCGAAGGAATTGATAAAACATATTTTTTGGCATCTATGAACGCTGAAACGTGAAGATATGTAAAACCTGGGAGGGTGATGTTTTTCAGGATTGCAAACATTTTATTTGGTCGCCGTTTTGTTCGGCCATCTTGAATTAGTACCATAATTTTGTTAGTTGATCCCTATACCACAAATAGTTATGGCACAGATTTGAAATCAATCTATTAAGCAGTTTTTTTAGGCTGAATTTTAAAATATTTTATTAAGCCCCCATTTTGTTCCGCTATCTAGGATTGGTACCAAAATGTTACCAGTGGATTTCAATATAATACTTGATGTTTGTAGTTTTTAATAATAATTTTTTTAACATTTCACTACGCTGCCATTTTGTTTCGCCATATTGGATTTTTAACAAAATGTTACCGGGTCATCCCTATATGACCTTTAATTTTTGACCAAAATTTAAAGTCATTCGGATAAGTAGTTTTTTCGTTATGCCGCGAACTGACAGACAGACAGAATTGAAAAAAAATGTTTTTCGGCATCAGGGGACCCCGAAACGTGAAGCTCTGAAAATATCCCGGAGGGTGATTTTTTCACGATTACAATACTTCTCTTTTACGAGGGAAGTAAAAAAGTTGAATCAAAGGATATACTTATTCGTCAGTCAACAGGTACATGGTTTTCAAATCAATACACATTAAAAAAATTTCTTTTAACAAAAGCAGGACAAACGCCAATGAATACCAAATTACATTTTAAAACTATAATTGCTCAAAAGCAGTTATTGAATTTCTTCAACAGAACAAAACAACACAAAAACAACAATCAACAAAGTTAACATAGAACGGAAGCTTTCACGCATTTGGTCAATTAAGAAATCATGGTTCTTGGGATTAGACCGTGTCAAATTGGAATTACCATCTGACGTTTCGCCTTCGATTGCACGAGGCATCTTCAGGGATCTTTACTCCACGAGATCTGAACACTGAATGAGCTCGAAGAGATTTAGGCGGGCTTTCATACCCTACTTGTGCTCGCCGAACTGTCACCCTGTGTTAAGATCGGTTTCCCCGTGTGATGTAGACCGTAACCCGTATCTCTATTTAAATTTGTTGTATGTTTAAATATTTCAATAGATTCTCTAACTTTTCGTTTATAAAAACCTGGAACTGATGCTAGAACCTTGGTTTCCTTTACATTTATGAAATGGCCAGTGTTATGCTGGTGTTCAGCTATAGCAGATTGAACAATTTGTTTATTTTTAATACATCGTTCATATTCCTTAAGTCTAGTTGATATTGAGCGTCTTGTTTCTCCCACATACACTTCTCCACAGGAGCAAGGAATTTTTTATGCTCCTTCTGTTTGGAAAGGTACAAGATCTTTCGGGGATCGCAAGCATTGTCCAATCTTCTTATGTGTATTGAAGATTGTACGTATGTTGGACCGCCGAAGTAATCGTCCTATTTTGTCTCTAGTGCCATGTATGTAGGGAAGAACAACACTACCTAATGGTGACTCTTTTTCATTCTCGTTTGGCGGAGTTGGTTTACTATATCTTTTAATTGAACGCGTAATATCTTCAGTGCAATAACCATTCCCTCTGAGACCTTCGGTCAGTTTCGATGTTTCCGATGTTAAAGAATCTTGATTAGAAATCGAAATAGCTCTGAATACTAGTGAGTTAATAACCGATTTCTTTTGTGCTGGAGGTGATGAGAAGTTGCGTTTAAGTATCTATTTGTATGCGTCGGTTTTCTATACACAGAATGTCCTAATGTACCATTTTCTTTCCTTTGAACACATACATCTAGAAAGGGAATTGTTCCATTAGATTCAATTTCCATCGTAAATTTGATATTATAATGTTGCTGATTAAGGTGGTCCAGAAATATGAGGAGGTTATCCTGTCCATGAGGCCAAACAACAAAAGTATCATATACATATCTAAACCAGTGCTTCGATTTTAGTTGAGCGGATGTTAGAGCAATTTCCTCAAAGGCTTCCTTAAAGATATTCGCTACCACAGGTGATAGAGGAGATCCCATAGCTGCCCCTAAAGTTTGTTCATAAAAAGTTCCTTGAAAAATTAAATAAGTAGATCTAAGACAAGCTTCCACTAGGTCTATTAAGTTCTTATCAAGATTATTATTATACAGTATGTCTGATATAATGGAAATTGAGTCGTTGACAGGAACATTTGTGTAAAGTGATTCTACATCGAAACTGACCAAAATATCTTCGGGATCCAACTGGATTGTCTTGAGTTTTTCAACGAAATGTGCAAAGTTTTTAATAAAAGAATCTGTTTTTTCAGTAAATGGATTAAGAAAATTTGAAAGATATTTACCTAGTTTGTATGTGGGCGAGTCTATTGCACTGACGATCGGTCGAAGTGGTACGTTGTCCTTGTGTATTTTCGGGAGACCGTAGAACCTGGGAGTCTAGGAGCTACTTGGTTTTAGTGATTTTTCTCCGCTGGTGGTAGACTGGATGTGTTGATCAAATTGGTAATGCGTCTCTCTATTCTACTTGTGGGGTCTGTCTGCATAACCTTATAGGTGTTGTTGTCCAAAAGTTGAGTAACCTTTTCCACGTATTCTGTTCTGTCCATGACGACTGTAGCGTTGCCTTTATCTGCTGGAAGTACCAGAATGTTTGCGTCTTCGTTTAAGGTCTTCATTGCTGTTTTTTCGGCTGCGGAGAGGTTCGACTTCGGTGGTTTTGAGTTTTTAATGATCTTCGCTGTCTCATATCTGACTTCATCGGCTTGTTCCACTCGTAATCTTCTGATTGCTGCTTCAACAGAAGATACTATGTGTTCTGCGGGAATGGTACTCGGTGCTATTGCGAAGTTTTGGCCCTTGGAAAGGACTGAAAGTTCTGTTTCGGATAACGGCTTCGATGACAGGTTGATAACTGTGTTCTGCGGAAGTTTCACTGGATTTTTTCTGCCTGTGCGTTGGTAATGTTGTCCAAAGTTATAAATGTAGTTCTATCTAGTCTAGAAGCTAATTTCAGATGAATTTCTAATAGTTTTCGGGCATTTGTATCTAAATCACGACGTGTTGCCTTAATCCTTTCTCTAACTAATGCGTTGCTAGCACGCTTATAAATATTCTTAGCAGTTCTAGAAGTAATATGATGTCTCACCTGTAGCGATTTCGGTACTACATCTTCATCTCGGCATCTAGGGAGAAAGGCCAACTGGCAGAGTAACTTCTTCTTGCTGTTCCGGAGATCGCCAAAAGTTTTGGCATCCTTCTTGGTTTCCTCCCCATCTCCTGTGGAGACGTGTATGTGGTAGAAAAAGAACGCTCAATATCAACTAGACTTAAGGAACATGAACGATGTATTAAAAATAAACAAATTGTTCAATCTGCTGTAGCTGAACACCAGCATAACACTGGCCATTGCATAAATGTAAAGGAAACCAAGGTTCGAGCATCGGTTCCAGGTTTTTATAAACGAAAAGTTAGAGAATCTATTGAAATATTTAAACATACAAAAAATTTCAATAGAGATACGGGTTACGGTCTACATCACACGTGGAAACCGATCTTAACACAGGGTCATGGTTCGGCGAGCACAAGTCGAGTATAAAAGCCCACCTAAATCTGTTCAAGCTCATTCAGTGTTCAGATCTCGTGGAGTAAAGGTCCCTGAAGATGCCTCGTGCAGTCGAAGGTGAAACGTCGGATAGTGATTCCAATATGACACGGTCTAATCGCAAGAACCATAATTTCTTATTCAACAAAGTTGTCAAATTGATGCGCGAATAAAAGTAACTAGAACCGATCAAAAAGTTATGGCAATACTGAAAAATTTGTGTATAATAATCAGGGAATTGAAATTTGACTAGATTCACCTAAAAATCCTTTTCATAAAAATATTTTTCTTCAAATTACGTTGATAATTTTTTTTTATTTATTAGACCCTCAGTGTCAAAATATGCAGTGGGGTCAATCACTATTATACGGTTATCATGCACATGTTATTATCTAGTTGTCTTGAGATTTGAAGTATATTTCTAATGACAATCCAATATTTTGTAAGTGGTAGACCATGTATGAATTCAAAAAGAACAGTCGGACTTGCATTGTCTTTATTGCATAATTTATTTGAGATTTTACCGAAGCTCTGTTATGATTTTCAAGGATTCTTCTTATTTGATCCCTTGGAATTGTTGACTTTAGGCTGAAAGCAACTGGAATCATGTTTTTGTCCGTTGCTGCCCACAGGTAGCAGCTTCATAAGCTTAATGTTTTCTCTTAGCTACAGGTACTAGCACCAGGCTCGTACCAGAAATTAATGCCTAGCTTCATGTAATATCATCTACAAATCTGGGGAACTCATATTTCCATTGCTTTAAGTATTAGCGTGTATAAATAACTTGCTTGTCTTGGCCGCAGAACTATTGATAATATGAGCCTGGCGAATCTGCAATTAAAGTTCAGGGTGTTTCTTTCGACATACGTTGATTAACGATATTATTTTTCAGCTGAAATACCAGCAGTTCTTGAGCGTCTTGTTTTATGCAGACGCAATGCAATGGAATGTCTCTGTCTCCTTGCTCTTTCACTTTGGTATGCTACATGTAGACATACCTGCTGTTAAGGAAACTTTTAATTTCTACTTTGTTTATTACAATGAATTAATTCATTTATTATCTGAAAGTTTAATATTATAATTTTTTTAACATAAATGATTCATGTCATATATTTAAGCATTTAATATTTTCCTATCCATTACGCACAAAGTTGGTGCACCCCCTTAAGGCATTCATGCACCTCATACTATTGATTGGAAGAGAGACGACAGCAAAGTGTCATTCCGGTAGACACAGAACCAGTTCTCCGACGAAGTGTTTATGTTTCGTGTCCTTTCGGACAATTTAATTTGGTGACAAATTAATTAGCCATTCTACAAGAAAAAGCAGCCATTACAAGAGGAAGGCCCTCCTGACCGACGAACTGTGCAGTTTAAGGTAAGAGTGCCTTTTTTACCTTTTTTGTGCGTTCTTTCTTAATTCATTTAACCACATTTCAACCCTTAAGATACAGTCCATTATATACATGCGTTTCTGCATCACCTGCCTTTCTAAATGTTTTGTTGCAGTGGGCTTTGACATCCAAATAATATATAACCTATGGTCTCTTGACGGTTATTGCATCTCCTACTGATCTGTAGATACATGCCTTTTGTCTGCCTGATATCGAATTCTTAACATTATTTTTTTTGTCTCAGAATACAGTGTTCCGCTGATCAGCCATCCCAATGAGACATTTTTATCGATGGATTCCTCCTCCAGTTCATATTTATATAATCCGTATGAATAGTATGAAAGGACCATAGGAAAGACAGGGAAAGAGACCTAAAGTAGTGAAGACGGTGTACAGTGCTATCATAAGGTCGATGTTTGCCTACCCAGCTAGCACTAAAGTAGCTACAACTGTCTCCACCACTACTCTTAAAGAGTTTTTACGTATTTATTACTAATAATCTTACTATATATCAATAAACACTTTGGGTTATACGTTTTGAGGTATTATGTATAATACTTTATAGTAATGTAAGTAAAACTCTTTGGTTTTCCAAGGTCTATAGGGCTGGGCTGCCGTCGGCTAACTAGATAACTAGTAATCGGTAGAGTGGGTCGGGGTAAAAATAGAAGAAGTATGCGCCACCTGTTTTTATGGCCCTTAAAAGAAAGCCCGAGACCGGATGAACTTAACAAAAACAGGAAAACTACAAAAACTTTACAATAACACCAATATCCTTAATATTGAAAAATATATTTACGAAAACTTACCGTTATAGCCTTGTTTATACATAGATTATAGTCACACCTAGTTCATATAAAGTTTAATAAATGAGATTAAAGACATATTAATAATTATTACCTCCTCTTACGACTATTTCCTGAGTATGAGCAAAAGAAAGAGAGAGAGAGCTGTCTATAACATATAGGAAGAGGTCGTAAGACGTGACGTAACCTAACCTAGGATTCTTCCAAATAATTGTGCATGTTGCACTTAAATTTTTATATACTTAATAATAAGTGGTGCGAGAGAAAGATCATCAAAATTTAACTATGTTAAGTCTCAGAAAGAAAGTAGTGTGGGTTTTATACCAATTTAACTTAAATCAAAAGGCTACAAAACTTACATCATTCAAGTTTTAAGTACAGTACTTGTCAGCGATTCAATTACTTTCGAAATAGACCTATTTAACCCAGTTTACAAATAAATGTGCAAATTCATAAAACAACAGTGCGGTGTACTGGGTGCTATTCGTTAAAAGTTAAAAACCAGACATGATTTAAAATGTTTCGTTAAAGTTCATTATATATTAATTCTATTATCAAAATGGAATTGGCTCTGTTTGGCACATAATAACACTAACAGACAGTCAAGTATGTTCCCAAGACAACACACACAGATCAAACCTGAAGTTGATTATATTTGATACGTAGAAGAGTCTGTCGAGGAGCTCACAACAGCATCGAGTATGTACATATGGTTTGTAGGCCTAGTTTCATACAGCTTGAAACATGACTCCTGAGGGACTGCAAGCAAGCTTCAGAGTGACTGTGCTACTGCTAAATTTCATCAGCACGCAAGAACATTGGACCAAAACAACAAATAAAAAGATCAAGATCAAATTCAAAGATCAAGAACATGAAAAATGGGTTCTTTCCACTAAACGCAGCTAGCATAGCTATAGGACACTTAAACGATAGGTCACCCAAAATAATTAGAATGGACACATTTTTCAAAGAAAAATCGGCAAAAATACTCTAAAGACAACCAAAAGTTCCCGAATATGGTCTACCTTTTTTTTAACTCCCTCTGGCACTTTTTCTTTCTCCTGTTGGATAGAAACCTAGAGATTTTTGATACAACCCTGATGTTGGTACTACTAATTGTCAATGAAGTTGACAGATATTTCAAAATTAATTTAAATTTAGATAAATTTTATTTTTGTTTTGAGATAATTAGGATATACCAAAATGTTAGTTAAAATTACAATGGTAAGTTTCCAAATGAAGATTTTTGATCATATAAATTTTCTTTATTCTGATTTCCTATTTTCCTAATTCCTAACCTTATTGTTTGTTATTGTTTTTAATAAAGTTTATGTAATGTGCTTTCTCTTAATTTCAGAAAAATAACAGCTTTATTTCTACAAAGAAACTTGATGCTACTGAAAAACAACAAATACAGTAATAGCTAATGAGAGCTATCACCAGCATACAAGGTAAACTTTGATTTCTTTTACTTAACTTAGCCTAAAATTGTCAACTCCATAATCATGTAACAAATTTGTACCTAAAATTGCTAATTTAAATAATTTGTTTCAGAATGAGAAGAATGTGCCTATGGAGGTCTCCACCACTTGGTTTATTGGTATAAAGTTAACCTAGGATTACTGAGATTATAATTTTAAATTTTGAATTAAACGATAAAAAAAAACATTAAATATGTGTCTTATTTCAACTATGAAGATTATAGGAACTGGTAAGCATATTTTATACATATTATCTTAAATAAAAATATAGCAAAATTCTAAATTTCTGTTAGGAAAATATAACTCGTTACAACATATTTTTAAAACGGATTAAATAAAGACAGAAATAAGGAAGTGACGAAATAGGGTGAATTATTACTATTCGGCTACTTAAAACAATTCCGTACTATCTACACAGTAGTCAAAGTCACAGTTACAGTTATTCAAGAAATAATTTCTCTAAAATTGTTCCCCATCTTGGTAATGACTACATAGTCTCAGCTTAAACAGAACGTGGCGACATCAAGTGCCGGTTACTTCAATTAAAATACTTGTGGTAACAATGATGTATTCATCACTAAAAGTGCTACTTGGGTATGGATGTGTCATCTGCAAAGAGGGAACAAAATACAGCCAAGATTAAGATCAATTGATTTGCTTACTACCGAATACCGAATATTTAATATTATTTAAATGGTAATGATTTGTTGTATACCGCCATTTTGCCAAAGGGCAAATTACCCTAATGTAAATATGACGCAAAACCACTCCTTGAAAAGTAGATAACGCCTACTATTATTAGCGATATTGGAACTGCAATAATGTCAGCAATTCGGATTTTAGCTACGTCAAAATGAGCTAAATTTCCCAGTCATTACATTTTATCCCAACAGCATAAATATGTCGCTGGGACGTTTAGCAATTTGAATATTGAACGTGGAATGTGTATTTTCACGAATGAATTCATAAATTTAATTGCCTTTTCGAAGGAATGCCTCCATAAGTGCTATCATATTTCATTTTTATTTACTTTTAAAGTCGATTAAAACGTATATTTAAAATTTTTTGTATGCAGATATTAAAAAATAATTTGTCATAAAGTGAGTACATATAATTTAAAATTACGTTATTTATAAATACCATAAAGTAATTAACACATACAAGTGCACAATAAACGACCACTTTAAAATTTTAACAAATTGCAATCTAAGAGAACTTTTTTATTTTTTGACCAAATTTGGTCATTTTTTTACCAAGCTAAAAGAAAAATGTTCTAGAATAATGCACATTATTTATATTTAAAAAAAAATATTTCAACATATTATACGAGGCAAAACAAAATTATGTTCTTACCATCTAGTTTTGAAACACCCTGTGGTAAATCGCAGCCTCTAAGAGTCAATACGAAGTACTCCGCTCTCAAGATTAGTTTATTCCCTACACAACAGTTTGTGATTCACGTCGATATCTTAGTTATTTCTAAAGTTATAAATTATTGAATAAAACGTTGCTTTTTAAAAAAGTTTTAACTTACCGGCGACATTGTAGTGGATTGGCTAACTTAAAATAATAATTAGACAAACATAATAATTTGTAATATGAGGTTTCAACAAGTAAGAAGTCAAAAAATGCTAATGAATATGTAGCGAGTGAATAATTAAAGTAACTCCATATTTAGTGTATCGTAATTTTTCTACAGTATCTCCGAAATTCGCATAATTTGTGCGAACCCAAGGGTCCTTCGATGGGGTAAGTGCCATCCGTCCTTCCGAGTCAGAACCTATAAGAACTTGGTCCTCTTGGTGGTGGATAGTGTCTGTTGTCCTCCTTTCGTCTGTCCGGTTTGTGTTGTCACGTCCGCGTCCGTGTGTCTAGCCTTCGTTCAATCTGGTGGTCTTCGTCGGGTTTTTCTTCTTGGCCCTCAGTAGAAACTGAGACGAGGTGTTCTTTTTCCTCAGGGTCAGCTGCAGCCCACGTCGGGGCCAGTTGAGGTCCCTGGGTTCCTTTTCTTTTCCTCAGGTTCAGTTGCAGCTCACGCCGGAGCCAACTGAGGTACCTGAGTGTCATCTCCTTGGAGTTCTTCTTGGCTTCTTTGTTGATACTCAATGGTTTCTAATTCCTTCTATTCACTCACTTCCATCCTTGAGTATATTCTGTCCTTTTTAGCTTCAAAAGGTTGTGTTTTGAAGCGTAGACAAAAGCTGTGGAGCCATAGGTAAGTTGGCTCCTAGCTACTGTTTGGATTAGTAGTAGCTTTGTCCTCAGTTCCATTTCGCTTTTGCCGCGAAGTTGCAGTGGATAGAGTATAACTCATGATTCACAATAATTCTTAACATCAATAGCAATAATCTTTGGTGTAGTGGTGTTTAACCTATATCTTCAGAATCACTGCCACTACTGTCAGTATCAGTCCCGTCGTCGCTACTGTCATTAGCAAGTGAAATTATTAATGGTTCAACTTCCTCCATAATTTGGTCTGTTTCCCAAAATTTATTTTCAATTTCTATTACATGATTGCAATATTTCAGCCAATCCGTTAGTGTTATAGATGCAATACCCTGTTCAGTTATCTCCTTTAATATCTTTATTGAAAACTCTCCTGCTGTATTTCGGCTTCTTACAAAATACTTTAATTGTGCCCATGCTATTTCAATTGGGTTGAGTTCGCAAATATAAGGGGGTGTCCTTAACGGTGTATGACCATGTGACCTAATAATTATATCAATAACGTACTTTGTTTGGTCACTGGGAGGTTTGTGCAACTGAACTATTTCAAAAAGTTCCCATTTTCTAAGCTTGGGATCATGTTCTATGCCTAAAAAAGTACAATAGCGCTTATTTTCGAATAGATATTTGAGTAATTTTTTATTAAATTAAGTCCAGCAAATTATTGATAAGTGCTACTTAAAATAATAATATAGCACTTTTTATATAGAAGTATGTAATTTATTAGAAATAAATTATTAAATACAATAAATTATACAGATATTTTAGCTTTTGTACTAAAATCCCATACATTCATGCCCACATATATATACATAAGAATATACAAATATATTTTTTGCTACTTGAAAATATTAGTGAATACATAGTTACAAATTTTACTTTGTTTTGTCAACCAAGAAATTATATCTTTTTTTTAAGGATGACTTTGTGGGTGTCTTATCCAAAACAATGACAGAGTTTTCGGGAATATTAGGCAGTAGTTTTTGTTCCAGCCACTTCGTAAAATTTTCATGTTCATTTGGCCGTGATAATCCCCAGTACTAAGCCCAGCTTTAAAAATTAATAGTGCATTTGTCACGAAACCTTTCTCCAAACCTGCATGGACAATAATAAGACGACCTAAAAAAACAAAATCCAACGTAACGAAACGCCAAATACGAAGTGGATTAAAAGATTTTTCCTACGACCACTTATGAAAGTGACAGAAATCGCACTGTTAACCTGGCTGGAAAGTGTTTTCTCAAACCTAGTGTTGAAAAGCATAGCCTTCTTGTGTCAAAGTCACTGTGGACGTAAAGGGTGATGTCAGCGTGTTGGAAAATACAAATTATAATAAATAATAAATCTGAAAATTTCGAGTGGTCGTAGGAAAAATAGTGTACATTACTAGTGCCAAAGTTACCGTTTTCAACACTTGTTATGTAATATACTATACCAGTTCAGCTGATATTGCTGATTATACCGAAAACTACATTACTCTACCAACATTTTCTGAACGTTAAATCATTGTCAACCCATGTTTCATCTATATATATATATATATATATATATATATATATATATATGTATATATATATTATATTTCGGCCTTCTACTCTATATTTTTTAATTTCTCTTAAGTATTTGTAACACCAATGCAAAATATTAGGTTTCTCTACTCAAATTTTTCTCTTGTTGGCACATTTTCGAAAATAAAATCCGTTTGCCTTTAAGAGTCTCCTTAAGGTTTCTTTACTGAACGGAAAATCCATAACTTCCCGCAATTTTTATAGTAGTTTTCCTGTTGTTGGTACAACTTTCCATTCAAAATAAAACTTTTCTATGGTGCGCCTAATAATCGGTACTTACCCCCATATACAGTTCTGCCTTATCAATTTTCCGCTCCAATGATAACCGTAGAGCATTACTGGTACCTTCTTTTTCACAAACTCTATAAACATTCGCTATTACTTCCCTAGCCTGACTGTGAAGGGTTTTTCCCCGGGTATAGGAGGTCATTTTGCAATTAAAACTCGTAAAATCGTATTATGTGTCAATAGCTCACAACACACACAAAAGCGCATTCGTTATGCTACTTCCTACGCTACTCTAAACCGAAACGCTTTTATCAAAGACTGAGCGGGAGATGAATTCCCGGCGACAGCCAATCAGAAAACAACTGTCCACCTGTGTGGAGCTGGGTTTCGAGTTCCCGGGCGCAGTTGTCAAATATTACAGTTTGTAAATGCCAAAATAGCTTGGCAACATTGAATTCAAATAATTATTTTTTGTCCACATTCTTTTCGCAGGGCTAGAACCGTGTGGCAGACTTTAATGTGTTACACATCTAGCGAAATGTGGTCTCCCATTATCTTGCATTAAAATAAACTCATCGCCTATAAAATGTGAAAATGGTACAACGTGGTCTGCTAGAATATCATTTATGAATTTTTCAGCTGTCAGTGTTCCTTCCTCAACAAAAACCAGCTCAGTACAAGCCTCCATTGATATTCCGGCCCACACCATCAGTGATCCTCCTCCATGACTAAGGCGTGAACGAAATGTACATTCAGCGTCTCGTTCACCCGGTTCCTTCTATCTGGAGAATGTAGACAAAATCGAGATTCATACGTAAACAGGACGTAAACGCCACTGAACTTCACTCCAACTAAGATGTTGACGAGCAAGGCCAATCTACCCTGTGACGTCTAAATAACCTTGGACCCGTAGATGGTCTGCATGCCTTTAATCCAGCTTCGCGTAACCGGCGACATACACTTGAGTGCCCGAGCTTCGTGAAGTTGAATTTTTGTCGATTCTTAAGACAGATAAAATAATATACCTGTCATCAGCATCGGAAGTCTTACGTGTTTGGCCACTGCCAGGTCTTCGTTTGTTGCTACCTACTTCTCTATATCGTAGCTCAATTATTCGGACAGTAGAACGGCTGACATTAAATTTTCTTGCGACGTATTGGAAATTTCGCCCGTCGTCTAAAAGAGTGCAGTCCTCATTGTTCAAAACCATTTTAAAAGTGTTTGATGCTTTCTAAAACTGACAATGTGACAAGAATAAAAACGTCAAACAATAAATAAAATTTCAACGGCATGTCACTATTTTCATGGCACTTTTGATTGTTGCATAATTAGAATGTAATTAAAAAGTTGTTACTTGAGAAAGCGCAATTTCGTATTCAATAACCTATAATTTTACAACGAATCGGGATATTGACGAGAATCAAAAACTGGTGTATAGGGAATGAATTAAGCTTGCAAACGAAATGCTTTTGATTGACTTCTAAAAGCTGCATTTTGGCACCTGGCGATTTAAAATTAGATCTTATTTTGTTTTGCCTCGTATAATATGAATAAATAAAATATTTTTCTAAATCATGAATTATTTTCAGGAATTTAGAATGATTTTTTTCCCATTTTGTGAAAAAAATCATCAAATTCGGTCAAAAAATAAAAAAGTTCTTTAAGATCACAATTTCTCTAAATTTTAAAGTGGCCGTTTTTTGTGCACCTGAGTGTATATGTTGTGAATCATGTACCTCTACAGGGTCTTAGTTAATCTCGTGGCACATTTCAGAGGCAAGATAGAAAAAAATGCCTAAATATAAAGAGTTTAAAACGCACCGTTTTCGTTATACAAAGTGTTAAAATTTCAATTATTTTCTCGTTTTTTTGCATTTTTATCCAGTACATTTCGAGATAATTAGTTCAAATTTAGTACATGTATTATTTTTAGTAACTTTTACAATAAAATATCAAAATTATCCGTCGCAGTATAGAGAGTATTACATTTATCACCTACCAGTTTATCTTTCGGTACTTTTTTTGGAACACCCTGTATGAAGTCTGATACAAAATTTAAACTCTTTGGTCATGTGCATTATTCTCCTATATGTCTGTCTGTTTTCGACTTATTTGCAAAAATTGCCATCGATGTAAATTAAATGTAGCCCAAATAAAGCAAAAAGTGAAAAAAAATGTTTTTATTTGAATTATTTTAATTTATTGACATATTTGTATCTTAAATCAAAATTTATTTTAAATTAGGTCAAATATTCCAGGAGTATTGCGAATAATGTCACATGAAACCATTATCATGTTTCTTAAATCTTCTTCTGTCTGGATTGGTGTCTGACACACCAATGTTTTCAGGTGACCCAGAAAGACTATTCTGATCTGGAAATCTAGGGGGCCATGGCGCCCTATCCAGCGGTTGTTAAAATGTTGATTTTGAACTCCCCCACCCCGCTGAAATGTGCTGGTGCACCATCGAGCATCAACAACATTTGATTTCTATGAAGAATTGGTACATATTCTAGCAATACTGATGGGAGTTCGCCCACGAGAAATTAATGATATCATCCGTTTAGCCTTGATGGCAGAAAAAATGGTCCTATCAAAAAATCTCAAGTATTGTCGGACCACACATTTAAAATGCTGATTCTCTTCTACCCAAAAATGATTGTTATGAAAATTCTTTATGGCATTCCTGAATAAAATCGTGTTTCCAAATAATGGATTTTGGGTTAGCATTTGTAAGAATCACTGACAAAAATTTGAACCTAGTGGAAAATTATGTGGGAGAAGAGCTGGAACCTTTTGGATGTGGTAAGGATACATTAAGTTGTCTGCTAATATTTTTCATACAAGCACAAATGAAATGTTAAGTGTTGCTGCAATTTTTCTCGTACTGGTATCAGGATCATCTCTACTACACTGCATATATATATATATATATATATATATATATATATATATATATATATATATAATCGAGGGTAGACGCCCAGAAATCATGATCGCAGGAGGGTACCCTGTGACATAATCGAAAGCAATTCTTCTTTTAGGCCGTTTTGCACCTGCAGAAATTTTATATTTCTGTTTATTATATATATATATATATATATATATATGTATCCTTAGGATGCAATAGAGTAGCGAAACATCGACAATTAAAAAAAAGTACTGAATTTTTTTTTACTGGAGGCTAACCTCAAATAGTATACCACTCTAACATAAAAACAAGAGGATCGTTAACGAAAACCATTTATATATATATATATATATATATATATATATATATATATATATATGTGCCCTGAAGATGCAACAATAAAGTTGCGAAACGTCGGTTATTTGAAAATAGTCTTTTGCTTTTTTTACTGGATCCTAACCCCAAATAATACACCACTCTAACATAAAAACAACAGGATTTTTAACGAAAACCTTTTAGAAACTTAATATCTGGGTAACATATGCGGAACAATGGAGTAAAAGTACTGATAATATGATTTCCATGCAAGATATAAGATCTATATGTGTCTTGAGGATACAACAATTAAGTTGCGAAACGTTGACAATTTAAAAAAATACTTGTTCTTTTTACTGGATCTTAACCCCAAATAATAACAACATTTTTTAACATTGTTCCGCCACATTGGATTTTTACCAAAATATTATCAGGCTATCTTCATATGACCCTTAATTTTGGACAAACTTTGAAATCAATCGGGTGAGTGGTATTTAATCTATGTTGCGAACTGACACACAGACCGACAAAATTAATAAAACATGTTCTGAAAGGGTACATGATTTTCTTCACGATTACAACAGTTTTATTTGGCCGCAATTTTGTTCCGCCATCTTAAATTAGTAACACAGTTTTACTAGTTGAGTCCTATACCACAATTAGTTATAACACACAATTTGAAATCAATCCAATAAGTAGTTTTTTTGGGTTGAATTTTGAAATATTTTGTTATACCGCCGTCTTGGATTCGTACCAAAATTTTACCAGTTGATTTCAACATAATACTGTTTATTTATCTATTTTATTATTTATTATTTATGTATTTTTATGCAAAATTTGAAATTAATTGGATATGCAGTTTTTTCATAATAATTTTTTTAACATTTCACTACACCGCCATTTTGTGTCGCCATTTTGGATTTTTACCAAAATATTACCAGGTTATACCCTTATGACTCTTAATTTTTGATAAACATTTGAAGTCATTCAGGTAAGTAGTCTTAAAGCCGTGCCGCGAACTGACAGACAGGCACACAGACTGACAGACGGACCGACGGAATTGATAAAACATATTTTTTGACATCTAGCGACGCTAAAACGTGAAGATGCGTAAAACTAAAAAAGGATGATTTTTTCACGATTACAAACATTTTATTTGGCCGCCATTTTGTTGCGCCATCTTGAATTAGTACCACTATTTTACTAGTTGATTCTTATATCACAATTAGTTATGTCACACAATTTAAAATTAAACCATTTTTTCAGGCTGAATTATTAAATTTTTTATGATGCCGCCATTTTGTTCCGCAATCTTGGATTCGTACCAAAATTTTGGCACTTGATTTAAACGTAATACTTGACGTTTTTGCAAAATTTGAGATAAATTGGAAGTTAATCGGAAAAGTAGTTTTTTAGCTGAGTCACGAAAAGACAGACAATCAGACAAACAGACAGACAGACAGAGAGACAGACCGACGAAACTGAGAAAACATGTTTTTCGTCATCTAGGGACCCTGAAACGTGAAGATCGGAAAAAATCTCGGACAGTCATTTTTTCACGATTGCAATACTGCGATACCCTATTACGAGGGAAGTAAAAATTATTTTATCATTTTATTAGCTATTTATTTAACATGTTGAGTAAACCCTCAGCAAAATATTTCATAGAAAGTCTACATTCAGCTCTTTTATAATGTCATAAAAAATTATGATTATTTTATAAAGGCTTAAATTGTATTACCAATCCAATGACGAAAATGTCAAGACGAGACGAGATTAACCAAAGTCGAGGCGAGACGAGATGAAGCCCTAATCTCGTCAAGTGTCACCTCGCGCGGCATCACTAATCAAAATTACGCCGATGAACAGACGTTGATGGTACGTGCAATATCTCTTCGAGTGTTATAACAACAGGATAATGAAAACATTAAAAATTAGGAATATTATGATTTTTCATTTCGAATGTCGTTTTAAAAACCGAAGTAAATATTTTTAAATCTGGTATTATGTCATGCAGCATATTCGGTTGGCGGCGACAAGGGTAAACAAGGCTAACAAAAAAGCTTTTTCCGTTTAGCAAAACCTGTTAGCCACTCACACGTTTCATTCCAGTTGGAGTTAAAACCGCGAATTTGTACTTCAAGTTAAAACGCTTTTAACCATAAATGATTTTGATTCGATATTTGACAAATGACTATGCTACTGTGTGTGTCACCCAGACATATTTAATTTCTATATTCGACTCTTGCGGTCTAGAAATGCATGTATCGTCTCCAACTAGAATTACAAAATACTTTTCTATTATCATTGATTACGTAACGTCTGATTTTTCTCCACCAGAGATTCAATCTCAGGTTTGTAACGCAAGTTCACGAAAAACATTTTCCAAATCACGAAGCAACATTTTCCAAATTTAGTATTCCTCTTAGGCTCTTACAGAGACCTCGCCATAGGGGCAGGAGGCCGCCAATTTTTCAGAGTTTCGTAATATTTGCTTAAATACCGACTGGCATTTTGAATTTGAAAATGTTAAGTCAAATTTTAGGGCTCTCTTAAATAAAATTTTAAGCGCTTTTAATACGGCCTTCCTGCTGAAGACTATCAAACCTAAGCGTCATAAACCGTGGACCACGAAAGAACTACGCATCTCTGCTAAAAATATACGTTCTCTCTTGTTGGATTTCCACTAACAAATAGAAACTAGTTGACAGTATTATCCATACGGAACTTCGGGAACCATTTATGGTGTGATGTAAACTTCAATAAAACAAACTTTTTTCGGAAGAGAATTTATTCTTATTCCTTATGACCATAAGTAACACACACTTGACCGCTGATTAATCACTGCAACTAAATTAAAGTTCTCAAAGGACTAGGTGGGTTTGTCAAGGCCAACCAAAATAATCAGTACAGGGTGTCCGGATTTGGTTGCAAAAGCATGGTATCTCGCTTATTTTTAAAGATAGAACCTTGCGGTTTTCACGAACCTGAGCTATTTTTTTGTGAAACTCATGAAGCCGTAAACAAAATTTTCATAGCCTTCTTCGTTTATGAGATACAGAGTGAAATAGAAAATTTTGCATTTTGGGACCCCCCTCGTATCTCGGTTATCCTTTAACTTAACGCAAAGGGAAAATTGCTGCTTATGTAGTTTTTTACGCTGGATCCAGTGGCGTATCATATTTTTCATTTGAGTTGTTATTTTTTAGATATGACCCAAAGTTGTGTTTTTTTAAATGGGATACCCTGTTTGTTCTTTTAAAAGCTTTTCAAAAATATAGAATAGTATGGGTCTATTTTAATAAACAACAACAAAAATCCTAATTTTTTATAATTATCATCCCAAATTTTGCAGTAGGCCATGCAAAACAATGCTGCCTTTTATTTAAAGTCGTTAACAATATCTACATCCTAACAATAAATCAAAATAAATATGTAATTAAATCTATTTATCAAAATATGTATTGATAATTTCGCACCAAAAAAGTAACATCTACCTAGACTTATGTAACACAAGAACAAAACAGTAATAAATTATTATGTAACAAGCCTTTCAGCAAAAATCAACTGTCGTATAAGAACTACAGTAACCAAGGAAATCAAAAGAACTGTTCAAACTGATTTCCATTTTGTTCTATGCATGCTTCGCACAATTTTCGTATTCGTTTTAGGTAATTAAGCAAAATAACGGGATGATTTTGTAAATAGCGAAAATTTTCTCTTATTGCATTTCCTAAATCTTGGACATTATCATAGTGGTCTTTGTAAATTCTATTTTCCAAATATCCCCATAGAAAGAAATCTAAAATCGACAAATCTGGGGACCTAGGGGGCCATCTTATAGGTCCATTTGTTGCGATCCATTGATTGGTAAAATTATTGTCCAGAAATAATCTCGTCATTCCAGAATTGTGGGCAGGAGCACCGTCCTGTTGAAAATAAATTTCGTTAATTTGCGCTAGAGGAACATCGTCAAGTAATTCAGGTATAACTGCCTCTAAAATTTCTATATAGCGATTGGCTGTTAGATTTCCCTCAAATATATAAAATTTTATATGTGTTCCTAATATGAAGCAGGACACATTTTGACCAAATCTGCACTGCTGTCTTCTGGGAAATATTTGGTGTTGATTTTCCTGGGACCAGAATCTACTATTGTGCCTATTGAGTATACCAGAATTACTGAAATGTGCTTCGTCTGACCATATAACCTTCCTTTCAAAATCTCTAACCGTATCGCATCTTTGTCGAATTGCAGAAGACTACCCGACGCTCTGCATCCCCTGGCTGTAAGTACTGCACGAGCCTAAATTTGAATGGGTGGTATTTGTGCTTTTTTAGAATTTCTTGAATTCTAGTTTTTGGAATCCCTATGCTCTTTTCACTGGCCCTACAAGAGTTTGTATTAAGTGTGATTAAGTAAATTCTTTTTTATCCGATAAAAAGTGGATATATTAGGTTGCCTCCTTTCTGGATATCTAAATAAAAATTAAGCAATAGTATTTCAACATACCTAAAAATTAACTGTTTACCTGTTAAAATACATCTCAGAAGCCGCTTCAACATTTTCATTACTTAATATAAAACAAGCTAACATATAGTACTTTTCATAATGTTCGAAAGTTTGGTTTTCTTCCATAATAATATAAATATATTTTTACACAATAAATAAATACAAAAAACTAGCGCTCTATTTTATATACGCGTACAAAATTGGGAAATGTCATTTGCTTCCAAGAAAACAAAAGAAAACGGCATCGTTTTGCATGGCTTACTGCAAAATTTGGGATGATAATTATAAAAATTAGGATTTTTGACCCATACTATTATATATTTTTGAGAAGCTTTTAAAAGGACAAATCAATTTCTGGACTGTATCTAAAAAATAACAACTCAAATGAAAAATATGACTACGCCACTGGATCCAGCGTAAAAAACTGCATAAGCAGCAATTTTTCCCTTTGCGTTAAGTTAAAGGATAACCGAGATACGACGGGGGTCCCAAAATGCAAAATTTTCTATTTTGACCTGTATCTCATAAAGGAAGAAGGCTATGAAAATTTTGTTTACGGCTTCATGAGTTTCACAAAAAATTACCTCAGGTTCGTGGAAACCGCAAGGTTCTATCTTTAAAAATAAGCGAGATACCCTGCTTTTGCAACCAAATCCGGACACCCTGTACACACCGTACCGTTAATTAATAAAAATACAAACAAATTATTTCGCGGCAGAATACTTGAATCCAATTAATTCTTTTAAAACTGAGAAACTTCACAAATATAACTAACTGGGAGAGCTGGGTCGCGACTAAGTAATATTTTCCTAATGAAATACTAAAACATGTACCGAGAAACTAAGAATGCGAGAGTAAAAGTTCTGAGCCAAAAAAAACATTCGACTGATCTCTTTAATTGTCAAGTACGCACTACTTCCGCCTAAAGTTGTGTTTTTCATTTACGCTGCCGGAACCTGTCTATGAATGAATGAATAAAAAACAGACATTTTATTCTGACAAATTTTTAAATATTATTTAATGGTTTGAATAGGATTCAAACACCTCTTATAAATAAAAAAAATTCACCGACTTCATTCTCATTCTCGAATATATCTCTAATTATAGGAGGATTGATATTAAACTATTCAAGTCAGCAAAAAATATACCATCAAAAACGTCTAACAAAGTCTAAAAACGTTTCAAAGGAAACCTGGTCCACTATCAAAGACCTCAGAGACAAATCAAACCCTGTGACTCACATCTTGCTAAGGCCAAATGACCTAAATGATTATTTTATTAACGTAAGCAAAAATGTTTCCTCTGGTATCTCGCCAAGTTTGGACCCTCTTTCGTTTCTCTCTCCATCGAAAAATGTCGCTGACAGCCTTTTCTTAAGCCCTGTTAGCGGCATGGAACTATTGAAATAAATTAATAACATCACAATCTACGTGTAGCACTGATGGCCTATCAATTAAAATATTCCTGAACCTGCCGCTTCCAGTCATAGAGGCCCTTACAACACTAACAAATGAATCCCTTATACAAAGTATATTCCCTGAAAACCTTAAAACAGCTATAATTATCATCTTCATAAAGGGGGCGAAAAAACTGACTCTTGCAATTATCGCCCAATTGCTCTAGTACCAGTGCTAAGTGCAAAAGTCATTGAAATGTTACTAAAGAATCGTCTTATGCCATTTCTCCTTAAATATCAGATAATATCTCCAGATCGGTTTGGATTTTTACCCAACAAGTGCATCAGAGACGCCATGTTCTCGTTCTAAATAATAACAACTCCACCGCCACAGTTTTTTTGTGACTATGCAAAATCCTTTGACTGTGTTAGGCATGCAATTTTGATAAGTAAGCTGAATTTTTATGGAATCCGGGGTATTTCTTTAAATTGGTTCAAATCTTATCTCGGGAATAGGCAACAATTTGTAAGGGCAAATTGTTCTGATTCTGATTGTAAACTGATTACAAGTGGAGGCTCTCAAGGTTCGGTCTTGGGACCTATTCTTTTTTTGTTAAACATTAATGATATCACCAACCTAAAAATTAATGGAAAAATCTCTCTCTTTGCTGACGACCCAAGCATAATATCGAGTGATTTTGATACAGCGTCTTTACATTCTAATATTTCTAACGACCTTGTTATGATTAAAGCTTGGTCCGATTCCAATCTGCTTTGCTTCAATGTGGATTAAACGGTGACCTTATTTTATAAGGGGATTTAAAAACCACTTAACAGGAATATTAAATACGTTAAATTGGTTAATTTCCTGGGTTTGAATATAAATAACAACCCAAAATGGTCTGAGCATATACCTGTTTTGCCATTCGATCAGTTCCAAAAGAACTAGACGTGTCTTCTGCCAGACTTACTTATTTCTCTTTATTTGAATCCCACCTCCGCTATGGCCTTCCCTTTTGGGGCTGCTGTACCACCGAACAATTTCTTAGTATTTTTAGGCTTCAAAAGAGAGCAATCTGCTATTTTTTTGGTCTAAATAATAGAGCGCACTGCCAATACTATTTCAAAAAACATGAAATATTAACACTTGCAACACGTATATCCTACCAGAAACCCTAGGTATGACATATACCTTCCCATTCTTTCCACTGAATTAATAAAAAAATCAATTATTTACAACGCTATGAAACTTTACAATCATGTTCCAGAACATTTAACAACAATCCCTATGTTTGCACTTTTCCGAAAAAAAAAACCAAAGCCCACCTCATTGAAAAATCTTTTTACTGCGTTATTGATTTTTATAATGAATAATGCCAATAAAATATTTTTTATTTGCTTTTTTACTTAAATCATGTTGCTGCAAGGCATTTCTAACATTTCTACCTTTAAAGGATGAAATGTTATGGTTTACCAATATGATAGAAGGCGGCAAATAAGTAAGATATGTTAGTCACCAGACGCAATATCGACCCATTAATATCTCTTAATAATGACTATTGCTAGTTCTTGTCGGGTAGGTTCGGATTCTTCTTTCTCGTTACTTTACCTATACTTCCATATCACAATCTCTTTCTTTTGATGTAATATTTAAGTTGAGCGCCACCAAGTTTTAATTTAAGTTAAATAAAACTTGGAAAAAGTAGTTGCATTGAATCTAACCAATATCAATAGGTAAAGACTTATCTTTATCAATTGAAAACCAACACGTTGGAAACAAATGTTGTTAACTCAATTCCATCCGCTAGGGAGCTTATTAGCATCCCAACAAGAAGTGAAGGAATTAAGTTTTCCCTAACAAGAGTTTAAATTTATTGTAAGGTTACACTAACTGAAATCCCAAGTAAATTATTTGATTTGGGTACGTAAATACAAAACCCAGCTTATTCCTTACATTTACCACTCCAGATTAATAACATTTGGACTACACAATATAAACAAACAAGAATTAGATCAAATAATTAGTTTAGAATCTCAATAAGTTTCTTTCCCCCCTTAAATGATTGAAGTTTAATTCTAGTTAAAACAAATAATTATGTTACAAACGACAATGGTTAGGGTTAAGTATTAAAAAAAATTAATTTTGATTAGCCACACGCTGAGTGGCAGCACAATAAATATCTATAAAATGTCTATTACATAGATTTGAATGTCTTAGATATTACCAATAAAACAGCAGTAATTAGGTAGCGCTACGAAGCCGTCTGCGTTTCACCTTACAGAAATTCTGCACAGTTTGCTATATACTAGAAAAGGTGACACCAGTAATTAAATTAATATGCATAAACAGTTTAATTAACAGGAATAGTACTATATGTTAAGTTTCCAAATATTATACTACTACTTAGCTGAATACTCTAGTCACTAGTGTAGACTAAATGGTGGTAAGGCAGGTAATATCCAAGTGTTTCTCAGTGATCACTATGTCCTACAGCTCCGCTACGTAGACCATAATCAAGACATCATGTCTATTAAATCAAAAGAAAAGTTCCAAATTCCATAAATAACTAGCAGTTAGGAAACCATACCAAAACCTTGCTAATGGTTTGTCTTTAAAGTTCCAAAATATTCCCAATGAACTTCAAAGGTTCAACCTTATACAAAAATCCTGAAACAAGAATTGCCCCCCGTAGAAAAATCTCTACAACAAAATTTGGATTATAATTCCAGACAGGCAAAACAGCACACAATATATACGTGAATATAATACAAAATTCTTACCTCATAGTAGCTACGAGGGTACCAAAAAAAGTTGCTTGATGAGCACCAATATTAAGATGACCGATGTTAGTGGCACGTGGAAGTAATTAAGACAAAATCGCCATGCAGGCCGTAAAGTTTAAACCCAAAATTTACTAAACCATAATATTCAACTTCACTTCGTCAAATCTCCCCTTTGGGATGGAATTTAGTTAACAAGCAAAAAAAAATTCAGAATATCCGACACTTCCGTCGTTGATGAGACTTGTTGCTAAAAAGAAAGATCTTTTCCTTAGCCCTTCTCACATACACAAAATGGTTTTCATCACACAATATTACCAAACACGGTAAATCTACATATCCTTTTCTACATTCCAAAACATTATTGGAAAAAAACAACTTTTCTCAGTATCAACAAAATAATGTTGGTACAATAAATCCACTAAACTAAATATTAACTTGTCAAATTCCAGTTCGGTTTACCACAAAAATAGCCTTTATATCCATGAGTATTAGAAAGAGATGAAATATATATAATTACCTACCCTGTATTTTGTCCAACCGAAGAATAACCATCTAATTTAGTAATATTAGCTCGCAGATACGTCAAATCAATAGGACTTATAATAAGAAAGAAAAAGAGAGAGACAATACTTCCACTTCTATGCTTATTTCGACTGCGTTATTCTATCGATTGAAAGCATGTGGTTTTGAACTGACCTATCATGACCCCTTGTAAAAATCTGACAACTGATAAACAATAACAAAGCAAATCTTTGTTGATTTCGAAATATATAATAATGAACAAATTTACCTCACTAATTAATGCAAAATAGTGAACCAAGTTATTAAAGAACATTTGTGTTTAAATTTACATGCTTGTAAAATTTCCAAACAAAAAGGTGATCTGTTATTTGACATGTAAACAACAAAATTCTTCTGAACTAACTAATATAAACAAATGGAATCTTAGAATATTAACGCAAGAAAACTATATACAGGTAGATTTTTAAAAGTTCTATTAGATTATCTTATCAGAAACATATGTCACTTAGATTTTACCTTCATTCCTTTGTCTTATATGATTGTTGTCATAGCAGATTAAAAATGGTAATTCCTATTAATTGGGATATCTTAAAGTTTATTTTATATATAAAACAGTAACTATATGATAATACAGTACAATATGAAAGTATATTACATTGGCTCTATCAAAAATAAAGTCAATTCACATAAGGTTCTAATTTTGTACTTTTGCTTCCGGCTATTTGTGACAAGAAATTTCTGAAACTAGCATTATTTCTGTAACTTAGGTATCAATGGTAAATGTAAGCTTGAATATAGTATAAAAGAGTGTTTTTAGTTATAAATTAGATTAAAATGGCTTAGATATCACAAATGATATAACACTAAAAAAATGAAAAAGTGTCAAGCGAAGATTTATTTTACTGAATTTTACTGCCCTATGTACTGACAGACCTATATGACAAATCTAACTGTAACACATTTGAAAATATTTTATAAAGAATGAACTGTCTGATAGACCTTTAATATTAATTATTTTTGTTACATATTAGATTAGAGTTGTAGATTTTCTTTTTTTTATAATACACTTATTTTGCTTGTATAACGATAACAAAATAGAGTCTAAGCTCGCGTAATTTTAATTTCAATGTCATCGAAATTATTCACCTCGCATTAACCGCTTTACGGCAATGTTAAGAATATAACGAACGTTATATTTACAATTTACGTATTTGCATTGACTTATCGAAAGATATGATTTTTTTTTCGATTAATATTTCGTTTTTTCATTGTTTTTGTTTTTTTTTTTTGTTTTAAGGTAAAATTCGCTTTGTCCATAAAATTGCAGTGGCAGCTGCAAGAAGAAGTAGGGGGAAGTGCCTCTTCCCCAAGAAACCTGGCAAATTATTTTTTAACACACTTTAAAAATCAGTACAATATACTAATTTTCAATATTAAATCTTTTCATTATTAAATCTAGTTCATTTCGTTAAAAATTATCAATAATTGCAATGTTAAATTTAATACATTCGTAGTATTGCCGCTGGCCGCTCGTCAGAAACCTAGAGGCAAACACAAAACGAAATGATATACACCGGCAGCAAACTCGTTTATGTCGATCCAGCAACGGAAGAGCCACGTGTGAGCTCCGTAAAAAACTTCCAGCGAGAAACGAAAACAATGCCTGACTATAAAGCGTTGCTATGGCAACGAGAGTATCGCATGTACGAAGACCGCGCCTCTAGGGAAGAGCCGCAGTTCAACGCTTCCGTTCGTATTGTACGTAAAATATCGGCGGTCTTTTATTTTATTGTTTGAAAGAGTGGCGCGTGTTTGTGGTTAAAAGTGAATTCGTTTGGGCCCGTTAGTAACATTGTTTGTAGTTTGAAAAGAAGATGATATAAAGGACCTTTTAATTACCGGTCGACAAACAAGTGTACAATTAGTGCTAAAAAATACATAAAGTCTGTCCTACTTTTCTCTAACTAACACTTCCCCTATTTTTTTATCCACGAGCCGCTACTATAAACTTACTTACTTTCCATAAAAACGTCAGTTCAAGAGTGAATTTCTTACTCTGATAAAATAATTGGTACGTCAAATGTTAAAACTATCCTTATAAAAATGAACTGTCTCGCAAGTTTCCCAAGCTGCATGGATTTAACCAACTAGCTCCTATAAAAGTCGCAAGTAAAATTAAAAGGCTTAAATATCTCGCAACGAAAAGACATCCGCTGTTTTTCCTGGCAATTAAAGTGTCATTAATTTAATTCCTTTTAAATTTGATTTAACTTTAAACGACAAAAACAGGAGTTGAAAACGTCTAAACCCATTACCAATTTAAGCACAATTTCTTTTTTATTTTAAACACTAAAGAAAATGATGTTCTCAGATGATTTGAAACGTGCGGGTGGTTTTATAATTGATATGTTATTCCTGCTACAGGATCTATTTAGTTTAAGCCATCTTTGTTTTTGAAAAAAAAATATTCAAAAATACGTTCACAAATAATTACCACGTCATCATAATTTTTGTTGCTCTTGACTTAGAAAGCACTACTTACATCTGCGTCTTACCTAATTACTTTTTAACACTTATTCAGTGACAGAAAAATAATATTATGGAAATTGCAAGGTAATAAGTCTGGACTATAATTATATTTATATTATATATAATTCTTACTGTCCGCGCATTTTTGTTTTTGGGTCGGAAATCCTATAAATTTGTGTTTTTTGACCTTCGCAGAGCTCTAGCTCAGTAGCGGGGAAATTCGCTTCTATGGGGTCGATGGTACTACTACACTTGCCATTGAACTTACCACTTTTTCAAGTTGGCCTGGATCTGCCAGCCGTGTAGCTTTGACCGACACCTCACAACAATCAGTTTGACAATGTTTTTTAAGCCGAAATGTCTTCAAAATTTGCAAATATCTGTTTATCTATCTTAAATGCTTTAATGAGTGGTGAAAATGGATATACATCCCTACAAGTATAGAAATATCAAAAATTCTGTCCAAATAAAACTATAGCAAGTATTTTATATAGGAAATGAAGGCAGTTATAATACAAAATAAAAAATACTTGGATGCTGTGGAGACTTAAAGGTACAGTTGTGGGGTTTTGAGGTTACCCTTGCGCCACATAAGCTGCATCATCGAATCCATATGATCAAATCAAAATATTGTGGCTGAAAAAGTCAAAAACGGTTCTGTGTTCATATGCGCTAACGTGAGAGTTCGAAAATACGCTGGGTGTACAGCCTTAGATGTTCTCCGCTTGCAATTTTTAATCCGTAATTTAAAACTACGTGTTCTTCGTGAACTTTCATCTCAATAGAAAAAGCTTAACGCAATTAGTTTTTACATTATACTGAATATTTTACTAACGTCAAGTTTATCTTTTTAAATAAGATAGAAAGTAAATGAAAATACAGGATATGATAAGGTGTCATTATATAAAATTGTTTGCTGGTTATAAATTGATTGGTTGAATAAAAACCGATAATAATTAAAAAAAATTCGATAACAAAAAATACAAATTCAAATCCACTGACAAATATCAATATTGACAATCGCACTAATCAAGTAAATGCTTTTATTGCGGTAGACATTTACTTACAGAATTACAGGTGTTTAATATTTGTAACAGAAAAAGATGAACTCAATAAGGCATGTGTGTGCTGTTTTCGGTGAGTGATGGCGCACGGATAATCTCAAGACGGGACAACTGTATGTTCCATATTCTTTCAGTATGTTTAGTAACGGCTTAATAAAGTAGATTCAAAATAACTTTGATGTACGCCAAACATAGAATGAATTAAATTCTTATTTTTTGATTTGGTTTCGTGTTATTTATATATACGGGGTGTTAAAGTAATCCGGTTAAATATTTTGATTGTAGGTAAAGATAGGGTTTTAATTGTCAAGGCATTCTGAATTGAGGAGCAAAATATTTTCTTACTGTAAGTTTTGAACGACTAAAAATATTTATTTTCAATTAAGATCATTAACTTACCATATTTTTACTTTCCCATATGACATCCCATATATTGTTTTATTAATACAATATATAATGTATTGTAATACCGAAATGTTTTGAAAAATACAAGTCGCATTTTTTTCAGCATTTTAGGGAACTTAGAAAATGAAAAACATATTTGTAGGAGACACTTGACAATGCCTGTACGGATGAGTGTTTATGTCTACACAAAATTCGCTTGAACGATAACCTGAGAAGAGACAAACCAATTCGCTTCAAATTGGCACCAGAAATAATATTGGTCAAATTCTCGCGGTAATTAGATTTTGTGCGCCATCGGCGTAGATCTTCGATATTTCTAAGGGATATAATAACGTAAAAAATCGTATTTTCAAAAAAAAAGATTTTTTTTTTAATTTGTTAGTGTATAAAACAATTTTTTCAAATAAACAATGTATTCCAGAAACATTAAACTTGCCTTAAAAATAGTGAAATAAGTCAAATAATTTTGTACATATAAACATGTTTCCCATTATGCAAAGTAGCTTGGAAGGATGAAAGAGCTCCCATGAAAAAAAGTGTATTTCATAAATATTTTTTTACTGTAAAGGTAAAAAAAAAATGAAACCCGATAAATTTTTTTTATCTCTTTTTAAATAAAGCATAATAATAAAAGCATCCCTAAACAAATAAATATTTTTTATATGCATAACGCTTACCGTCAAACGGGGCAACTTTGACATGTTTTTAGGACATTTTTCAATATCACGTTGTTATTTAACAACTTAGCTTTGTGAAATAAGTTGGATTATAACAAATCTAGCCTGCTGAATCGATTGATGCACTTCAAATTGCTCTAAACACAATAGAAACAAAAAAAAATGAAAAAGGGTATGTCAATGTTACCCTGAAATTGGGGCTACTTTGACACACATTTTAATTTCAATATAAAATGCATTTTAAAGCACCACAGTGTCAACGAGGCCCCGGTAATGCATGTAGAATTAAAAACCACTCCTAATTTTTTGTTTGTTTTTTTTTTGTTAAAAAAAAACAGTTTTTTTTACTAAAAAACGATTATTTAAGGCACTTTATTAAAATAAAACCTTTTAATTATAATATTTTATTATTAGTTTCAAACTTAAGCAAAAAACTCGAGAAAACATGATAATCTACGGTTTACATTACCTATAAAAATAAAATAAAAAACATTTCGGTCTAAAACAGCAACAAAAAAATTCTTTGGCATGTAGGAACGAAAGATTAAACACAAAAAACTAAGAAAACATGTCTTAACCCAAAATCTTTTAGCATAAGCATAAAAAATTAAAACTTAAATCTAAGCTTTTTTAATTTTCGATCCTTTTCGGTCTCAGTTTCAGGGTTAAAGGTTCTATCCTCATCGCTGTCATCGGCAAATGGTTCCTCCGGTTCGTCATCTGAGTCTTCGCAAACTCGGCACACATAAAATGGATCAGTGCTTTCTGAATTACAAAGTCCGCAAATCCACTTCTTGCACTGAACACATTCAATCCATTCGGCCCTTCCTCTGTAGTTTTTAAAAAGCATGCGGCATAAGGCACATTTTGAATTTGAATCGTTCTCACCCCTTAAACTTGCTTTTGTTATATTAATAGGAGGACGCACTTTAGGTTTATTCTCGGGTTTCTTGGCTTTGACTTTGACCTTTTTCGTTCGTATTCCTGATGGCCCTGGAAGGGTGTCGGAGAAACAAGGCAACTCTTGGTCGCTGTTGTATGGAATTGTCTGGGGTGGAGATCCTACTTCATTTTCGATTTGCTCACTGGGAATTGCTTGGTCTTTGATAGTCATCTGTTTTCCAGCTTCAAACTTCTTTCCCCTTTTTCTTTTTTTTTTTGGTCTTCGCTTGTTCCCCTCATTTCTTTGAAAAACTCTACCAATAATGAATCAAGAACTCGCTCAGTTTCTTCCAAGTTTTCAAGCAATCTTCCAGCAATCTTCCTTAAGACTTGATCAACATTCATTGGGTACAGTCCGGTGGTTCTAAATCCTGATTTTAAATTTATCTCTACAGTATCTGAAACTTTGTTCCACAGAAGTAAAAGTAAGGACGAGAAGTGTTCTTTGGGTAAGGTCCCAGAATATCTGCTCTCCTTTCGCCATTTTTCTAATATTTCGCGCCACTTCCTCTTGAAGGGTGCAAATACAGACACATCTAGTGGCTGCATCAAATGTGTGGCGTTGGCTGGAAAAGGGCACATGTATATATTATTTTCTAGGCTTGCTATTATAACCTATGGTGAAAAATGGCTAGCCAGATTATCGCCAACTACAACTGCTCGTGTTTCTGGTTCCTCGGTTGCTATTATGTGGTGTAAAAGAACTTTAAAAAACCATTGCTCAAAAAGGTTCATGTCGAACCATCCGGAAGGGCTGTTCCACCAGTTTTCATATAAATTGGAGCTCTTGTACACTACCATAGGGGGCAGGAGTTCTCCAGCTGCATTACCACAGACCATTATGCTCACACAGGACCGCGAATAGTTTTGTACTCGTTCTACTCTACGGAAGTTTCTGGGAACAACAACTTTCTTCGCCCCAGGATCATCAGCGATGTTAGTTTCGTCGTAATTGTATAATTTTTTATTATCAACATCACCTAATGCTTCTTTTATGTTGTCAAAAAACTGAATAATGTCGTTTCTATCTACGGACTATCGCGATTTTTTAATATTTGTTACGATTCGTGTGGAGAGGTTGTGTTTCTTAATAAAGTTTTCGACAAAATCGGGTCCGGGATAATTGTCTTTGAATTCACGCACTGTTTTCCCCTGTTTATCCAAGAATTTCTTCACCACGGCACGAATATCACACTTCGTTAATGGAAAACCCCACTGTGTCACTTGTAGTAAAGTGTTAGGAATCACTTCCTGTTCACCGCTACTAAGGACACTTGGATGACCTACCGACTGGCTGTGTATACCAAGGGACTTATTACGAAGTGTTATACGAGGAATTTTATATACTATTGCCGCCTTTTGGACAGGCATGCCTCTTTCAATAGCTTCAAGTGCACTTCTTAAGTCTTCGTTCGAATAATTGCGGTAACTCCGCGTTCCCGGAACTTTTTCGTAATGTCTCACCATTTCTAATTAGTTAGTACCTGTAACAAATGAATCTAATATTAGAATAAAATTTACAAAGAAACAAATTCAAAAAAAAAAATTGAAAAAAAAATGTTCGCAGTGTTAAAGTTACCCCGTGGTGTCAAAGTAGCCCCATTTGACGGTAGCTTTTTTTTAAGGAACGATAAAAAAGCACAGACTTATTATCGTTATTTGCATACAAAAGCAATTTTTGGTATATAGTAGGTGAAACAAGCTCCATAAAACAAAATTAAAATTTTAGGTTAAGTGAAGATATTTTTTTTTTAATTTACAGACCATCAATATTTTTAAAAAGAATAAAACAATTATTGTATTTTCTATGGATATTGATTTGAACTTTCGTTATTACATAAGGTGATAATGAATTAAAAAAAAAAACATATAAATTCTAACCGCTTGAAAATGTTTTTAGTCTAATTTTGAAAAGGTTTAAAATATCGAGTTTGGGATTTCGATAATAGATAGAATATTTGATGTCTTAGATGAAGATATTTGACACTTGTTAGTTAATTTTGGGTCCAACATTTAAACGTATTTGCTTAGGCATATATACATAGTTTTATATTTAGAATTGACAGCTACCAAACTCTTAAAAATGGCATCACAATACGGGTCTAAAGCCTTATTTTCAAATCAAGTTATTATTTGAGTTGGGTATAAAGGCGTATTAGCCCAGTTACCATAGACAGTTTTGGAGGCTATCACAAGAATAATATAATTGCGTACCTTTTTTTTCACTAATAGTACCTCTCGAGGGGCAGTTTAGGAATATGCAGAGCGCTCACGCGTAGGTCGTCCTGTTCACAAAAAATGGCCACAAAAAAAGGAAGCCAATATCTTTCAAATTATCGCAGATGATGCAAAATTATTTAAATAAAAATTAGAGAGCAGATTAATGCTTAAAGAATCATGTTTTTTTTCTGTAGTCCTCATAGTTTTTGAGAAAATTGAGTTTGAAAAAAGATATAGTTTTTTTTAAGTTATGTTGTGATTATATATTTTAATATATTGCCACGACGGATATCATCTTTCAAACTTATTTCGTCAGAAGTAAAGCCAAAATGTTGAATGTATTGTTTTCTTAACGATCCAGAGTCAACTCGAAGTTTGAAGTTATGTGGGTATATTTGGACCGAGGAGAGAAATGAAAACCACACACAAGTATTCAATATTGCCACAACCAGACCAGACTATAGCAAATTCGAATCATTATTCGCTTATACTACTAATGTTTACTAGAAATTATAAACAGTTTATTTTAAACAAACTAATTAAACTTGAACCTGAGCTGGAAACTGCAGATTGTAAGCCCTTTTTCTGATATCAATATCGGTGCAAATCATTGCAGCGGCAGACTTGATCTGGTCTCAACTTAAGGGCTAGCGAACCTTCTCGTCAGGAGAACGTACCCTGCCTTTCTAAATTACAACATCTAAAAGCTAGCGAACCTCCTCGTCTGGAGAAAGCACCCTACCTTTCTAAATTACAACATCTAAGGGCTAGCGAACCTCCTCGTCTTGAGGAAGCACGCTACCCTCTAAATTACAACCCTTAAGGTTTAACAAGTGAATAGTAATTATCTAAAGCCCATCAGGCTGTCATAAGATTAAGAAGTACTTCTTGTCAATATTTGTTCTGTAATTATCTAATAATATTGAAAGGGGTTACGTTAAAGAGATGGGCTATTTTCGAGTGAAGAGAATAAGCAGCCTATTACTATGGAAATTGTATAAGACTATTCTGAATAATATAACCGCACCTTGTTCTTATGAAACTTGTTCTTTATTTCAAATCCAAAAAAAACTCAAGATTCGTAAAAACTCTTTATTGCCAAAGAAACATATCGTATTGACAAGACTAATTAAAAGAAATATCAATTAAGAGAATCCATCTGAGTTTACGCTTATCCCCAAGTGAAATCCCTCGCAGTCAACCCGAGAGGTGACAATATCTTGAAAGAATTCCATCTTAGTTCTGCTGTCAACAGTAAACCCAAAATGAATCAAGAGATTAAATTATTGCACGGGCAGGATGCAATCCTGAATATGAAGCTACGGGCCAATAAGCCGTGAAGAAGATAACAAATTTACCGAAACGTCCGCAATTTAGGAAGTGGTTTTCATCTCTCCACGATCCAAATATACCTACATAACTTCAAGCTTCTAGTTCATCATTTTGGGTTTACTTCTGGAGTTTTATTTGATTAAAAAGTGTAACATTTTTCGTTTCTAATCATACGTTATTGTTTATAAAAATATAAAAATAAATAAGAATGTAGATAAAGTTTATTCTGAAACACAGGGATTTTAAATTGTAATAATTTCAGTGTTTTGTTGAAAAGTTTATTACGAACTGTTAAAATATTCTAAAGCGTAAAAATAATTTTTTGAGAACCTTTTACATTTTATTAATTGAAATTAAAATCAGCTTAAGTGCTATCATAACCATTTAGAGTGCCACTTGTTTAGAACAATATATTTGTTAATAAAGTTAGTAAAGTTTAATAGAAATGTATTTTATTTTATTTTAAAATGGGATATTGTTTTCAAATATTATTTCCCTTTTTCTCGTTTATGGTACATATTTTACGTTATTGACAGGCTTTCGTTATTAACTCATATTTCTGTTATTTATATAATAATAAATTTACTATAGCAAATTCAGCAGTCACCTGTTTTTTATTTTTCGTGTTTTTCACTGCTGTAAAAGAGTTTTCAAGCCTTTTCGGTTTTGTACAGGGTGTCCCATTTTCGTAGGTTTTACGGGGTTTCCAGCTTATGAGTAGAGATAGAGAGATGCGGTTTTCGCGACACCGTGCTACTTTTCGATGAAACTAAAGAGGCCGCAAACAGATTTGCCCTAACCATTTTAGTTTCCGTGCTACAGGGTGATTTTGAAAATTTGTCATTTTCGGACACCCCCTGTAACTCAGCTATCGTAAAATATATTTAAAATGTTTCAACTGGTATTTATAGATTTTTTCACGTAGAATTCAGTGGCACACTCAGATTTTTGCTGAGAGTCATAGTTTTTGACATATTGGCATAACCTACTATTTTTTAAATGGGAGACCCTATATATTATTTTTTCATCTTATTCTTCGTGTCGAGAGCTTTTCAAAAACATACCATAAGTCATATTTATTTTTATAAATAACATGAAAAAATGCATTTTTCTTTAAACGGATTTATGGCATAGCAGATCAATCGAAATAAGAGAAGGTGGCTGTGGTAGCCATGGCAACGCCAACAAAAATATGATCAGGCAGCCATTACTGCTGTCATTTTTGGCATTATTGCGTTTAAATTTTTCTTGACGTCTATTATAATTATTGTTTTTAATATGGCTCAGAATCAAAAATTTGAATATTTTGAGAAATATGATATGAACGCGTGTTTTATATTGTCTAATGAAGATGCAGATCAGGCGGCAGAGCTTTATCTGAACAGGTTAGTTCTTTTTTATCTTCCTGCATTTTGTCTTTATTGGTTCGCTTTATTTTATCTTAGATATCCCGAGAGAAGACAACCAGAAAAAAGAATTTTTCAAAAAATTAAAAATAATCTTTGCCAATATGGATCTTTTAACAAGCCTCGATCGCGAACTTACAATAAAGACAACGAAGAATCTGAGGTCAACGTTTTAGCCCTCGTTCAGACAGCTCCTGAAACATCTTGCAGGAAAATAGACAAAGAGGCGGGTGTACCGAAAACCAAAGTGCAGAAAATTTTGAAAAAGCACAAATTCAAACCCTATAAATACAAACTTGTGCATCATCTGCATCCTGGTGATGCAGAGCGCAGATTGGAGTTCTGCAATTGGTTTATAAATATGAAGGCAGAAGATATCGATTTTGAAAAAAAGATTATTTGGTCAGACGAGGCACATTTTACTAGTTCAGGGATTTTAAATAGACACAACACGCGATTTTGGAGTCAAGAAAACAACCATGTTATTTTTCCTAGGGAGCGTCAGGGCAGATTTGGATTCAATGTCTCCTGTTTTATTTTCAACCGAAAAATAGTTTACCAAATATATGAAGGAAATCTGAATTCGATTGGTTACGTGCGAATCCTAGAAGACGCATTAGGAATTTTGGATGATGTTCCCTTGGCTCAACTAAATAGGATTTATTTCCAGCAAGACGGAGCTCCAGCCCACAATGCCAGAATAAGTCAAAACTGGCTTAACGACCATTTTCCTGGAAGATGGATAGGAACACACGGACCTGTTCGATGGCCACCACGATCCCCTGACCTCTCAGTTTTAGATTTATTTTTGTGGGGTTATTTAGAAAACAAGGTTTATGTAAGGCGATACGAAAACTTAGAACAACTAAGAATGGCCACCGAAAACGCTTTTGCAGAGTTACAAAGACAGTCATTTACAATAGAAAATGCATTAAAAAGAATTTTTAAAGTTTGTCACACTTGTAGGACACATAATGGTCTACAATTTGAACAATATTTGTAGTTTTAATGAAATTATAATTATTACCTTTTACCTACTTCCTAATTTTTTCTGATGCTGTTACTTTGTTATTTCGTTAATAAATATTTGTTAACTTTTTCCATGGCTCCACAGCCACCTTCTCTTATTTCGATTGATCTGCTATGCCATAAATCCGTTTAAAGAAAAATGCATTTTTTCATGTTATTTATGAAAATAAATATGACTTATGGTATGTTTTTGAAAAGCTCTCGACACGAAGAATAAGATGAAAAAATAATATATAGGGTGTCCCATTTAAAAAATAGTAGGTTATGCCAATATGTCAAAAACTATTACTCTCAGCAAAAATCTGAGTACGCCACTAAATTCTACGTAAAAAAATCTATAAATACCAGTTGAAACATTTTAAATATATTTTACGATAGCTGAGTTACAGGGGGTGTCCGAAAATGACAAATTTTCAAAATCACCCTGTAGCACGGAAACTAAAATGGTTAGGGCAAATCTGTTTGCGGCCTCTTTAGTTTCATCGAAAAGTAGTACGGTGTCGCGAAAACCGCATCTCTCTATCTCTACTCATAAGCTGGAAACCCCGTAAAACCTACGAAAATGGGACACCCTGTACAGGACGCTGCAAGCTCTAACGGTACTACATTTTTTATCCGTGACTGCCATTGAGGTTCTTCGAATGATGGCTAGCAACTAACAGTTTACTAGAAGAATCAAAGTCCTGGAGCCAAATTTTAACAATCTGAGCCATTGATACGATTTAATTTTTTTTATTGTAATGTTTTTTTTTTTAATATAATGACTTTCTCTACACGGTTCGAACATAAAAATAGATGAATATTTTGTCGCGCCTTCACACTACTCTAAAAACATAAAATTATACAGAAGTATCTCATTTCCTTTTAACGAGGAAGCTCGTATTGAAAATATATTAAAAAAAAATTAAACATTTAGATTTTAATTTATTATTTTATCGAGATGTCCTTGATATAGTTTTATGAACTATTAAACAAATTCTAAATTAATATTATAAAAAGAAAAAAAATCTCATAACCTCGGAATTCGAATTCACTCAAGTAAAGAGCTTACATTTTCAAAAATACATATCAAACACGGCTGCTGGTGAAACCGAAAGTTTTATCGGCAAAAAAATTATTCAGACTATCTAAAATTTGAGCCTAAATTTTTTTTAGGTGAGTAAATTATATGATATTGCGAATTTAGAAAATCTTGCCAATGTTCGAAGCCGTTCCAGTTATGTAGTGTAGAGTTTACCATTACAAAAGCCGAGGTTGATTTAGTATTATTTTCATAGAATATTATTTTTTTGAAATGTGAGCGTTATATCCCAAGTAATATTTTGTCAAAAAATAAGTTATATAAAATGGTAATCAAGTTTTAAGAAGATTTTTTAGAGAAACTAGTTTTATATACATTGTTCTCGTAGTTTTTTGCGCCACCCTAAAGTTAACATTTGCTCTATAATAGTTTTTTCTTGACCACCTATAGTTATAGTCTACCACTCGAAAAGTTTATATAAGTAGCTTACATGTAACTTTAAGCATTGCATTACCAGAGGGCATAAAAAGCGTATTTTATAAAGGTCTATAAAACTATTTTGTATATCTAGCCGTATCCGTAGTTTGTATTCGTTATATTATATGAAACTCTCAGTAAAATCTAGACCTGTATATCCTTGTAATCTTTTATGTTTTACTAAAACACCAAGACAAAGAAAAAAGAATGCTTAGTGAACCGTACCAGAACAGAAGTTGAACTAAAAATACCCCAGTTTCCTTATTAGAGAGGTATTAATGTGTGGTTGTTTAAACATGAGGCCAACAGTAGTTCGCCTCTCATTATAAAAATCATAAAAGGTTGTGTCCCTTAATTAACCGAATACACGACGAGACACGAAAGAAAACCGGGCGGAGTCAATCGGTTTAAGAAGGTCGGCCAAGAAATTTCTTTAGATCAGTGGTGTCCCGTCGTTCTTTAAATAATATGGCACTCCTTTTTGACTATACGCAATTCATATAAGTAAAAAATGTCACTATGCTTAATGAACCTTTATCTATATTTGTCTGTTTTCTTTCGTGTACCTCACTTCTATATATTCTATATATAAATATTCTTTTGATTGCAAAAACTGCGAACTTTCGAATTTTAAAATGATTTAATTTTGATTTTTCTTGATCGATTTACCTATAAGCTCCAAATGTATAGGCGCCACTGGAAATAGCTAGAACCTTCTAGCGGCAAGTGTATGGAAACTCTAGGCACATCCCAATTACAAGTGGACCAGTGCGAAATTTACTAAATCCTCGATTAGTTTCCCGTACCGCTTAGCTGGCGCACTTTATAGGTGAAGCGGGAAATTATTACAACAAATAAAATAATATAAAATTTATTTGCGTACACAAATTTTACTTTTCCGCTTGCTTAAGACTATGAACCTTTATTTTAAGGACCGCCCGGTTTTCTTTCGTGTCCCGCACTTTATTAACATCAACAGCGTAAACATTTATATGATTACCTTTACTTTTTATAAACTATTATGATTAACCTAATAAAGCTTTAATGGCTGAATATTGTTCCAATGCAAATTATACTTGTGGCGACCGTGTTGGATAAACGTTTTTATTTTTCACTGCTAAGGACATTGATTTTTTACATTCCAAACAATAATGATGCTCAGAAAAAACTAATCTGTCCATATTGTTGAGTATCGCCACACAGCAACATTTTTAATTACGAAAGAACAAACCAACCGTGAATGAACTGAAATCATTGCGTTTAATATACAAGGTAGAAAAAAATATTTAAATACAAGGGTTTATTCATAATCGCCAGAAAATGTTAAGCCACAAAAGAAATGAATAACGCGAAGTAGGTATAAAACACAAACTTGGTTAATTTTTAATAGAACACCCTCTATATTAAAACCAAAATAAATACATCTGTTTTTTTCTGAATTCAAAAATATTGGTGTTCACGCAAATTTGTTCATTTGTAAAGAAAAATCGTTCATATCGCTAATGATACAAAGCCATACAAAGTCAAATTTATTTGGCACTGCGCATGTCAAGGACAAGCGTCAGCATTCCGAAAAAAAAAGGAAAAGGTGTGTGTGTGTGGTGTAAGACAAGCGCACAGTAAGAAGCAATTTCGAAATTCTAAATCAAACCCTTTTATCCAAGTCTCTAAAATGTGTTTGTGAGTGTCAACCCCTTTGCAAGAAGAGTAGACAGGAGCTCCTGTAGGACAGCCGTAGTTTGTAGACCCAAGTAAGTGCCCTTTTATTCAACAATTGTGTTTGTATGGCTACGCGTGGTTTTCAATATTTGGCATAAAATAAATAATTACTAGGGCGTTTACAGTCCCGCGGCTCTATTTTCTATCGAAGAGATCAACATAAAACTCAAAAACCAACATTTTTCTGGTCCTTCGAGCCGGATCCAATAAATTTTAAATAAATTAAAAATTTGTTGTTATATTTTCGCCATATTTGATGTAAATTCCACAACCGGCAATCTGTCGAATAACGTGTAACCTCCCGATACTCTTCTGCACGTGCTGCCGCGCCACCGCATCAGTGGACAGCTCCAGCGCGCAGCCAGTTTTAGTTTTCACGGCCACGGTTTGTTTACTTTTGGAAAATCAAACATACAAGACAATTTAAATATTAAGCAGTTTTTTTTAAATGTTAGGATGTTTATGTGATTTAGTGAATAGAATCCATTGGTAAATACAGGTATTTATATTAATCGTAGAAAATAAAACCCACAATATAAGAAATTTGAAGTGTTGTTTTTGACCGGTGAAATTATTTGCTAATCTGAGGTAAAAATAACAGGTGAGCGATTCTATTTTTATACCCGTTGGGTACATTCATATTTTAATTTTAATCGATAAACAAAATAAAAAAAAAATAACATTCGATATTCTCACTTATTTTTGTTTTAAGGAAAATTTTCTAATCATTTTTTAGAATTTGCATTAAGAATGGCTTTAAATAAAATTATTAATCAGCGAAAAACTTGGAGTATTCGAATTAAAGAAGTGTATGACTTAGGAGTAAAATCGAAAACAGATCCCTCAATAAAATCGGTTTTTAAGGCTGCCTTTGAATCTTTAGAAGATCATTATGATCAGTTTAAAATAACTCATAATCAAATAATTGGTCTTATTGACGATACCGAGTTTGAGAGTCACGATGCTATCAGAAAAGAAACAGATACTTTTTACTACGAAACTAAAGCAACATTGCCTGATTTCTTTCCAAACGGGTTTTTGGCAAATTCCCCGTCTCTTATTCAACACAAAGATGATCTAGGCCCGCTTAAGGTACCTACTTTTGATGGAAATCCTAGAAAGTGGCCAACCTTTTATGATATTTATATTTCTTTGGTTCACGATAACACAAATTATTCAGACATTAGAAAATTTCAGCATTTACTTTCTTTTCTAGAAGGTGAATCTTCCAACTTTTTAAATTCAATTAAAATAACTGCAAAAAAATTACCAAATAGCATGGAAAACTTTAACAGATAGGTACCAAAACACTAGATTATTAGCTTCAACTTATTGGAACGCAATTTATAATGTCAGCCCTTTAAAAAATAACTCATATAAAGATCTTAGAAAATTAATTGATATTTTTTCAGAAAACTTTAGCGCTTTAGAAAACTTAAATTTTCCAGTTAAATACTGGTGTTTTTGTCTTTTTTCGATTTTACTATCCAAAATAGATCACTCAACAAGAACTGCATTTGAATTAAAATATAGTACTACAGGAATTCCAACTTATAGCAATTTGATCGATTTTTTAACTAATCGTTGTAAGGCTCTTGAGTCAGTACAAATATTACCTTCCCAAAATATAGCCAGTTCTATAAGCAACAAGGCAAGTTTAAAACAGAGTTTCTCAAATTCTAGTACATCCAAAAATCAGTCTGGTAATTATAAATCCAGTCAACCATCTAATTTTTTAATTCATACACACTCACAATCTAATAAACGGCAATATAGTCAACCTATTCAAACAAATCAAAACTCAATTTTTTCTCAAAACAAATATAAACTTTGTAATAATTCGGTTCACCCCCTTTCACAATGTTCTGTTTTTATTTCAAAGTCACCTAGTGACAGATTTGTATATGTTAAACAACAGAACGTATGCGTAAATTGCTTACGATATAATCACGCCTTAAAAGATTGCGTAAGCACATTTAATTGCAAAATATGTCGATTTAGACATCATACACTATTATGTCAACAAAATTTTAATCAAATCTCAAACCATACTAATTCGAATTTGAACCAAAACTTAACTTACAACAATCCAAATCATATTAATTCAAATTCTAATTCAAATAATCTTGATTTATCCTATAATAATTCAAATCAAATGAATTCAACTTTAACTTGTAACAATCCTAACTTTAATTTAATGCAAGGTCAAAATGACTCCTTGAATTGTCCACCACATCGAAATCAATTGCATAGCCAATCTTTAATTCAAAGCACAAGTTGTAATTCGGATACTAATAAAAATCATATGCCACAAAATGGCCTTTGCACCTCTTTATCGACTTCTTCCCCTCGTACTGCTGTTCTTATCTACAGTCAAGATTCAAGTATTGGATTCACGAGGCTATTTTCAAACAATTAGGGCAATATTAGACAGTGGCAGTCAGGCCAATCTAATTAGTGAAAATTGCTTAAATCGCCTAGGGCTTTCTAGGAGAAAACTGTCTATCCCAGTTTTAGGTTTGAATCAGTCTTCTTCTGCCACTAGTGGTATTTCAACCTGCACAATAAAACCTCTTAACCAAACAGAACCCTCTTTTACATTCGAAGTCTTTGTTCTACCTAATCTGTGTGCAAACATGCCTTCAATAAAAATTGATTACTCAAATTGGAAACATATTTTACATCTTAATCTTTCCGATGATACATTCAATATACCGGGTCCTGTAGACATGTTAACTATACGCTCAAATTTTTAAGTCAGGCCGAATACCAGGAGAGCAGGAACAACCAACAGCCTATGAAACCGTCTTTGGATGGGTTTTATTAGGAAAAACCATGGAGGGTGCTTCTGGTCCCACTATAAATGCATATCTAACTTCATTTGAGGAATCTCTAGATTTCAGCATTAGAAAATTTTGGGAATTAGAGACCATCAAACCTAAAGTATTTCTATCTCCCGAGGAACAAAAATGCGAAGAAATTTTCAGAGAAACCACTACTAGAGAACCATCAGGTCGTTTCGTAGTAAACTTACCCTTTCGCCATTCAGAACCTGATTTAGGTGGCACATTTTCCATTGCATATCGCTCCTTTATGGCGCTGGAATCAAGATTTTCAAAAAATCCCGATTTTTACACATTGTATAGCAACTTCATTAGAGACTATATAAACAATGGGCATATGTCTTTAATTCAAAATGATGATCCAAAACCAGCTCTATCTTGTTATTTACCCCACCATGGAGTTGTACGTTTAGATAAATCCACAACAAAACTTCGTATTGTGTTCAATCCCTCCGTAAAAGGATCAAAGGGCATTAGTTTAAATGAAGCCCTTTTAATCGGCCCCAGACTACAAAACGATATATCTGAGATTTTACTTAAATTTTGATTTTATTCTGTCGTATTCCTAACATATATTAAACAACATTTTTTACAAATTAAAATTAACCCCCTTCATAGAGACTACCAAAGATTACTATGGCGTTTCAATCCTAACGAACTTATTCAAGAATATCGCTTGAACACCGTGACTTTTGGTATGAGTTCTAGTCCTTATTTGGCAATCCGGACTCTTCAACAATTAGCCACAATAGAACGTCAAAACTACCCTCAAGCTTCTCAGGTATTATTGAATAATACATTCATGGACGACATCTGCGCAGGCGCAGATAATCTAGATGATGCGCTTAGTGTTCAAAGGGATCTTATTGCTTTATTAAAGTTAGGAGGCTTCGAACTTAGAAAATGGGCAAGTAATAATCCCAAATTTCTTTTACATTTGCCACCATCCGATTGCCAAATTCCAGTTACTTTCGAGAACGAGGAATCGACTTCAATCAAAGTTCTTGGGCTTCAATGGTATCCCACTTCAGACACCTTTGCCTACTCTTGTAGACCTTCAGAAAAGTCATGCACTAAAAGAAACATTCTTTCAGCTATATTTAAAATTTGGGACCCTTTGGGGTTGTTATCGCCAGTTTCATTCTTTGCTAAAACGATAATGCAAAAACTCTGGTTGTGCAATATGTCTTGGGATGAGGAACCCCCTGAACCTATCATTAACCTTTGGATCCAGTTTAGTAGTGAACTAAATAGTCTCTCTCAATTATCTTTGCCTCGCCATATTTTTTCAGAGGATTTACAACGTTGCCAACTCTTTGCATTTTGTGATGCATCAGAACTTGGCTACGCCAGCTGCGTGTATATTCATATTGAATTGCCTAACTATGAAATCAAATCAAACCTCGTAAATGCAAAATCACGAGTGGCTCCTATTCATACAAAATCAATACCTCGATTAGAACTTCTTGGTGCTACCCTGCTATCAGATTTGTTGGAATTAGTCATTCGAAATTATTCACCTCTTATCACTATAGACGAAATCTTTGCCTTTTCGGATTCAATGGTAACTTTGCATAGGGTCACTACTTCACCCCATAAATGGAAAAGTTTTGTAGCCAATCGTGTAAGCCACATACAGGATGCTATACCCAAAGTACCTTGGTGTCATATACCTTCCGAAGAAAATCCTGCCGACTGTGTCAGTAGAGGTTTAACCCCGAAAAATATTTGTGGTCACCCACTCTGGTTTCATGGTCCGCCCTGGATAACATTACTCAGATCTGAATGGAAATTTAATAAATTTGTAGACAATTTTTATAAGGTCGTACGTAAGGAAGTCTTTCAAGAAGAAAAACCGACTGTACTTTTAGCTACAGTACAACCAAATTATTTCGATTTGCTAATCAATAAATTTTCAAATCTGCATTTTATTCAAAAAATCATTTGTCATTTTCTTAGAGTTATAAATAATAGGAAAAATAAATCTTCTCCTATTTCCGGAGGATTTTCTGCTCTTAAGCTACATAAATCATTGTTGGTCTTGGTTAAAACAGTTCAACAGGAATGTTTTCCCGATATTATTTTAAAAATTAAAAATCAAGAATTATTACCCAAGCCGTTGCGCAAGCTTGCGCCATTTCTAGACGAGTCGGGTTTCATAAGAGTGGGCGGACGTTTGAGACATTCTAACGACCTTACTTTTGAAGCAAAACATCCTATACTCCTACCTAGAAATCATAGGTTAACCAATCTGATTATTCTTCAAACTCACAATAACAATTTCCATCCTGGTCCGTTGACTGTGCTTTATCTTATCAGACAAAAATTTTGGATTCTATCTGCTCGTAGAGCTATAAATTCGATTCTTTCAAACTGTATTCGTTGTTTTCGTTCAAAACCAAAACCTTATATGCCATTTATGGCTGACTTGCCCGCGTTTAGAGCGTCTCAGCTAAAATGCTTCTCGCATGTTTGCTTAGACTATGCTGGTCCAATCACGATAGCTGCTTCAAGACGACGTAAGGCACCTACTTTAAAAGCGTACATAGCAATTTTTGTAGAGACCTGTGTCAAAGCTATACACATAGAACTCGTTTCTGACCTTACAACTGAGGCATTTATAGCTGCCCTGAGGCGATTTGTTGCCAGACGCGGTGTTTGTGTACAAATTACGCGACTGTGGAACTAACTTTGTGAGGGCTATCAAAGAACCTCAAAATCTTTATTTGCCTTAATGGTCTTGCTGAAGCAGGAGTCAAATCAATAAAATCTCATCTTTATAAAACCATTGGTAATCAAAGTTTTACGTTCGAGGAACTTTACACTTTACTAACTCAAATTGAAGCCCTACTGAACTCTAGACCTATCTGTGAGCAAAGCTCCGATCCCAATGATCTTGCGCCCTTGACCCCAGGCCATTTCCTAACTATGGAACCTTTAAATTATTGTCCAGATCCCGATTTGACAACTTTAAAAATCAGTTCTTTGAGCCGTTGGCAGTTAATTCAACGCCTCCATTCCGATTTCTGGAAGCGCTGGAGAAATGAGTATTTAAATACCCTGCAGCAACGCTCAAAATGGAACGATCCTTCAGTTACAATCAAACTCAATTCTTTAGTTTTGATTAAGGATGAAACTAAACCCCCCTTGCGATGGTTGTTAGGTAGAATCGTAGCAATACATCCCGGTCGTGATAAACACATAAGGGTGATTACGGTCAAAACTCAACACGGACTTCTTGTGCGTCCGGTAATTAAACCATGTCCCTTACCAATGGATTCCCGTTAAATCCTTAACCAAGTATGCATGTCGTGTGACGTAATTTTTTTTTTGAAATTCAGTTTTATTTTATTATCATTTGGATATTAACTAAAATTATCTAAAAAATATAATTGGATATATATATTTTTTTATTCCTAGTTCAACGATTAATTTGTTTATATTTTTGTTCAAAATTAACATAGAGTTAAAACTTCGTTTTAATTGGGCGGAAAAATGTTCACGCAAATTTGTTCATTTGTAAAGAAAAATCGTTCATATCGCTAATGATACAAAGCCATACAAATTCAAATTTATTTGGCACTGCGCATGTCAAGGACAAGCGTCAGCATTCCGAAAAAAGGACAAGGAATGGTGTGTGTGTGTGTGGTGTAAGACAAGCGCACAGTAAGAAGCAATTTCGAAATTCAAAATAAAACCCTTTTATCCAAGTCTCTAAAATGTGTTTGTAAGTGTCAACCCCTTTGCAAGAAGAGTAGACAGGAGCTCCTGTAGGACAGCCGTAGTTTGAAGACCCAAGTAAGTGCCCTTTTATTCAACAATTGTGTTTGTATGGCTACGCGTGGTTTTCAATATTTGGCATAAAATAAATAATTAATAGCGCGTTTACAGTCCCGCGGCTCTATTTTCTATCGAAGAGATCAACATAAAACTCAAAAACCAACAATTGTATGTTGACATTTGGTTTAGCCGTTTTCGATATATTTGCCTTTAAAAAAAGAGTGATCGCAGTTTCCATGCATAAACAAATGACTTGAACGTCATTGTTTATTATTATTTATGCGGCTGTCAGCTTTTTATGTGGCTGTCAGATCTCCTTTATTCTTCGGGAAAATGGATTACACAGAAGAAGGAAAGTTAAGAATAATTCGCCTATATTACAAAAACAACAATAATGTTGCTCAGGATGAGGATAAAGAGATAAAGAATTACAAATTTTATTGTATTTTCAAGACACAAAATTAAAACACTAACAGCCGGTTGTAGAAAGCTCAATTAAAGTTTAGAATGTATAACGTTAAATTTGACAGCGAGTTCCTAGATGTCTATAAGTAACTTGTCAAATTCGAAAGCTCGGTTAAATATTCTAAATAGTAATTAAGTTTTGTGTAACTGGCTGTGACATAATGTAATAATATGTTAGTTAGGAAAACTGTTAACAATGATTTTTGAAATAATATTTTATAGAGCAATAAAGCCAAGTTTTCCACAGCAGGTGTGTATAACCGACAAAACACACATATGTGGGCTTTAGAGAACCCCTGTTCTCATGTTAAAATTAAAAATCAAAGTCGTATGTCGTTGAATGTTTTGTGTGGTATTCTTAGGAACCGAATAATTGCTCCGATCATATTTGAGGGCTCGTTAACAGGAGATAGATACATCCAGTTGCTAAATGACATTGAAGGTTTGTTAGATGAATTTCCTCTCAGCGAATTTAACAACATAATATCGCCTCATAACGATGCGCACGTAAGATTTTTTTTAATTAACCAGTGGATTGGAACTCATGGGACCATTAACTGGTCGCTTAGTAGTCCTTAGCTGACGCATTTAGACGATTTTTTCAGGGCTATCTAAAGAATGAAGTATATAAAGAAAGAAGTCAAAATCTGCAGGACTTAAGGCAAAGGTTCGAAAGGAGTATGCTTAGATTCATTGAATGAAGAACATCAGGAGCATATTTGTAATGCTTTATTTAAATTATCTTAGCATTTATGAGTTTTCATAAATTATTTTATTAAAAAGATGTTGCTTTTATGGTTCTATTTAATTTAATTCAATAAATAAATATGTTAAATATTGGCGCTCCAGACATTTGTTTGTTCGTGGCAAGTGCAAACATGTTTTTTAAATTGCAAATATTTCGAAAACGGCTAAACCAAATGTCGACATATCACATAGTTTTGAATTCAGAAAAAAAATGATCTATTAATATTGGTTTAAGTTTTTGTAAGTTGCCTTACTTTCATCAGGTTATTTGATCATTCGCATATTACATTTTAAGGTTCCTATTATTTGTTAAATATTTTAATATACTTCTGATTGGGTTTTATAGCATTGACAGAGTGTTGCTGAGAATTCGTTCTTAAAATCTTTAGTGCTATAAGAGTTAGATAATTTAGGTAACCGAGACCGTAATGTAATGTAATTTGAAGGTTATAGTGCTGTTACAAAAACTTTTCAAATACATAATAATAAAACCTTTATTAATGTAATAAAATATCAGAAAAATCACCGTTGTTTATACAAATCACAAATTGTTATTTGGGATTTCTCTTTTACCGGAGTTATAACAATGTTTTTAATAATGTTTAATATACAGGGTTGTACAAATAATTTGAATCAATAATTTCCCAAATAGTATCATTCTAATTTTTATGACAATACAGAAATAAAAACCATCCCGAATAACAGAACCAGTGTAGCGAACATAACCAAGTAAGTTACGAGTGTTGAAGGTAACGGGTTATTGCCCATTTATGACGATATAAAACACATTTTAGAGTTTACAATCGAAAAATTTACGCCACCTGACCCAATAAATTACTATAATTTATCGTTTCAAACGCTTCAGAGTCCGGAGAGTGATTTATCCGGCAAAAACCTGTCTACAAACTAGCGTACAATCTGTTAGCTAAAAATGTATAATAATTTGTTCCATGGACAAATTATAATTTTACATGGCCGCAGTGGGTATAAGCACATCTGTTTTGGCAAAGCTGTATTCTGTGTTGAATATTATTACTCATTTATTGTACATTGCACAACGTAACAGAAAACATGCGAAATAAACTGTTGTCGTTTCGAAATATGAGAAGGGTCTGGCGATTATTAAGCCCAGGGCTAAACTTTTTATTAATGAACATAATTTTAAAATTTATTAATAGGTAAAACATATTTTGGGAATGCACTCGTTTCATACTCTTGTACAAAAATTATATTTGATTGTTACTTAATTTGCTTGACTCTAGAGCAGTGGTCGACAACCTTTTCAACGTGTTGAGCTACTTCGATAATTTAGAAATAAACCGTGAGCTACCTACTTCTAACCAGCGTTTAAGCCAGCCTAAACGAAATAATGCACAGTTGTACTCATACATGTTTTTATTTAATTAATAAATACTTAACTAATACTAATACATACCTAAAAAATAAACAATTATCCATATTCATATAGCCGTAATAGCTTGTCACATACGATTTAATAAAAGTAAACATTAAAATTAAAATTTTTAACAAAACATGTGATAAAAAATGCGTGCATTCAATGAGAAGGTTGATACTCGACCTCTAATTTGTTTGATATTCGCATTGTAATTTGATACAGCCATTCGAACACAATTATCCAGATGTTCATCTGTAAGGCGATTCTTAATATTTCATTTGTCCTTAATAAACTTAATATTGGAGAAAGAAGATTCGCACAAATAGGTTGAAGTAAATAACTCTTTCACTTTTAAGGCAACACGACATAGAATTGAATATTTGTCTTTACTTACTATAGGCCAGATATATTTTGTACTTGAAACTAACGATTTCAATGCTCAATCACTCTGAAATGCAATCACTTCCATTTCAGTTGCAGCGATGTCTTCACCAAAGTTCTGCATGACACAAGTTGCAAACTGTCGGAACAATTTCCATGAAGTGTGAAACAAAAAAATAAAGCCACCAATGCCATTTTGTTGAAATCCTTTAACAGATTTTTAAAAAACATCATCGTTGATTAGGGTTTGTTCCCAAAACTCAAGTTTTTTTATGAATGCATTTATATCGGAAATCAGTACCGCCAGTTCTTTATCTCTTCCCTGAAGTTGCAAATTAAGTTCATTAATATTGTCTGTAATGTCCACAAGAAACCCAAAATCTTTAAGCCAAATTGAATTCACCAGTTCCTGAATCGGTTCGCCGCGTTGTTTGAAAAATTAAACTATGACAGATAGGGCTTCATTAAAACGTGTTAACATTCATCCTCCACTTAACCATCGCACTTTAGAGTGAAGAAGTAGATCTCCATACTGACTATCAATTTCATCGGCTAAAATTTTGAATAATCTTTGTAATGCGTGAACTCTAATCTTGTTTACAATTTTTACTACCAATTTCATGACGTTTAGTTTTAAAAAAATTCCACACAATGCTTGCTCATGAATAATGCAGTGGTAACACAGAAATTGTGGAATGCGTTCATCTTTACGACAAAATGCTACCAGACCCTTATCACAATCCACTATAACTGGAGCCTCATCAGTTGTTAAGCCTACAAATTTTGAAATTGAAATTTTCTCAGAAGATATAAAATTGTTTAAATGAGAAAACAATTTCTTTCCAGTGGTATATCCTTTCAGTGTAATAAGCTTCAAACAATCCAGATCGTTCTCGTGTTCTCAAACATTCACGCGATGCTGGCGCTCTGGTAAATTTTAGCAGCTGTTGCCCAGAGCGCTCACCGCAGTGTTGCTGCTGCTAGCTTTTATATTGTGATTTTTTTTTCAAAATTCATGAACGCTTCTATTTTATAAGATATGTTGTGAGCTACCAGCAATGTATTTGCGAGCTACCGGTAGATCGAGATGTACGGGTTGGCGACCACTGCTCTAGAGAGATGCTTATATTACGCCAGTTTAATTAGGCTGGATGGTAAAATAAATAAATCAAATTGCTTTTACAAGCGTTTATATGTGTTGTATCATATGCAGGTTGTCTTTTTTTATATATTCTTGTACATTGTTTGTAATTTTTATTTTAGAGTTTAACATGTATATGTTTGATGACGTTTTCTCCACTTACTAATGTATTTTTTATGTACAGGGTGTCCCATTTTCGTAGGTTTTACGGGGTTTCCAGCTTATGAGTAGAGATAGAGAGATGCGGTTTTCGCGACACCGTGCTACTTTTCGATGAAACTAAAGAGGCCGCAAACAGATTTGCCCTAACCATTTTAGTTTCCGTGCTACAGGGTGATTTTGAAAATTTGTCATTTTCGGACACCCCCTGTAACTCAGCTATCGTAAAATATATTTAAAATGTTTCAACTGGTATTTATAGATTTTTTCACGTAGAATTCAGTGGCGTACTCAGATTTTTGCTGAGAGTCATAGTTTTTGACATATTGGCATAAACTACTATTTTTTAAATGGGACACCCTATATATTATTTTTTCATCTTATTCTTCGTGTCGAGAGCTTTTCAAAAACATACTATAAGTCATATTTATTTTCATAAATAACATGAAAAAATGCATTTTTCTTTAAACGGATTTATGGCATAGCAGATCAATCGAAATAAGAGAAGGTGGCTGTGGTAGCCATGGCAACGCCAACAAAAATATGATCAGGCAGCCATTACTGCTGTCATTTTTGGCATTATTGCGTTTAAATTTTTCTTGACGTCTATTATAATTATTGTTTTTAATATGGCTCAGAATCAAGAATTTGAATATTTTGAGAAATATGATATGAACGCGTGTTTTATATTGTCTAATGAAGATGCAGATCAGGCGGCAGAGCTTTATCTGAACAGGTTAGTTCTTTTTTATCTTCCTGCATTTTGACTTTATTGGTTCGCTTTATTTTATCTTAGATATCCCGAGAGAAGACAACCAGAAAAAAGAATTTTTCAAAAAATTAAAAATAATCTTTGCCAATATGGATCTTTTAACAAGCCTCGATCGCGAACTTACAATAAAGACAACGAAGAATCTGAGGTCAACGTTTTAGCCCTCGTTCAGACAGCTCCTGAAACATCTTGCAGGAAAATAGACGAAGAGGCGGGTGTACCGAAAACCAAAGTGCAGAAAATTTTGAAAAAGCACAAATTCAATCCCTATAAATACAAACTTGTGCATCATCTGCATCCTGGTGATGCAGAGCGCAGATTGGAGTTCTGCAATTGGTTTATAAATATGAAGGCAGAAGATATCGATTTTGAAAAAAAGATTATTTGGTCAGACGAGGCACATTTTACTAGTTCAGGGATTTTAAATAGACACAACACGCGATTTTGGATTCAAGAAAACAACCATGTTATTTTTCCTAGGGAGCGTCAGGGCAGATTTGGATTCAATGTCTCCTGTTTTATTTTCAACCGAAAAATAGTTTACCAAATATATGGAGGAAATCTGAATTCGATTGGTTACGTGCGAATCCTAGAAGACGCATTAGGAATTTTGGATGATGTTCCCTTGGCTCAACTAAATAGGATTTATTTCCAGCAAGACGGAGCTCCAGCCCACAATGCCAGAATAAGTCAAAACCATTTTCCTGGAAGATGGATAGGAACATACGGACCTGTTCGATGGCCACCACGATCCCCTGACCTCTCAGTTTTAGATTTCTTTTTGTGGGGTTATTTAGAAAACAAGGTTTATGTAAGGCGATACGAAAACTTAGAACAACTAAGAATGGCCACCGAAAACGCTTTTGCAGAGTTACAAAGACAGTCATTTACAATAGAAAATGCATTAAAAAGAATTTTTAAAGTTTGTCACACTTGTAGGACACATAATGGTCTACAATTTGAACAATATTTGTAGTTTTAATGAAATTATAATTATTACCTTTTACCTACTTCCTAATTTTTTCTGATGCTGTTACTTTGTTATTTCGTTAATAAATATTTGTTAACTTTTTCCATGGCTCCACAGCCACCTTCTCTTATTTCGATTGATCTGCTATGCCATAAATCCGTTTAAAGAAAAATGCATTTTTTCATGTTATTTATGAAAATAAATATGACTTATGGTATGTTTTTGAAAAGCTCTCGACACGAAGAATAAGATGAAAAAATAATATATAGGGTGTCCCATTTACAAAATAGTAGGTTATGCCAATATGTCAAAAATTATGACTCTCAGCAAAGATCTGAGTACGCCACTGAATTCTACGTGAAAAAATCTATAAATACCAGTTAAAACATTTTAAATATATTTTACGATAGCTGAGTTACAGGGGGTGTCCGAAAATGACAAATTTTCAAAATCACCCTGTAGCACGGAAACTAAAATGGTTAGGGCAAATCTGTTTGCGGCCTCTTTAGTTTCATCGAAAAGTAGCACAGTGTCGCGAAAACCGCATCTCTCTATCTCTACTCATAAGCTGGAAACCCCGTAAAACCTACGAAAATGGGACACCCTGTACGTACACTAGTTAAATTGAAGAAATAAAATTATTATTATTATTTTTTTTTGTCTCACAGTATTCCTGTGGTTTTATTTTATACGACGGGATTACACCAAGTTAGTACAAAAAAAAACAAAAAAAAAGGAAAAGGAAAAGAAAAACAACTATTGTTTATTAAGAAACGATCTAACGATGTTACATGTTTTCAAAATGACCAATTTCTGGATGTTTCTGTGAATGTCTATATTAAGTCCTAATTGAGTCAAATGCGGTGTAAAAGTTGTTGGAGTGAGGCCTGTTACTGATATGACGACAGGAACAATAATGACTCTTTCCTGTTTTCACAGCCTTTTTATTTCCATTGCCAAGTCGGTGTATTTGGCGATCTTCTCACTGTATTTCGCTAGGATGTTCTCGTCGTTGGGGACAGCCATGTCAATATCTGTAATGGTAATAAGGGTCTGTATTCTGCTTTAGTTTGTATGTTGTGGCGAATGCTTGATAAACGACCTTCGCTGCTGAGTTGTGTCCCGCGGTGTATTCAGTTCCGGCCATTATTCTACATCCACTACTTATGTGACCGTTTCTCTCTGCTGGTCGTCTTCAATGGTTGTGTCCTTGATGATGTGCTTTCCGTAGTTTCTGGATGGCAAGCAGGAAGCCTTCTGTTTCGGAGAACAGCTGCCCTTCTTGTAACCACATATCTGAAAGCTTTTTATGTATGTGGTCTTGCTTTAGGTGGTATCTGTGTCTTTCGTGGAGTGTTTTTTCAGACCAGGTGTTAATCTTTTCTAGTTGTGATTGGATGTGACTATGTGCGTGTGCTGCATGGCTCGTTTGAGACAGGTCAAGCGGTGTATAATTCTAGTCTGCCTTCACTATTGCCTTGTGGAGGTTAGTTTGTTTGTTGTGGAAGAATTTTCGTTCGTCAATTTGTTTTTAATTTAGCGATTGTATATCTATAATTCCCATGCCTGCTTTTTTTCTCTCGATGATGAGTCTTTCCTTGCATGCGTTGGGATGTAACTTCCTGTGTTTAGTAAATTCAGAGCGTATGAGAATGTCAATGTTATCTATGTCTGTGTGTGAACATTTAATGATATCAAACGAATACGTAAGAATAGGTATGGCGAAGGTGTTAATAGTTTTCGTTAGATTTCTGTAGATCATTTTTGTTTTTAGTAGTTTTGTGAGTGGTGTGGTTTTAAATTCCGTCTTAAGCTTTGATTTGATGAGTGTGATTAACTTTGGTAATTTGATTGAAGCCTAAGTATCTGTATGTTTCTTCTTTAAGCATGTTTTCTATGGTTTCAGTATTGATTGTTTCCATCGTAGGGTGATTTTTCCACTGTTCCTTGTTGTTATGATGTAGCTTGCATTTACTTATACCAAATTCCATGTTCATGTCCAGGGTAAACGTGTAGGTTTTTTTTTTATGTTTAATGCGGAATCCGAAGTTTGTGTTATTCAGTGTGTTTGAGAGTGGATTGAGGCAGAGGCAGAACTACAAAGCGCTGAGTGAATCTTCCTGGAATATACCTCGTCTGATGTAGATCTCTTCTGTTTCGATGTGTTCTTTTGGTGTTCTCAGGTTTATTTTAGTTTTCCACGTATTCATGATTTGCGTAAGAAATTGCCTGAGGTTTTGATTGACTTTGTTTAATGCTAGCACTCTGGTTAGCCAACTATGGGATATCGAATGAAAGGCTTTCTTATAATCTATGTAACTAGTGTGAAGGTTTTTATGATTTTTCCTTGTTTCTTCCATGATGACGTTGTCATCTATAACTAGCTGCTCCTTACATCCTCGGCTGTACTTCCTGCACCCTTTTGCTCCTCCGTTAAAATGTTTTTGTGTGTTAGATGTTGTTCTATTCTCCTGGTAATTGTGGCTGTGATGATCTTATGTAGGGTTGAACGGCACGTAATAGGTCGGTAATTTGACAGGTTCTTAATGTCTGAGTTTTTGGGTTTGAGGTATGTTATTCCTTAGGTGAGAAAACTGGGAATGTGCTAGGTTTTAAAATAATTTCAGTAATTTGGCGAGTGAGAGCTTCATGTGTGTAGGTAAACTATTTGTATCGGAAGGTATGAATGTTATCTATTCCAGGACATCTCCAGTTATGCGTGTATTTGATTGTTTCTGCAACTTCTTGTCTTGTTCTCCCCAGCACATATGTCTGTGTTCTTCCACTTTAATCCATGAAGCGTTATTATTGTGCAGTTTCGGTTCTGACCACTATATAATTAATAATTATACAATAATTTTATAATAAAGTAATTATATAATAATAATAATAACTATTATTATTATTATTGTTATGACCATAACGATCACCCCCCGCAAAAGTTTTCTTGGGGGCCCCCTGCATAATTTCTCAAAAAAAATAAGTCAACAAAAAATCTGATAGACATCAACAAAAAGCATAACATAAAATAAGAAATAACTCTAGTAAAAAAAGAAATAAAAAGTAAAGAAACGAACGATGTACATTTTGAGATTAATAGTTAAACTAATAAATACTAAGCAAAAATTAACTAAACATTAAAAAATAATAACTATACCTACTCTGGCTCAAGCAAAACTAAAACTAATAAAAAACAAAGAATTGTTTTCTTTGGCGGTAAACTAGACTTTTTTGTTTTTGTATCGAACTTATATTAATATTTACTTCTCTAGCCCTTTTGTGGTCAGATTCAGATAAGAGCTAGAGAACTAAGACTGATTTTGAATCTTGGTCGACCTAAGGACATTTTTAATTAATTTCAACTTTGAAAATGATCTTTCCGATTGAGCTGAGGTTACAGAAAGGACAAGAAATAATTGGAATGCAGAAAACAGTTCTGGTATACTACTTAACAATTATTCATTTCAGTTATAAAATAATAATTTTATTTGGGTTAGCTCAGTTGCTAGTTGAGAAGTTAAATCATTTGAGTATTTCTTAGAATTGAAATTGTTGAATCAACTGTTTTAAACGCAGTAAATCTTTTATCTAACTGACATATTATTGCATCTAAATCCGCATTAAGTACTGTCACTTCCAAATATTTCATAGGGTTTATATATTATGTTATTATCATATCCGATGGTTGCAAAAATTACGAAATCCCTGTTTTTTTTTTTTAACTATAGAAAAAATATTTCATTTGATACCCTGTTTAAATTGAGGGCTCCCTAGTAGCCGGAGACACCCCGCGCCGCGGCACGCCACTGATAACGATGCAGTTTTAGTTCTTCAATCTGTTGGAGAAACTCCAGTAATGTCCCTTAGAAATCATACTAAAGAGGTCGCAGTTAATAATTAATAATAATTAAATATTCAAACCCCAGTATAATTATACCTGAATATGACGATTGAATTTTTGAATTTTGATATTTTTTTTCGTATTACTTTGTTTAATTCTTTTAGCTTAAATAATTGCTCGTATTATATAAAAATTACCCTTGAATAAGACGCATTTTGAATTAAAATTGTTTAATTAATATCGATAAGAACTTTTTAACATTAAATGATATCTATTTCATGAAATAAAGACATTGACAAGTACGTCGTTAAGTGTCATAATTATTTTAGAAACTGGTAGGTATTCTGTTTAAAAGGGTGGCTTGAGAATATTTGTGACTTTAAAAATTAAGGTGATAAAACTGATAGTTTTAATTTTAAATATTATTTTAATTTCAACCCTATTTGATATTTGTACTTTTGTACAAAAGAACATTTTGGTATTTTTGATGCCCTCTGTATAACAAATTAAATTTTTGACAAGGTGAGCTTCTTTATTTTTAGTGCAAAAACTTTTATCAAGAGTAACTTTTTTCGTATCTTTCAATTCTTAATCCATTAGACCTCTTATAAATCAATCCATCCGCGATATAGAGCACCAACATTTTAAACTAATCTAGTAACTAATTCTGGAGATACAGGGGCGTACTTATGAAAAGTGTTTTGTTTGTTGTTTTTCTGAAGACACATTTTAACGTAGTATCTATTATGTGTTTAAATTAGCCAAATATATTTTGAATTTTTCTGACTCTATATAAATTTGGCTAGAGCAACAAAATCCTCTTTTCTCGCTCCCTCCTTCACAATCATATTTTTATCACACCTACATTATCGGAATATGATTAAAGTTAAACTATATTACCTTAACACCCACTTCGACTTAAAATTCTGTTGAGGTTCATTGAGCTGAAAATAGCTAGCCAAGCGTTACAAGACTAGAGCTGCGAAACCCAGTTGTAATCTGTCTTTTTGCTATTTTTATGTTTTATAAAGTTTACAATTTATTTCTATATCATTTAAACACTTTTAATAAAGTTGGTTAGTAAAATATAGTTCGTAGACAAGATCCTTAAAAATGAACTTCAGGTACAGTTGACGTCAGATGAATCCGTTCAGCTTAAGTAGCTCATTGTAAATTGTGCTTTGTTATCCTTTATCTGCCTAAATTATCTTTTACATTTGATCCCTATAACTTATAGCTAGCCCGGAATCCACTGAACGAGATTTATCAAAATTTTAACTTATGGAGTCCGACTCCGGGTATACCACAACTGACCGTCTGCCGTCTCAGGCAATACCTACAAAACAACGAGGCCTACGCGCTTACGCGTGACGTCATCAAATTTAGGCCTATGTTATTTCAATACTTTCATTAGAAGGTACGGGTTATTTACAGGGACATATTTTAATAAGCATTTTTTTTTAATTTCAGCAAATAAACATCAATTTATAGGGTTTAGTCCTAACACTGGAACCTGTGGTGGACGACAGATCAAAATACAAGAGTTCTAACCACACTACATCACAACTTGCTACGTTCTAGACCCGCGTTTCGCTAACCAAGTTAGCATCATCAGCAGATGATATAAACTAAAGTAACTTATCCTAACCGAGACTATTTATAGGTAAATGTGGTCACACTTGGTTGCGCCCAACTGCACCGTTGTCAAGTAAACAATAGAGGGGACTATAGAGAATAGGCCCTCTGTCTTTATTTAGTGCTTTCTTACCACATTTAACTATTTCTATACTCTCAAATGCATCCAATAATCTATTATTAGATACATTTTTAATCAACTTAAAATTATTTATTCCTATTTGGTGATTGTTTTTTAAAGCATGTTGGGCAACGCTTGACTTTTCTGTTCTTCCATATCGTAAATGTGCCATGTGTTTGGAGCGTTTAGTTTGCCCAACATATTTTAGATCGCAGTCATTACAGCTAATTTCATAGATGCCACTCCTCTCCTTCAAGTCGACTTTGTCTTTAGGGTTTCCAAGGAGATTTTTCAAACTGTTCTTCGTTTTGTAGGCTACTCTAAAACCTACGTTTTTAAATACTTTTTCTAGACCTCTCGTATATCTGGGATCATATGGGATTACTATGAACTTATTGGGAGCCTTAGATGCTTGAAGAGTAGTAGCATCTTTTAACATTTTCTTATGCTTATGTCTATTTACTAATTTATGTACAAAATTACCATTATATCCATTACTTTTAGCTATATTTTTAATCCGATTCATTTCATTGTTAAAACGTTCTTTACTTAATGGAAAATTGACTAATCTGTGAGTTAAGAAATGAAATGCTGCCATTTTGTGTTGACGGCAATGAAGTGAGTCGGATGTTATATACCTATCAGTATTAGTAAATTTCCTATAAATATGAATTCACACTTTTTAAAGACATAATAAAGTCTAAAACCCCAAGAAAGATTTATTTATCATTTTTATTACTTTAATGTAGACTACATAAGTAAAAAAAATGTGTTAAATTTTTTATTTTTTCGGTGATTTTTTTGTTGTCTTTGTTAATTTTTTTCTGAAATTTTTAATGTTTATTATTTTTATTTTTCATTTTGAATTTTTATTGTAATTAAAATAATAAAATTACTAATTTTCGTAAACGAATAAACAATAATGAATTTTGCGCTATTTCATAACAATATTAATGGCGCATTTTTTCGAAACAATGTTTTAAATTGATTAGATCTTTTATTTGAATTTTAAAGGGTACAGAATAGAAAGTCTCTTCAACTTATTGCTTTTTAATATAATTTTTCTATACAATGTGTCTAAACAAATATGTAACAAATGAACAAGTTTTTCTTATTCATTTTTCAGAAAATTTTATTTCTTATAAATGCTTGAAGAAAATATAGTTTTTACAGTATTAAACTTTAGGTCAGATATACAGGGGTGTTTAAAAAATACAAAAAACTGGGTTTAAAAAACAGCATTTCATTTCTCAACTCACAGATTAGTCAATTTTCCATTAAGCACAAAACGTTTTAACAATGAAATGAATCGAATTAAACATATAGCTAAAAGTAATGGATATAATGGTAATTTTGTACATAAACTAGTAAATAGACATAAGCATAAGAAAATGTTAAAAGATGCCACTACTCTTCAAGCACCTGAGGCTCCCAATAAGTTCATAGTAATTCCATATGATCCCAGATATACGAGAGGTCTAGAAAAACTATTTAAAAACGTAGGTTTTAGAGTAGCCTACAGAACGGAGAACCGTTCGAAAAATCTTCTTGGAAACCCTAAAGACAAAGTCGACTTGAAGGAGAGGAGTGGCATCTATGAAATTAGCTGTAATGACTGCGATCTAAAATATATTAGGAAAACTAAACACTCCAAAAACATTTGTTTTAAAGAACACATTGCACATTTAAGATACAGAAGAACAGAAATGTCAAGCGTTGCCCAACATGCTTTAGAAAACAATCACCAAACAGGAATAAATGATCTTGTTGATTAAAAATGTATCTAATAATAGATTGTTGGATGCATTTGAGAGTATAGAAATAGTTAAATTACCTATAAATAGTCTCGGTTAGGATAAGTTACTTTAGTTTATATCATCTGCTGATGATGCTAACTTGGTTAGCGAAACGCGCGTCCAGAACGTAACAAGTTGTGGTGTAGTGTGGTTAGAACTCTTGTATTTTGATTTATAGGGTTTATTTTATGAGTTTCTGTGAAATTTATTCGGTTTCGCTATAGACTTAAGCGATTACTCGTTGTTTTTTTTGTTACACGACGAGGAATGTATTTACGCACGAACTATTATGCACAAGGCACTCCAGAACAGTGTGGGACTCGGTAAAGCCCCTACCCACTAAACCCCTCCGTGTTCTTACCCGACAACGTTTGCCCGGCTCTACCGCAAAATTTCAAACAGATGTTGGTATGATTTTTTTGCTTACTAATTGTCCTATTTTAGCCAATTAATAATTTGTCAAAGCCGAGTTAATTGTCAAAATCGGGTAAGGTTTCAAGTCCAGGTAAGTAGTATAGGCCTGTGGTGAGTCCATATGATCAATAATATAATAGGTTATTATTTTATATTGTTAAAATTGGAGACGTTTTCAAGTTTGGGTAAGTAATATATGGCTGTGGCAAGTGCTTATGATCAAAAATACAATAGCTTATTGTTTTAACTTGTCAAAATCGGGTATGGTTTCAAGCTTGGGTAAATGGTATATAATCTGCGCTGTGGTGAGTGTATATGATCAAGAATATTATAGGTTGTTATTTGCTAAATTCTGAAAAAGATTGTATTAACGGTACTCCCTAGCAATACAAAAATGTGAAACTTGTGCTAGGTTTTAATTTCATAACTAACCTCTTATTAAAAGTGTGTAGTTTCATTTTTTTGTTTTTATTTAGTAATTTATGATTATCTTTAGAGCAATAATTATAAAGAAATGTATTTGAAATGCTACTAAAAAAGATCTTTGAAACATTAACTTTTAGGTGACTTTTACAACTTTCAAAAGGAGTTGAAAGTGTATTTGTATTAAAATAACTTAAAAACAACTCACAAAAAAAAGATTTTTTGTTGTAAATATCCAAAAATGTATCTTCCAATTCATCAATTAGCTTTTTAAATATAATATATGCTGTTGAAACTACATCTACTAACTGTTCTCGAGGATATAAAAGAGCACTTCTTTTTAAGGAATTAATTAACTTATAAGAATCCTCTACCACACAAGGTTCATTGAGAGTTAAGTTTTCTTTGCAAAAAGTACAACTAATTTTTTTAAAAACAATATAGAAGCAATATCCGCTTAAATAGGTTGTTACTGGAAGTTCTGATTGTATAGCTTCGGTATTAGACTGTGTAACTATGATTTTAGATAAAAAATTATTAACATGTTCAGAATTTAAATTAGTGTCTAATGACTGTGCTTTACATTCAGGAGGTTCGAAGAACTGATTTATATTAACGTCCCTATAATATCTAGATTTTAGAGATAACGTAGACTGAATTCTAAGTCTTTTTTCTGATTCATATAGCTGTCGAACTGAGATATGATAATGACCACCAGTTAATTGCCTATATTTTCCGAAACGCCCTTCGAGTAACTTCAAGAAGCCCATGAATGATATGGTTTAATGCATTATGGGTTTTTCGAGTCAGTGTATTTGTAAAATTAGTTGGACTCTAAGTATCTAGCCAATTTTGCATTTTTAGCAAAAAACAAAATTTAGGATCATCATTGGGGGCCGTTAGTATTTGTTTTCCATTAAGGGGAGTTTTTACGTTCACAATGTTCCACCATGTCAATATAATACTAATCAAGTCTGCGGTATCTTGTGAATGTGACAAATAATTGGAGCAATTTGGGAAAACCGTTGGTACAGAATTTTCTTTCAATCGGGGTTTTTCCAAATGTACTGAAATAATTTTACCTGTTCTCGGATCCTGTTTTGAAATATCCCAAATTAAACTACCTTTAGAAAAATGTAGCTCACACACTTTAGTGTTTTTATTGGGCACTAAATCATCACTGTTTTTCGGGAAACTAAACACGTGAGCTTTTGGTCCGGTTTTGTAAATACCCCGGCAGTGAGGCTCACAATACTTAAACGGCATGTTTACCAACAACGACATCATGTTTCACACTGTTTGTTTTCGGTTAGCAAGTGCCGGTTGTCGGCCAATAGGTCTAATGGCCAGTTATCACGATACGACATAAGCAAAACTGCATTGGAGTATACTTTAATGCATTTCTTAAAGAGGCGACTGCCGGCCTAGATGTCGTGACGTTAGGCCTATTTTAATTTCAGCTGATAGGCTTCGTTGTCTAGTAAGTATTGCCTCAGGTCATGTTACTTAACTAATGTGCGGCTTTTAAAAAGAGGGGCTTCTTACTATAGTGTAAACTACATTTATCAAAGATAATCAATACATACTTGAAGGATGTCGTTGATCCGAAGTGCTTTTGCACTGCGGCAGACGATCTTTATATGGCAGACGCCCGTCAAAAAAATGACAGAAAATCAAGTTTAGTGAACGACATTTATCAATTTAAAAAAGACATGGCAGACGAAAAAATCGCAAAACGTTTTCGGGCATACGCTGTCAAAGTGACGGGTTGAGATTAGGTAAACGATAATTATCAACAAAAAATTTAACATTGTTGGTAAGATCTTGAATACGTGAATAAACTGTAATTCATTTTCTTTTTTTTTTTTTAGTTTCTAATTTATTTATTATTGCTAATATTAATACTACTTACTTTTCGTTTTACAAAACTTTAATTTCAAAATTCTACAGTTTATTTATATTCGGGCTACATATTACCATATTTAGTGTCAACGAAGACCTACCGATCGATAAATTGGCTTTTCGTATAACATTCAGTTACAACGTTGTAAATTCTCCCGCTTATATCTTGTGGTTTTCACAGATTGTCATTAATGATTTTCTTAATTTTCATATATTTATATATAATATGGTTTCTCCTTAATTCAGTCAGCTGTTTTAAGTAGATTCGTTTTTCGACGGGATCTCGTGGCCGAAAAACTTAAAGGCATGTTAATGTCTTAATATTTTTCCTTTTTTTTTGCCTGGTGTGGCATGATTGTACTTTGAGTTAGTTTGTAGGTATTAAGTTTCCGTTACCTTTTTGATATAATAAGGGCCATATTTTGGAAAATTTGTCTATACTCTTAAAATAGGGTAAGCGATTTTTTTTACTTTTGAATCCTTCTACCTGCGTAGATAACGGAAACTTAATACATAAAAACTAACTCAAAGTACCGCACTAGGCAAAAAAAAACAAAAATCTTAACGACATTAGCATGCCTGTAACTTTTTCGGCCACTAGTCGAAAAATGATCTACTTAAAAATGCTTTTGACTTTTTTTTATGGATTAACCTAACATATTATATAGAAATATATGCAAATTAAGAAAATCATTAACGACAATCTGTAAAAGTCACAAGATAAGCGAGAGAATTGGCAACGTTGTAAATAAATGTTATATAAAAGGCCGATTTATCGATCAGTAGGTGTTTTCGTTGACAATAAAGATGGTGACATTCATGCCACAAGGATGTAACTGTTGTGTAATAACGTCGAAAACGAATGAAAATTGAAACAATATTTTAATTTGTCATTAGGAAAGCCCGAATATAAATAAATTATGGATTTTCAAAATTTAAAGTGCTATAAAACGAAATAAAGCTGGGAACAAGAAATAGTAATAGTAATACCAATAATAATTAAATTAGAATCTAAAAGAATGAAATGAATTACAGTTTATTCACATATTCATGATCTTATCAACAATGTTAAATTTTTTGTTGATAATTGTCATTTAACCAATCTGTTACTTTGATAGCGTCTGCCCAAAAATGTACTGCAATTTTTTCGTCTGCCATGACTTTTTTAGGTAATACATGACATGACGATCGAATGGCTTAAAAATCATTTTTGATAAATGGCGCTTAGTAAACTTGATTTTCTGTCATTTATTTTGACGGGCGTCTGCTAAGTAAGAGTAATTCTTAAAGATCGTCTGCTGCAGTGCAAAAGCACTTCGGAACGACTATACAGTGTGTCCCAGATTCGCTTCTCTATATAGGGATCTCGGCTCCTATTATACCTACAGCAAAGGTTAGGAAAGTTTTAGAGGAAACTTATTGCATTCGATATCTGGCTTCAGATTTACGATCAATCAATAAGTTTGGGAAATATCGGCGAAAAACCGAACCGACAGCTGTCAAAATGTGACATTATTCGGACACATTTTTAAGACAAATAAGATGGTATATAGGACACGTCTTCATTGTTTTTTGTTAACCCGCAACCCGCCTCAACTTTCATTTTTCTTATGACCGCCATATTGGATTTTTCGATTTTTGGAAAGAACCTAAAATTTCCAGTCTAGTGATATCTCACAAGTGCATTAAAGATTTTAGTGTCATCAAAATATCACACTTCGTAAATTAGCTTTCAATGTTTTTAAAGGAGGCTATGATTTATTTGTCACAAGATTACATTAATAAGTAAGTAATGTATTGAACGCATTGAATTTTCAATACAATATGAACGTAAATAACGACTTAAAAAATCTAAATGAGCTTTAACTACTTTGTAAGTGGGTAACATTAATTTACAAATCTGCAAAATGACGTCTATTTGCATCGAGACATTTTTGACAATTCGTGGTCCAATAAGTCGATTTCCTGAAATGATTAATAATTTATAAATAGGTGGCCAACAGTCAACGGCAGGGTCGGCCGGGTGGTACTAGAAACTATAAATTATAAAGGGAAAATTATCTTTATTAAAAAGTAGATATTTTCTTTCCAAAAATAATTATCGAAACATCCTGTAATGAATGAGCTTGTATACAGTTGAAACCTATTCAGCTTTATTATGAAAAAGTAAAACATATTTAGTTAGCGGGAAGTAATAGCCGTAATAAATTATTTTGTTGGTATTGCATATTAATTTCGGAAATACTAAATCAATTTATTTCAATGATATAATAACTTAAAGAAGTACACAAGTACGTGCCTTAATAAAACATAAAATATCAAAAGAACAAACCCCTTGCGCTTTAAAATTTAAATTATTCGGAAATACAGCTGAACGCCTTTGTATAAATCATAATGAAAATCGAAAAATAATTCGACATTTGATTAATATGGTATTTTTCATAACGCAAGAACTAGGCTTCCCGGGTAATAATAAATCATTAAATTCAGACAATCAAAATAATTTTAGAGAATTAGCTAAATCTGCAGAAAATTTAGATAAAGTGTTAATAAATTTATAGAACCCAATTCTATTTTTATAGGTTCTTCGAAACTACAATACAAAATGATTGAATAGAAATATAACACAATATCAAAAAAGTAAATTGACTGACTAGAGTAGAACGTTTTACTTTTTTTATTAGATTATACTCTTTTAGTATCATTAAAGAACTAAACGAAAAAAAAAAGATTATTATTTGACCATCATTTGGTGCCTATTTAAAAAAGATTGGTTAGATTAACTTACCAATGATCCCACACCAAACGTTACTTCCAAATCTGATCTGTAGATGTCTCTCTGCCACTTCGTGAGGATTTTGCACAGCCCAATGATGACGATTGTGCCTATTAAAGACTCCACAATTCGTGAACCTGCTCTCATCGGACCACAAGACATGATTTACAAAATCAGGATTTTCATTACATCTCCTAGTATATCACTCACAGAACTGTAGTCGTCTTGGAAAATCAGTTTCCTTAATGGGTTTGTATGGATGGTACTTATTCTTTTTTTAAACTCTCTGTACTGTTGGTTTTGGCGCATTAGTTTCCTGTTCTACAGTTCTTACCGATGCACTAGGGTTTTCGTTGATAGCTTGTAAAATGTTTCTGTCTCGATTTTCATTGTTATTATTGTATCCGCTTCTAGGTTGTTCGAAGGCACCATGGTTAATTAAATTAACTACGATTTTCCTGTATTGGGTTTTATGAGGCTACCGTCGTTCGGGGTACATCTCCAAATACCTTGCTGAAGTAACGTCGGCGTTTCTGTATGATTGAAAGTACAGAGCTAAGATGTCAACCTTTTCTTCATTTGAATACGGAATGCCGGCCATTTTCTATAGGTTTTGACAATTTATGTATCAGATTTATGATTTTATTGGAATAAAAGCGTACCTACTACTTATTAAAAGGCAGCTTTTATACTTTCAACTATTTAACTTAACGTCAAAGTCAAAATCCAATTTTGTTACAGATAAATCATGGCCTCCTTAGAAAAGCATTGAGAGCTAACATTACTTTAAATCATGGCCTCCTTAGAAAAAACTGAAACCTAACTTTACGAAGTGTAATATTTCGATGATACTAAAATCTTTAATGCACTTGTGATATACCACTAGACTGGAAATTTTAGGCTCTTTCCAAAAATCGAAAAATCCAATATGGCGGCCATAAGAAAAATGAAAGTTGAGGCGGGTTGCGGGTTAACAAAAAACAATACGCCGTCTTATTTGTCTTAAAAATGTGTCCGAATAATGTCACATTTTGGCAGCTGTCAAATTTGCCGTTTTGGATATACTGGCCAAAAACGAAATCCGCCATTTTCGGTTTTACCCTGATATTTCCAAAAACAATTGATCGATCGTAAATCTGAAGCCGGATATCGAATCTATCCTCTAAAACTTTCCCCATTTAACCTTTGCTGTAGGTATAATAGAAGCCGAGATCCCTGTATAGAGAAGCGAATCTGGGACACACTGTATAATTTAAGTATATATTGATTATTTTTGATAAATGTAGTTTACCACATAGGCAGCAGCACCTCTTTTTAAAAGCTTCGCTTTAGTTAAATAACATGACATGAGGCGGCAGACGCACTATGGGCCAGATGACCCGATTATAGGAGAATAATATCAAAATTTAAATTTTGGGAAAATGAAAAAAAATTACGTTAGCATTACTTCATAAAAGATAGCTTATCAAAATAATGATACACGCAGTTTTATTGAAACATCCAGTAGGCGCGAAAAATTGATTTGTTTTACGTTGCTTCGCGACCGGTCAATTAGTGCATAATTTGTTTGTTAAATATAAATATCTGTTAATCTCTGTCAGTTCTAAAGTGAAAAATTTTGTGATATGGAGTATGATCCTAATGGTAAGTAGTTTTGATTCACATAGCTACGTTTAGAAAAATGTATATATATTAATAGTAAACTGGACTTAATAATCTAGTCTTGATATGTTATAATTATAAAAAAACCACACAGTTTGGATTGATTTATAAATTGGATTTCCACCGATTTCCAGTATGAAACTTATATGGTCTAATTTAGTGAAGTATATGTCAAAAATCAAAATATAAATAAAGTGCCAGCAGGTGCCCCTCTTTTTACAAGCTTTTATTTAACTTGCTTTGAATGTATGTATGTATGCTATGTATGTTTGTTCGGGCAAAATCTTGCAACTTAATTTTGAAATAGAAATTCTTAACCGATTTAGCTGAAATTTTGTACACATATTCAGGTCCGATGACAATGCATTATTATTCAAAAATTGAATTGGTACAGGGCCGTATTCAGGAGGGCGGGGCCCAAATTTAACTTTCCGATGTTCGATCGAGCTGAAATTTCGTACACGTATTCAGGTCCGATGACTATGCATTGTTATTCGAAAATTGAATTGGTACAGGGCCGTATTTAGGAGGGCGGGGCCCAAAATTAACTTTCCGTTCTTCTGAGCTGAAAAACGTATTTACTGTGGATAACAATGCAGTATTATATAATAATTCAATAGGTACAGGGTTACTACGTTAATACTAAAAAGTAAAAATAAATTAAAAGTAAAAAACATTTTTAAAAAACAAGCTTTTATTTAAATGCACTAAAAAGAAAAAAATAAATTTTAACTTCAAAATTGCTACTGTCAAATTAGAACGTCATTTCACATTTGACACAATTGATATGATATAAAAGCTTGCCGCGTATAAACACTTGATATGAATGATTTAGTAAGTACTTGTATTTACTTAGTTTGAAAATGAAAAAGTTAAAATCATTCACATCAAGTGTTTATACGCGACAAGCTTTTATATCATATCAATTGTGTCAAATGTGAAATGACGTTCTAATTTGACAGTAGCAATTTTGAAGTTAAACTTTATTTTTTTCTTTTTAGTGCATTTAAATAAAAGCTTGTTTTTTAAAAATGTTTTTTACTTTTAATTTTTATATTCTGAATTTTTTGATTTCTTCCACACAATAAATAAGTGAAACTAAACGGGACAATTGTTAATAAAATTTTGCTTCTATTTTTTCTTTGAACTACTATTATTATTATTATTATTTTATAATATTTTTAGATAACTTCAGGATACACAGAGTACTTTGAAAAGATATTTTTAATGTTTCTGGGATAGACAAAAAAAATATCTTTAAAGAATGCCTAAGAGTTCTTACTTGTAAGACATGTGAAAAGTGGAACACTGCTTCAGTTAATAAGTTAGCACAGACCTTTTTTTTTTAAATCAGGCAAAAATGGATAACATCAAAAAGAACTACTCTGAGATTTTTGCAGAAAAATAAATTATGGCTAAATCAAAATTTGGAGATTGTTTGTAAATCATATAAATCAACGGGCAGACCAAAAAGTGAATTCTGTCAACTGACAAGTTCAGCTAAAAATAAAAGGACGAAAGTTATTAGACAAAAAACGAATCTCGAGGAATTAACACATGCAACTCAAAGTTCATTGAGAGCATCAGGTAACTACACTGCAGCTTTACTATTAAATAAAGCGACGTCAGTTCCACCTACTGAGACACGTAAAATGTTGAAAGCTTATGAAGAAGTCAGTATTTCACATAACACCAGTGTGAGAAAAATGACAACTGATGAAGCTCTAGCTATGCTAGTTAATTTAAGACTCTCTAAAAGGCAATATCAGCAGATACGAATGCAAGCAAAAGAACATAGAGCCGAATTGTACCCCGCATATAATGACGTTCGAGTAGCAAAACGCAAGTGTTTTCCTGACGAAGGACTATCTGTCAGTTGCATTAAGGTTGAATTGAGTTTGCAGTCTTTGCTAGACCTGACAACACATCGTTTACTTGAAAGCCTAAAATTTCCAGCAGAAGCTATCCTGTCTACCAATTTATGTCTTCTGAGTAAATGGGGTTGCGATGGAAGCTCAGGCCAAAAACAATATAAACAGTTTCAAGAAGCAGGAGATGATGCAAATTTATTTCTAACTTGTTTAGTTCCCATCAGGCTATATTTTATAGATTCAACAAAAAGAAAAATACTCTTGTGGCAGAATCCAACTCCATCATCGACATTTTATTGCAGGCCTTTAAGAATGCAAATGGTTAAAGAAGATGTAGAAGTTTCAATTGCAGAAAAGAAAAATGTTGAGGCAGAAATCGCAAAATTAATTCCGACTGTGGCCTTTATTGAAGAAAATGAGGTCAAGGTAAGTAATAACATCATCGTTCGTGGCCTTTGTAATAAATGTTTTTGTTGTTTTGTGCTGGTTATATTTTTCTTCCTTTATGTTTTATGTACCAAATATTTTTTTTAGGTTAAACACCAGTTGGTTATGACAATGATCGACGGTAAAATGATTAATTCTCTGACAAATACACCTTCTCAGATATGTTACATATGTGGCTCCTCTCCAAAAGAAATAAATGATTTGGAAAAAGTAAAACAAAAACCTATTGATATAACTACATTCACTTACGGCCTTTCCACCTTGCATTCATGGATACGTTTTTTTGAGTGGCTACTTCATATAAGTTACCGGTTGCAGCTAAAAAAATGGCAAGCTCGAAAGGATGACAAAGAAATTGTAAATTTGGAAAAGAAAAGAATTCAGACGGAATTTAAGACTAAAATGGGGCTTCTAGTGGATCAACCAAAACAGGGAACAGGTACAACCAATAATGGAAATACCGCTAGAAGATTTTTTTCAAATCCAGATATTTCTTCACAAATTACCAAAATTGACAAAACCTTAATATATCGATGCTCAGTCATCTTACAAACAATATCAAGCGGTTTGAGTATTAAATGTGACGAATTCGACCAGTATGCTATGGATACAGCAAAATTAGCCATTTCTCTGTATCCATGGTATTACATGCCTTCAGCAGTTCACAAGGTTCTAGTTCATGGGTCCGAAATTATACAGCATGCGTTAGTTCCCATTGGCCAATTATCCGAGGAAGCTCAAGAAGCTAGAAACAAGGATTACAGGCGGTTTCGTGAGAATAACTCAAGAAAATGCGATCGTATTTCAACAAACACAGATGTTTTCAATAATCTTTTGCTATCATCCGACCCTGTAATATCTAGTTTAAGGAAGACACCTAGAGCCAAAACAAAAAAATTCCACCCTGAAGCCATTGCTCTCTTTGATTGTCCAGATATTAGTCAAACCTGTGAAAGTAGCGAAACGGAAAGTGACTCTGACTCAGAATAATGATTTTTTATTTTTTCTATCCGTACTGCCTAACTATTTTTTTTCTGTCTCATTGTAATCCCAATTTCATCTAATTTTCTCATTAATGTTTTCTCCCAATACGTACTGATTCAGAGTAACTCTCTGACGAAATATTTTACTGATTTAGAGTGACAGAGTCTTCCAACGAGGACAGAACAGGGGCTTTTATTTGACCTCCCTTGTATTTAAAAAAAAAATGAAAATAACCATTCGATGTATTTTTTCCCAAAGAATTCAAAAATGTCAACAAACATTTATTTGAAGCAAAAACAAAAGAGTTACGGCAACGATCAACCTTTTTTTAAATGGAATGTGCAGTTGCTTTAAATGTTTTTTTATTAACATTTTTGAATTTATGGAAAAATACATCAATTGGCTATTTACCAGGGATGTCAAATAAAAGTTCCTGTTCAGTACTCGTAGGAAGACTCTGTACAGGGAGTCCAAAATAAAGTACCCTACCCCCTTAGATATCTCAACAGATATTCTATTTAGGAAAAAAAAAGTAAAATATAAGGTGTTATTGTTTTTTAGGGAACTTTTAAATTATATACCTTTCACGTATACAGGATGCTCAGTTTTTCATGGTATATTATTGGACTTTTCAATTTTTCGTATAACACATCACATACCCAAATTCCTTTGTTTTCATATGCTTGTAACTCGAAAACAAATAAATTTGAGTATATGACATGTTATATAAAAAATACTTAAGTATTTTTGTCTGTAGAATCCAAAAATCCAATAATATATAGGGGGAGTCCCATTTAATTTTTAATAGTTGATTCCTGACCATAAAAACTGAGCACCTTGTATATGTAATAGGTATTATGTAATATAAAAGTTCCTTTAAAAACAACACTTTTTATTTAACTGTTTTTCCTAAAGAGAATAGCATTTGAGATAAGGGGGTAGGGTACCTTATTTCGGACACCCTGTACATAGGTTAATGTGTTTTTATTTGCGGAAAAGAAAAAAATTCTATAATTTTTTACAAATTTCAATAATTTATTAGATTAGCTAGGTACATAATAGTATGTTCAATTATTATCTTTAATAGGTATTAGTTAAAATTACAGAATAAATAAATATTAGTAGGCTGTCCTAATATTATTGTTATATTTAAATATCCTAAAATGTAGATTGCAGATTTCGACAGAAGTTTTCTAATGTAAACTTTTTATACGTTTACACTTTAAGCAGTTAGAAAAACCATTTACGTACTTTTAGGTAATTGATGGCATTTTTGAGTTTCGCCTTTTTTACGCTAACGCTTTTTTGGGACACCCTATACATTTTTTTGCACATACCTATATGTAGTAGCAAAGCCTAGTAATTCTCCACAAGCTAAAAAAATCATTGTTATAATGAAACCCAAGAAAGTTAAAAAGCGACTTATTTATAATAATTATTAATTACCCTGTATATAAATTAGATTTTAAGTTTATAAAGATTATCTTTGTAGTTATAATTAAGTACAGTGTTAAATATAGATAAAACAACATTTTCGCTACAAAACCTTAAGAATCTTAATTTTTCCTCCATAACCAAGTCATCTGGCCCACAGTGAGACGGTCAGTTTTGCCATACCCGTATAGCCCAAAGTCGAACTCCATAAGTTAAAATTTTGATAACTCTCGTTTACTGGATTTCGGGCCAGCTCCCCTACTATTATAAAGTAAACGTAATAGGAATTTACTGTGACGTAATTTAGGTTAAAAAGGATGTATGTCTTGGAAACCTTTAATCATCAACAATAGAGCGACAGTTAAGGTGCATCGTATCTTATTAAGACGTGATTAATGCGTTCATACATCCATTCTTATAAACAAGTTGAGAATTAGTATACCTTTTGTGTATTGATGTAGGTATTAATTTTGTATGCATTTAACTTTCTGCTAATAACCCTTGTTGCTTTAAATTAGATCCTTTTGCACTGGGCTTCACCAATAAGAATTTTTTTTGTAAACTGAGCTAATAAATATCGCCGAAATGCTAAAACTTATTTTAACAACGACTAGTTAGGTAATAAATACAATAATTATTTAAATAAATTCCAAAATATTAGAGCATATGTATAAGAAAATAGTATAAAGTCACAAGAGAAAAGTTAATGTAGAAATACTGTTATTTATTTTATACACTAAATTCCAATTAGTTTTGAAATATTGACAAGTTTACTTAACTTAGTATAGAAAAATAGCACTTTGTTTAGTGTTTTTGTGAATGTATTCTCTCTATTTCCTATCTTAAAAATAAGATCGATAAAAATTCAAACCATAAAAAAAACACCTTTATATTATAATATTTAATTTTTTTTATTTATTTCAAATGTAGGGGGCAACCTGTCACATTACTGAAATTAACTAGGTACTCTGTAGACTTCTTCGTAGATTATAATTTACAATTGTATAAAATATAATATTTAGTATAAATTAACTAAATATCTTATCTCATCAATTCAGCGGCCACTCATATCTCGAACAACAGCAAACTGCAACAATCTTGGTATTCTTCTTGAATGTAAGTACAAACTGGTGGTTTATCTAAATAAATTATTTGGTTTTTTAAAAAACAACTTAAACATCTATTAACAAAACTATGAAGATATGAATTACACCGTACAAAAATAACACTTAAAATTAATAACCAAAAAAAATAAATCTAGGTTTAAATCCAGAAAATGACGGAATTTTCCTTAAAATCCACAATCTTAGAAAAAAAGGGAAAAGTAAAAAAGAAACCATTAAATAAGCCATAAATTTAGCTCCTCAAAATATGTAAAGACCACTCCCCACATAAACACTAGAATCAAAATAAAATACCTTTGATGATCCCTCTTGTTTGACAAACCACTGTGTATGAAAATCCACATAAACCACCACGAAAAGAAGAATTTGAAATCAACCGTAACAAGTAGAACTTTGACACAGACTGACTCTTGTTTTAGAAATCAGAAAAAAAGATGGAAACCTAATTTGACAAGAACTGCCCCTCTCAGAAGTTTTTTATTGGCTGGAACGCGAAGCGTCGTTACAGACGCACTCTGAGCTTTAATTAATAAATACTTCATAGGTGTAGCCTAGAGTTTATCTTAAGTTAATTTAAGTAAATCTTCACAATCTAAAAGATAGCATTAGAGATAACGTATTATTTATTATTTTGTTTGGATTTTAAAAACTCTCAAAATTAATATTAGATAGCTTTACTTTAACGACTTCTTTGAAATACTCGTGTTTTAATTTGTCATTTGAAACCGATTATTGATTTAGAAAAATGTTGTTTTAAAATAAATTAAGAATATATATACCCTCATTACTATAGTCTATTCCGTTACAACAATGTAGAACTGATATTCCATCATAAATTGTCAGTTTTTAATTACATTTCAAATTTATAAGACTAAGCGATATTCCCTGCTTCTTTTTTTTTAGTTGCTGAAGAAGGGATAGATTTTTTCCCGAAACGCCGAGAGAGATTATTTTTTTACAGTATTGTTCCTCGTGTAACATCATTGCGGTTTCCATAAGATTTCCTTTTCAATTAACTTTCAAAGAACCAAATTAAAATGTACGAAAATATCAAAACGACAGAAAATATGACAGTTAAATTCCTTCTATTATCTTCAGTGCCCGGGAATTTTATATAGAAAGATCACCTAAAGTATCTGGAAATTTGGGGCGTGTGTTGACTCATTAAAAACAGAATATTCGTATAACATTATCGTGCGTAATTACGTTGTCAGTAAACATGTAGCTCCGTTAGAACACTCGAAATCCTTGAACATGTTAATAAGTATACGGTAAACACTGCACGTTAATAAAGGTGCTATTATATTGGTTATATTATATATACCTGTATAGTCTTGTGTAAAGGTAATTAGATTTTTTTGTACAATTTCTTTTTCTCTGAGTTGAAAATAGAAGTGACTTTTTTGTTAGATAGCAAATTATAATATTTCTTTTTACTATACATACATTTGCGTTTTATAAAAATGTCGCTTGTCAGTAAACGTCAGTTGTTCACGTTGCTTAGAGGCGTCTACTTATCTCTCAATAACAACCACCCAACTGCCTCAGTTTTTTGTGACTATGCGAAAGCTTTGATTGTGTTAGTCATGAAATTCTGATAAACAAACTAAATTTTTATGGAATTCGTGGTACTTCTTTAAATTGGTTCAAATCTTATTTTGGGAAAAGGCAACAACTTGTAAGGGCTAATGGTTCCGATTCATTGTAAGTTGATTACAAGTGGAGTCCCTCAAGGTTCAGTCTTGGACCTATTCTTTTTTTGTTATACATTAATAATATCACGAACCCTACAATTAATGGAAGAATTTCCCTTTTTGCTGACGACACAAGCATAACTTGGAGTGATTTTGATACAACGTCTTTACACTCTAGTATCTTCAACGACTTGGTTATAATTAAGCCTTGGTCTGATTCCAATATGCTTTGTTTTAATGTCGATAAAATGGTGGCGTTATCTTATAAGGGAACTTTACAACCACTTCAGGTACATAACAGCAATATTAAATACGTAGAGTCGGTTAAATTCCTGGGTTTAAAAATAAATAACAACCTAAAAATGTCTAATCATATTGACACCTTAACAAAAAAACTTTCTACCGCCTGCTTCGCCATTCGATCAGTTTCAAAAGAACTAGACGTTCCTTCTGCCAGACTTACTTATTTCTCTTTATTTGAATCCCACCTCCGCTATGGCCTTCCCTTTTTGGGCTGCTGTACCACCGAGCAATTTCGTAGTATTTTTATGCTTCAAAAGAGAGCCATTCGTTATTTGTTTGGTCTAAATAATAGAGCTCACTGCCAATACTATTTCAAAACATGAAATATTAACACTTCCTGCATTATTTATTTTGGAAACGGTATGTTTGCTGAGAAAACATATTAACACCCTCCCAGAAAGGCCACAACATGTATACCCTACCAGAAACTCTAGGCATGATATATATCTTCCCATTCCTTCCTCAGAATTAATAAAAAAATCAATTATTTACAACGCCATAAAACTTTACAACAATCTGCCAGTACATTTAAAATCTATCCCTATGCTTGCACAATTTCGAAAAAACACCAAAGCATACCTCATTGAGAGACCATTTTACAGCGTTAATGATTTTTACAGCGAGTAAGTCTCTTTAAATTGTCACTAAATTCGCTTGTTTACTTAAATCTTTTGTGAGTCATGTCCTAACTCGTAGCATAGAATTTTGAAAATCATCATATAGAGAAAAGAACTGTCGAACATTCACTTAAAACTTAATTATTTTTGTTAGGTATTGGATTAAAAACAAAATTTAATTCTTTTTTGTATACTACATTCTACACTAGTTCATTATACCTTCTGTTTAACATCACAATTATTTGTATAACTATAATAACATAGAGTTTAAGGTCGCATAGTTGCAATTTTGATTTCAATGTCATCGAAATTATTCACCTCGTACATGTGTGTTTGTTTACTTTTATAAGGTTATTAGGATTCATTAACTGTTTTGCGGCAATGTTATGTTATATTCTAACGTGTGTTTTACGATTTGGTAAATTGATAATTTACATTTTTAAAAAGCATTGACCTATCGAAATTCTTTTCGATTAATGTTTTGATATGTCTTATTTTAGGTATATTTTGCTTTGTCCATAAAATTGTAAAATTTTTCTGCGGCAATAAAGCATACTTTTGTTTGTTTGTTTGTTTGTTAAAAGTAGTAAAGTGTGTAGTAAAATAAGGGCAATCTAAATCTGAACAGCAATTTTTACTCAACGTTAAGGCAGTGAAAAAAATATTATTTTCTATATTTCTATTTATAAATTAGACTATTTTTTATTACCAAATCAGAAAAGTTGCAGTACTTTTTAAGTAGTTATAATTGTTTTTTTTATACAGAAAACATAAAATATACCAATTTTTAATTTTTTCAATAAAGTTCCAGATAGGTTAAATAATTTTCCTATTAACTTTCCCTTCAATATTTTGGATACATTTCACAAATTAAGAATGCCAATAATTTTTGAAATATTGGCATTCAAAAATCGACTGCTTCAAAAAAAGCTGTAAAATCCATATGGTTTACTTAACCTAGTGAAGATAAGACTGCATTTTGTTTCAGGTTTTTTTTTTCGGGTACTAGTACCCATTTCCCAAAACCAAAAAAAACTTAATATTAAGTAGAACTTAAAAATTGCATCATAAAAAGAATTATAAAAATTAAAAAAAAAAGTCTGTATAAGATACGAGTTTTTAAAACAACGTATATACAGGGTGTCCGGAAATTGCGTCGTCAAATTTGAGAGGGTGATTCTACATAAAAAAATATAAAAAAAAGTTCATATGCATCTGGGTCCGCAAACGCTTCATAAGGGTTTGAAGATGTCGCCCAAAACGTGCTTTTTATTTTATTACCTTGGCACTGATTTTGCACCAGTTATGAATTTTGGTACAGGAATAGTCACTAATGGAAGATATTTTTAGCAGCTAGCAAATTTTAAATTTCTTAACCAGGGGCGTGCCGGCCGGGGGTGTGCTGTTTTTAGTTAGTCTTTATTTTTTCAACCCTGTACTCTTTTGACATTTTAATAGAATATCAGGATTTTCTACTATTTTTTGCATAAAAAGTTGCTCCTGGTAAATGGTCGAAACGTTAACGGTTTCCGAGAAAAATCGTTCCAATATTTTTAGGTCGATCGAAATAACTCATTTAGAAGGGAAAAGAAGAGAAAATATTACCTAAGTACAAATGGTAAAGAGGCTTACAGAGAAAGTTGATGTCTGATAGAGAATATCCTATACAACAGTTGTAGGTCATGCAAAAGTGTACAAGTTTTATACTGACCAGTTTTTAACATAACCTCAATATTTCCGAGAAAAATGAAAAATAAAAAAACAGAAAAAAATCCTTTGATTTTTTTCTTCATTTCCACAAAACTAACTTTATTTTAACGGAACTTTTGCTTTAAAGACTGTCATATTTTTCTCACTTGTGTACAAAAAAATATGTAACCAATGGGAAACTTTTTGATAACTTTTTTCTCAGAAAAATTTGATCTTAATAAAAGTTAGAGCATTAAGAAAAAAATATTTTTTAGAGTTTTAAATTTTAGGTCAAATATACAGTGTGTTCAAAAAGAACAAAAAATATAGAAGTATATTTTAATTTTAATTTTTAATTTTATTAATAAATAAAAATTTAAATTTAAAGAAATACATCAACTTTCGCCGAGAATTCCATAAATAATATTTGCCCACCCCTAGGTTGCACTTATTTATTTAATGTTCATTGTAAGCCCCTTTACCATTTGTTCTTATAAAAGTTCAGGTAACATTTTCTTTTCTTTTCTCTTCTAAATGAGTTATTTCGATTGACCTAAAACGATTTTTCTCGGAAACCGTTATCTTTTCAAGCATTTACCAAGAGCACCTTTTTATGCAAAAAATAGTAGAAAATCCTAATATCCTATCCTAAAAACAGCACACCCCTGCCGGTAAGCCCCTGGTTAAGAAATTTAAAATTTGATAGCTGCTAAAAATAGCTTTCCTTAGTGACTATTCCTGTACAAAAATTCATAACTGCTACAAAAGCAGTTCCAAAGTACTAAACTAAAACGCACGTTTTGGGCGACACCTTCAATGGTTCGTAGCACCCTTACGAAGCGTTTGCGGACCCAAGTGCATATGAACTTTTTTTCATATTTTTGTATGTAGAATCACCCTCTGAAATTTGGCGACGCAATTTCCGGACGCTCTGTATTATTTCCCGTCTAAAAATTAAATACCTAAAAGATTAAAGGTATTACTTAAAAAAACAATTAGTAAAACGGTGGCAAAAGAAAAAAAAACTAGAAACAACTTATATATTAAATGGAAAACCCCGTATATTCGAAAGGAACTTTTCATAGTATTTAAATGAGAATTTTTTTATTGATTTTTCAGAAAATTTTATTCTTGATAAAAGTTGGTGTTTAAAGAAAAACTAATTTTGACTGCATCAAATCTCAGGTCATATGTACAGGGTATTCAAAAAAATTAAAAATTAAACTTCAAGATTCATAAAATTTAGTTAGGAGGCACACATAGTTATAAATAAAAATTAAGTAAAGTTTTTTGATATCTAGTGTAGGTAACGGGAAAATTTGTCCTTTAAAATCGAAATATTCTTACTTTTTAAATTTCTTACATAAACAACTATTACTTACCATTGCAACATACTTTCCAAGTATCTATGAGTGTCCAAGGGAACCACATCTTATAAAAGTTGGCAATTCAGTTTGTCTTCATTTTCACCAGGCTTATGCTATAAGGAGTAAAATCTGTCGATAAGCAATTTACTTAGTGTGCTGTAAACTGTATGCGTCAACATTGTTGTAGGTAGTAAATGTAACAGCTTTATACCATTTACAACATATATGGACAACCCTCGGCATCCGGCCGGCATGTCCGGGCCGAATCTGGTCCTCCACCAGCTCCAATCCGGCCCGCGAGAGATTCAGAAATTTCAAATACCGCTCAAAAAAATTTAAGATTTAGCACACATAGTTTATTTGTAATTACTGCCAACCAACCTAAAACTGTATTCTTCAAATCATAAAGACTAAAATCGTTAAATAATTGTATTAAGCGTACGCAGTTGAACGCTACAGATCGAGTCAGAAATAGAAGTTAAAAATAGAGAAACAGAAAAACATTCGGGAAGCCGTTCGATGATCTTGAAGCGCTCCGAGCGATACGTTATGAATTACAGTCGGCTCTGAGCGCTTGCATCTCATATCCGCGTACGATCGAGACTCTCGATTCGAGATTATTCTAGTTGCTTATTGCACTCAGCGCGCGTGTCAACTCATTACTTCTTAACAACTGATAAGAAAAGACGCGGGAAATATTCAAGTAAATTCAGCTCAGAAAAAAACGGAATGTCGACACAGAATGTCGTCAGTTCCAAAACAAATGGACTGATGAATACTTTTTTATCATGCACTGTGTTAAACCTATGTGTTTGTTGCGCAATGAAACAATTTCTCCAGCAAGCATTTCGGTCAATATAATTTACTTACGGGCCAGTTAAGAATAGATAAAATTAAAAAACTCATTACCGATTTAGGGAAACAGCAAGAAATGTTCCATTCACAAAGATCAAATCTAGGCAGTGACGTTAAAGCTAGTTTTATAGTTAGTTCTAAAATAGTGAGAATATCGAAGTCATTTTCTGAGGGAGAGTTTGTTAAAGAGTGCCTGGTAGATGTTGCAGAACTTTTGGGCCCAGAAAAAAAAATTGAGAAAGTGAGCTTATCTCGACGTACTGTTGTTTGACGTAAAGATATGATGGCTAGTGATTTCAAAAAATACATTGATCGATAGATTGGCTGGTTTTCAAGTATTTTCGATAGCTTTGGATGAGAGTACCGATTTATCTACATTACTGGAAAATATGTTTTTGCCGAGGTGCAAAGCGCTTTTGAGCAATATGGTTTGCAGTAGTGTAAATTAGTTGGAGTGTGCACAAACAGTGCCCCTTCAATGGTCGGTTCTTTCTCTTCAGAACACGATGATGTGACATACTATATATGTGACTTGATCCATACTGATGTGACATACTATATATGTGACTTGATCCATACTTGTATTTTATACTGTCAAAGGATTCAATAAATACGTTTATGTTTGTGTTTATGTTTATGTTTATGTTTATGTTTATGTTTATGTTTATGTTTATGTTTATGTTTATGTTTTTGTTTATGTTTATGTTTATGTTTATGTTTATGTTTATGTTTATGTTTATGTTTATGTTTATGTTTATGTTTATGTTTATGTTTATGTTTATGTTTATGTTTATGTTTATGTTTATGTTTATGTTTATGTTTATGTTTATGTTTATGTTTATGTTTATGTTTATGTTTATGTTTATGTTTATGTTTATGTTTATGTTTATGTTTATGTTTATGTTTATGTTTATGTTTATGTTTATGTTTATGTTTATGTTTATGTTTATGTTTATGTTTATGTTTATGTTTATGTTTATGTTTATGTTTATGTTTATGTTTATGTTTATGTTTATGTTTATGTTTATGTTTATGTTTATGTTTATGTTTATGTTTATGTTTATGTTTATGTTTATGTTTATGTTTATGTTTATGTTTATGTTTATGTTTATGTTTATGTTTATGTTTATGTTTATGTTTATGTTTATGTTTATGTTTATGTTTATGTTTATGTTTATGTTTATGTTTACGTTTACGTTTACGTTTACATTTACGGACGTTTACGTTTAACGTTTACGTTTACGTTTACTAATTTTATGTTTATGTTTATGTTTATGTTTATGTTTATGTTTATGTTTATGTTTATGTTTATGTTTATGTTTATGTTTACTATTGGGATGTAAGGTTGTCTGACATTGGAAAAGAAATAGCTAATTTTATGGAAATGGAAAAGAAAACATTGCCTCATAGTTTTGATTCCACATGGCCTTGTGACTTGACATTCCTGGTAGACATCACAGGATATTCAAATGACCTGAAATTGAAGCTTCAAAAATAAGAGCAATAAAATTGGTAAATCAGCTGTATCGTCCGTTAAAGCTTTTCGAAACAAAATTCGCTCATGGGAAACACAAATGATAAGTAAAAATTGTTTTCATTGTTTAACATTATCTAGTCACGAAAACATTGACTACGGTCGGTATGCTGAAGAACTGAAACTACTGTCAGAGCAATTCACTGATCGGTTTTCCGATTTTAAAAATATGGATAGCATTTTCAATATTTTTACAAATCCTTCTAAGTGTAATGTAGAAGATGCTCCGCTTGACATACAAATGAAATTGATCATGCTTTAAGAAAACTCATATTTGAAGTCTAAATTTGTTGATGTGGAACTATGCAAATTTTACAGAACATACCTTTTCGAAGGAAAGTAACCACAGCTTAGGGTTTTCACACGTAAAATAATTTGTAGATTCGGTAGCACGTAAAAATGTGAACAGCTTTTTTCAATCATGAAAATTAATAAAAATAATCATCGAACTCGGCTTAGAGATGTTAATTTAATAAACACTTTACGCGTATGTACTAGTGATATTGACCCCAATGTTAATAATCTTGTTTCTCAGCTTCAAACTCAAGTCTTTCATTTGATTTTTCTATCTGTTTTTGTTAATTTGTTGCTTATATGAACCCTCAAAATCTCCAGTTGGAGCTAGATTTTAAGGCAATAAAAAACAAAATAAATAATATGATAACATCCTTAAAAAACATATTTTTTAGAACTTAGTGGGAAGAGACAGGTACCAATGGATTTTTTAAAGATAAGGATGTAGGAACTCATGTTGATACCTTAATAATTAATGGTAATAAAATCGATAACATCAATGACATTTTAGGGCACTTAAATAAACATTTTTCAGAGACAGGGAAGGCCATTGCGCTAGAACTAAATGATGAAATTCAAGCATTAGGCTATGTCCCTGATTTTGAAGATATATTTTGTGAAAATAGTATATTTATAGAGGCAACTAATGAACAAGAGATTGGTGAAACCATATCTGAGCTGAAACAAAACTCTGCTCCAGGACATGATGAAGTGACGGTGAGGGACATAATAAACCTCAAAAATGACATTACAAAAATTCTAACAACCCTAGTTAATAATATCCTAAGAACTGGTATATTTCCAGAAGAATTGAAAATCAGTAAAATGTGTCCAATTTTTAAATCTGGGAGTAAAGATTGCATGAACAACTATAGACCCATTTCAGTCATAAGCGTTTTTTCAAAAATTATAGAAAAAATAATAAAAAAAGAGTTACTAAGTTTATAAATAAATATATTGAAGTTGATCGGTTTCAGTATGGTTTTATCAAACATAGTAGTACACTAGCAACCATGGACTTTGTCGACTGTATATCTCGATCATTGGATGAGGGTCTTATAGTAGCGGCGGTTTATTGACTTGCGAAAAGCATTTGATGTCGTCAGTAAAGTCATATTTAATAGGTAGAAAGCAATATGTTAGGCTAGGTGATGTTTGTAGTAATATATGCTTTAGTGAGTATGGAGTGCCTCAGGGTTCGGTTCTGGGACCTTGGTTCTGTACATATTATATGTGTTGAATCTGAGATGTGTAGGACTTAAAGCAAAGTACTTCACTTTTGCTGATGATACGGTCTTAGTCTATACAGGTGGGAGGGAAGGGACATTAAATGATGCTGTAAACAGTGACCTAAACCTTTATTTGAATTGGTTATATTATAATAAACTCAAAATAAAAATTGACAAAACAAATTTTATTATCTTTAAGCAAAAAAATAAACATATACAAAATCTTAATATACAAATAAATAACATAAGAATAATTGAAGTACAACACAGAAATTATTTGGGCCTTCAAATTGATAATAATCTAAATTGGGCCAATCACACTGATCACATATCTTCAAAAATAATTTCCAAGGTTCCAATTATATTCAGGTGCAGAAACTATCTTACCAATAAAACTAAGCACAGTATCTATAATGCCTTCTTTTTGTCACATTTCAGATATTTATTGCCAATATGGGGGTCGTGTTGTAAAACCAACTTTAACTCAGCCCACATTCTTCAGAACAAGGTTCTGAAAATGTTATTTAAGTATGACAGATTAACTAACACAGACAGATTGTATAATGAACTTTGCATCCCTAGACTTAGTATTGTATTAGAATTAGAACAAATTAAAATTATGTTTAAAATATTAAATAAAAGGCAAATGTCAAATATTAATATTGTAATGTCCAATAATATACATAGTCATGATACTAGATCTCAAAATAATATTTATCAATTATATTCTAGAAGTAATATAGGCTTAAATAATCCTTATATTTTATCTTCTAAAGCATTCAACAAGGTATCAGAAAACATAAGAAATATTAAAAATTATAGGTTATTTGTTAAACGTATTAAAGTATATTTAGGTATTAAGTGAATCTCTTTAATGTATTCAACACTAGTCATAGGTATTCTCGAGGTCCGAGCTTTTAGGCCCTGATTAGAGAATTGTAAATTGTATGTATACAAAGAGTTAATGAAATAAATAATTGTTTTCAAAAAAAAATGTTTGATTATGCTATTATAATTAATAAATTAAAAAAGGTGTGAATTTTCATTGCTTTTTTGTTCACTACTACCTACTTACTTATTTCTTACCTACGGCCCGCGACCTGATTAAATCCCGAAATTACGCCTTCAGCTAAGCAAAGGTTGCCCATACCTGATTTACAACCTTCCAAATAGTTGTTGAGGCATCGCTGTCGCAACTCGCAACATCTAGACCGAAGCGAAGTCACCAGCTGTTTTTGTTTAGAAAATCAAACTCCTTACTTTGTTTTTGAGATACATGGTGTTAAATTCGAATTATTTACTTTTTTTTTATTTTAACACCCTATATCTCAGAAACTAAGGTCCTTTATGAACCAAAATATTACATCTAGCATCTTTAGCAATTAAAATAAAAGCAGAGAAAATAACGTAAAATTTTAAATGTCTAGACCGTTTTGTCTAACGTCTAACGGTTGATTGAATATGATTTAATTGGTGTGAGTGAAATAGCTAAGTAAGGGCGTACACCACAACTGTAAAGTGAATTATGCAGCTTTATTTGTAAGCCAAAAAAAGTTTTAAAACGCCAAATGACTGACAAAATATAATTACAATGTATAAAAAATAATTTGATTTCGGCTGGAAAATAAATAAACTCCAAACTGTCTTACTTGGGATATGGAGCAAACAAAGTAAATAAAACACGATAAGCAGTGTATGTATATAACAATTGTATTTCCTAATAAGTATCACAGATAATAACATTATCCTAAGACGTATAGCATATTCTTTGTACAATCTACAACAACCATGTTTCTTTATTATTACTACAAAATATTTGTTTATATACACAAAACGTACCCCTTCGCCGCCAACTGTTCTTCATAACCAACAATATTGGCAAATTAACAAATTTAGTACAAGAACTGATGGACTATTCTTAACAAACTGTTAAGCTACGTTTACATTCACTCCAAAGTCCAAGTTGAAATTGACATTTAGTAAAATTGCATTAACATTGGAAATGATATTCCTGAACAGCTAATCAGATTTTGAAATTTAATTTTATTATTTTTCTAAAAATGTTTTTAAATAGTTGGATGTGTAAAAGTATTAAGAATTTTGTTAACTAGGATAAAAATTATAACCTGAAAATTTGACATTTATTGAATTTCTGCTTGCCATCGGCAAGCTCCTTGCTTCAATCTGAAGTCAACTTTGAAGTGCAATTCGAATTTTGTCTAATGTAAATGACACCATACTATTGCCGTTTGCCAAACAAGCCAATTTTATAACAAATTCGAGTTAAAATTGAATGTAAATGTAGCTTAAATTTCGAAATAAAATTGAAAGATATTATTGAATATAAATTTTAGGCTTACTTTTTGTAAATATATTCGAAACGTTCATAGCTTAATTTACATAAAGAGAAAAAAAACTCTGTAAAATGGTTCTAACCTTCTGATTCAAATGCTGCAAATTTGAATATAAATTATTAAGAATGACAATTTAAAACTTTCTAAAAGCACATTTAATGAGTCATTTTTTTATCTATGTGCTCTTGGGAAGATACAGCGTTTTATTGACAGTTTTTCGAATGTTCCGTAAATAATAATACTTAGTCACTATTGGCTATTAGATTATAATTCATTCAACGTATATATAGAAAATTTAGGTGGACAGACACATTACAATAATTACAATTTTTGCATCATCCGACTATAAACCACTTTTTCCTATGTTGTAAAATGAAAGTAGACGTGAAATAAAGGCAGTGCATAAAATTTATTATTTTCATTGAGCTGATTTTTCAATATTTTAATAAAAATTCTCTCTCCACATATCCACAACATACCTCGCGTGACGTCAAAAACCGTAAAACTTTGACATCGCAAGAAATCGAGAACGACAGACTCCCGAGATTCGAAACTATATTGAAACCGTAAACAAAAATTGAACCTCATTATGAATTTACTAGTTAATGCTGGAATATTAAGTAAGTTTGGCAAATGTTTAACGTAAAAGCAACGCAGCAAAAATGAAATGTAAAAAACGTGTGGTACACAACTACGTCAAAATTTTAACGTTTAAAGCAAATGTAACATACTGGGTGGCAATGAAACTGCTACCCAGGGCGCCATTTGAAAACGGCTAAAGATAAATATGGAATTCGAAGTGTTGATAAAGTTGAATATTGGGAACATTTGTACCATAAAAACAATTGAATATCGTTTCCTGTATATTTTATGTTTTTTGAACTCTCCTAACAATTCTAAACATCCTTTGTATAACATAACGTAAGTCTAAAATGTATAGTTTAATTGTATTTTATGGAAAAAAGGAGTAGACCAGGATAAAAACAATCACGCTTATTTACTCCTTATGCAAGCCTTCATCCAACAAAATGGCAAAAAAGAAAATGTTCCGAGTTTTAAAAAAATGTGTTTTTCGCCAATCGATTTTTCAAGTTTTGATCAGACCCTGTACCATGACGGGTAAACGCTTTGGATAAATATTAATATCATAAAAATAGGGAACCTAATTTTTAATTGTGCAGTTGTTTATAAAAGTTAAGTTAATGATAACCTAACCTAGTGTGATAACTTCCTATAAACAAAAGTTTTGCTAAAATTAAAATAATCATATTCGCCTTGACAGAGGTTTCTATGGTTTTTAAAAACAATTGAATTTTGACAAGCAATTTATCACTTGTGGGCTTGACAGATTGTTGTACTTTTTGTAAATTGTCGTGCTTTATTTCGTGTCTCTATTGGTGTAGACTAAAAGTTCCTTGCAATCTCTTTAAAATGGCAAGTTTTACAAGGGCGGAACAAATAGATATGCTTCTTGTTTACGGCGAGTGCTTGCAAAATAAAAGGCAGGCTCAAACATTCTACGCAGAGCGATAACCCGACAGAAACCAACCCTGCTATAACTATTTTCCGTGGCTAGTACAACATTTGAAAACAGTTCCCCAAAATGAAAACAAAGGAAAGTTCATTATTAGTGAAGAAGCTGAAATAAACTTTCTGGCATGCCTATTTTCCCAATTGAAAGTGAAGTAGTACAAAAAAGAGCATTTTGAAAAAACATAGTTACAAATACCAAATCCACCAACACTTGGGTGTTAATGACTTCGCTCAGCGAGTTGAATATTGCCGATGGTTTAATAATATTTTATTCGAATGAGTCTCGCTTCACGAATCTGGGAAAGTTCAACAGGAACAATGTAAGATATTGGGCAAATGAAAATCAACATTTATTTAGAGAAGAACGGTTTGGTGTTAATGTGTGGCATGTTTTAGTGTGGGCCCAATATTTTTTAATGAGCCCCTTACAGCACAAACTTATTTGAATTTTCTAGAAACAACAGTTACCGATTTATTGGACAATTTACATCTTGCAGCAATTCGCAACATCTACTTTTAACAAGATGGTGCACCGACCTATAATGCTCGAATTTGTGTAAATTATTTAAATGACAGATTTGGGGACTAACGGATTTGAATGAATGGACCTGTAAGATGGCCAGCACGTTCGCCTGATTTGACACCTTTGAAATTTTTCTTCTGGAGTCATATCAAAGAAAAAGTCTATTTAACTCAACCTGAAAATTTTAACATTTTAGGAAACCGAATAATTAGTGCTATTAATAATATTAGTATATATATATATATATATATATATATATATAGAAATGTATTACAGAAAATTGCTGAAAAATGTGAGACCTGTATTGAACAAAAAGGTTTTGTTTTTGAAAATCTTAATTATAATTAAGAACGTTCTTTTTTCTATATCTTTTATTATTAATCTCTAGGTATAATAAAGTTCTTTTTTTTCACCTTATCATATTCGATTTTTTTTCAAAATTTAAGAAGATTAAAAGAGGATTTTAGATTATTTTGAATCCATGGCCATTGTGGGTGGTATAATTAAATTAAAAAAGTTCTAGTAATATTGATTTTTGGTTTAGATGAGCATTAACAACATGAAAATAGGGTATCAAATTATTAAGTTTGCAGCGGTCTATGGAAGTTGAATTTGTCATGTGTGGATAAAGGATAAAAAAGTATGATTGGGTAGTAAAGGTTAAGTTCCAGTCGGTTGACCCGTTATGGTACAGGGTCTGATCAAAACTTGAAAAATCGATTTGCAAAAAACACACTTTTTTAAAACTCGGAACATTTTCCTTTTGACATTTTGTTGGATAAAAGCTTAAATAAAAAGTAAATAACCGTGATTGTTTTTATCCTGGCCTCCTCCGTTTTTTCCATAAAATACAAATATGGCCCATTTTTAAGCGACTATTTGGGAAACCATACATTTTAGACACAAATTATATTATACAAAAGTCGTTTAAAATTGTTAAGAGAGTTCAAAAAACATAAAATATACAGGGTGTTCCATTAAAATAACGGTTATTTACGGGGAAACTGGAAACGATATTCAATTGTTTTTATGTTACAAATGTTCACAATATTCAACCCTATCAACACACCAAATTCCGTATTTTTATCTCTAGCCGTTGGCAAATGGCGCCCTGGGTAGCAGTTTCGTTGTCACCCGGTATATTAAAAAATGTATACAACTAAACACCGAAATGCAGTCAAAGGAAAAAAATAACCTCTCAAATAATCCTAATTTGCATTCTGTTTCACCTTTTAGCCAACATTTGTTTTTAGCATCAATTGTGCATATTCGAAATTATATTTTCGAAATGACGGAGAAACGACTAGTTATTACGGTTTTTAACCTGACCCACTTGTGCTTGTTAAAATAGCATCTATTTTTTATGTTCTTAATAAAACAATAACTAAGTTACTTCCATTTTATTATTTTGCATCCTCTCTTAAATATCTGATATATTTTTTGGGAATCAGTTTTCAATATTTTTAAGAGATTTCGTTTCTTTTTTATTATCAAAATTATGCACATTCATTCCTAATTAAAAGACCTGATATTTTTTATTAGTTTGCCTTTCAGAGTCAACCAAATTGTTGTTTTTCCCTAATATAAAGCGATAAGGATTTTTAGAATAGTTGAAACAGAGACTTTGTCAATACGAATAAAACAAAATGTAAATTTCGTCGGAATTAAAAAATATAATAATTGTAAATACAGAGAAAAATGTCTAATTTTAAAACATTCGCAAAAACTAATAAAATATTGCATTTAATCATTAAATGAGTCATAGCTTATTATCTTAATTAAATTCCTTCTACGGGGTATAAGAGAAACTCCTACAACTATTTGAGAACACGGAAGTACGGGACATTTTAAGCAAATAGTGGTATGTAGGGTGTTTCGAGAAGCATGTGCCGTCATCGCAAAAGTCTATATCAATATGGGGACAGCTTCACCAGTGGTGTGAGATATCTCTTCAAGAATTTTCTAAAAAAAAAACAATCAAGTGATTGGTGGTGCGCCACGGACTTTTTTTTATCTCTGTTAGAACATGTATATAGGCTATTTAGTACCTCTTGATATTTTGTCGATTTCGATCTTTTTTATAACAAAAATGCAATTTAGTTAAATTCTATTAATTCAATCATGTTAATCCATAAGGTTATGCACAGGTTATACCACTAGCAGAGAAGATATCATTAAAACCAAGCAGCTCCAAGATTCCCAAGTTCTAAGGTCTTCCGAAGATACACAAGAACAATGTAATACTTTGGCCGATCGTCAGTGCAAAGACGCTCCCATATACAAACTAGGTAAATATATTTAAAATTTTCTTAATCCATTTACAGGAAAAACAGATTCTTTTAAAGAAAACTCTGCACATTTCGTGGAAAACTTAGGGCAATCCAGTTGGATCTCGAAGATATTTTGGTCAGTTTCGATGTAGAATCACTGTTTGTTCTTTAAGTAAAAAAAAAGAATAGAAAATTTATACGTTTTTGGTTTTATTTTTAAGTTTGTTCTAAAGATATTCGCTTGTGCGATATATCCCTATTTGCATAAAAAGTAAAAATTAAATAGTTTGATGTAAGACAAACTTCCACTAGGTCTATTAAGTTCTTATCAAGATTGTTATATATCTCTGATATAATATATACCACGATATATCCCTATTTGTGATATTCACTCTGTAACAGTACAAGTTAGTGTGCAGACGTCATTGAAATTTCCCTTTTGGAAATCGCGTCCCTTTTGGACATGTATTAAGTTGAATGCACCTCCTGTATGTGTTAAGTGCTATATAAAATTACGCTAGTCAAAAGGGTTGTCTTTGACCCTCAGAAACTCCCCTGCGACAGCCAAAGGTACCTTGTGAAGAGTCGTGTGCTGCCTGAAGTTTCCGACACCAAGGGTAAGTCATTTTAGTGGTCGATGTATTAATTTCTTTGCTAAAAGTGTTATAAACAAAAGGCGTTCTATGCACAAGCATAACAATTAACCAAAACTTAATTAAATCATTTTGTAATACAGTCCTAACTGTCATCTAAAATTTTGAGCTATTGAACGGAAACAATCACTAAACACAAATGTTCCTGTCAACGGCTCAATTTTCATTATATCAGAGATATATAACAATCTTGATAAGAACTTAATAGACCTAGTGGAAGCTTGTCTTACATCAAACTATTTAATTTTTCAAGGAACTTTTTATTGACAAACTTCAGGGGCAGCCATGGGATCTGCTCTATCGCCTGTGGTAGCGAATATCTTTATGGAAGTCTTTGAGGATATTGCTCTAACATCCGTTTCACTAAAACCAAAACACTGGTTCAGATATGTAGATGATACTTTTGTTAACCAGCATTCTTCGGGGTCTCCTTCGCTAATTTTGTCAATCAAATTATTACCTGTACCATTAAGAAATAGGATATGGTTTTAGGGAGCACCTTCGAAAACATACGGAAATTGTTGGAACGGCCGTGGTGTCCAGTAACATAGCCACCAGCATCGCCTGACTTGACTTCTTCGGATCTTTATCTGTTAAGGCATTTAACGAAGGACTTTTACAACGCACTGAAATGGCATTTGTAACAGTTCGGCAAAATGCTCGTGTTTGTAAGATGATATTTGCGCTGACGATTGAGAGTTCGTAATCAAACTGATTACGAACTCTCTCTCTCTCTACGAACTGAGTGGCTATTTTCAGTACTTCGTGTGATTCTATTCAGGTATATAATTTAAACTAACTTTTTTCGTAAAAGATAACGAAATCAATAAAATATCAAGAATTAACTTTTTAACAGGCCCTAAACATTCTACATAACTATGCTATCAAAAGATAGAAACGTCAAGGGCATTAATTTTTTTTAGAAACTTATTGCAGCAACAGCCCACATGCACCTCTCTGGCGAAGCTGTTCATGCATTTCTATCAGAGAAATACGTGGTAGTTTAAATAACTTTCCACATTCAAGCTGCATTCAGATTGCTTCAGTCGTTTTGAAGTCATTTGGAACACATAAAAAAATAAAAGGTCTTTAACACCCTGTATCTCAGAAGCAAAGCGAGATCGGACCCATGTCGATATGGATTTTTGGCTGAGAAATCTCCTCATGAGCGATGGCACATTTTTTTTTTTGAATACCCTGCATGTTTTTTTTAAATACCCTGCATAACCAGAAGTAAAATGTAAAGAAAAATAGCAAATATTGAATGTATGTTGTTGATATTTTAACAAAAAACTAGATATTTTATTAATTTTATTACATATGATTATTAGTACAAAATTAGAGTTTTTGTTTAAAAAGTTGCAGATTTTAAACAATATTCAGGCCATGAATGAACGTTGTTTTAGAACACACTGCTACTGCAGTTGTTTTTATCCAAGCTACTACTGTTATCAGATAAGAGCTTACCATTATCGGACGAAAAACTATTGTATCGACGCAAAAAGTAAAATAATAATAGATATCAGTTATAGGTTAAATAGACGAGAAAAATTTTAATAATCTAGTTTGTTCTAAACTTATTAACATTGAAAATGAGAGTTCGTGCAATGCTCAGAGAATAAAATTAAATAAATTAAATAATAGTAAATTTTAAAATGCCCATAACTTCAAAGCCCTTGAGTGTCAATCCCCCTGTTTTGCTAGTCTTTGTTGCACTGAAGTAGTTGTACTTTTACGTGTTAAAATATTTGTAGGCACTTCCCCTCTTACCTGAGTATCTAAAAGCTTGTTTTTAATTTACAAGATCCTTTTTTTTTAAATACTAAAATGTTAAACTTCTTTGGATAAATATTAGGCAATGGAAACATTTTTTAAGATACAAATTGTAGAGTCTAAAGTTAGACCAGAACCGTGTGCGTTTTAGAAGAACCCTTAATTAAAGATGTCATTATCTTAACGTCCAAGAAGTGACTAAGTACATTAACTCGAAAGTCTTAGGAAGATAATAAAGTTTAAAGTTAGTTAATTGAGTATCTGTAAAACCTGATATATCTTACTAATTAGAACTGTTTTTGATATTGGAATGAGAAACATAACTAACATTATGTATATATTATTGTCGTTTGATGTATGTTATATTATTTTGATTAAGGTTCATTTAAATGTTTATGCATATTAAATGTTTAAGTTAAGCTTATTTCATTTTAAAAAGTAACTATTATGCACTAAATAAACCATCTTATAATAATAGTAATTTTCGACTCATTATTAAATTGCCATGGTATCTGATTCAACAAGGCATCCGAAAAATACATTGTAAACAGTATAGAGGAAACTAAATATAATTTCAACAATCTATTTAGTGTATAATGAACTTCTATTATGTTTTATAGTCACCCGTGCAATATAATCGAGTTGGAAATAGTATGATAAATTGTTTAACAATAGAAAATGTTGCGCCGAAAACGTCATACAGAGTGTTCTTCAGTTACCTTTCAGGATAGGAATCTGAATTTCAGGGGAATTAAAGGACCACTGAGACTCATGAAAATAGTTGAAAATTGCTTTCGGATTTTCTTGAAAGCATTTTTTATACAGTGGGACCAGTTTTCAATAAGAAATAAAGAGATACCAAATATTTTTAAAATGACAATATAGAAAACTTTTTTGACAAGTTAATCTTTTTTATCAAGACGGATTCTGAAACTTAATCTTTATAAATAAGCTTTCTTGTTAGAAAATGTTGATTTTTTAATTTTAAAATAGGCCTACTTGCTAGAAAATTATGATTAAGAAATACGTTTCCAATTAGTTTGCCGCTTAAAAATGTCGAATTTTGTAATGAATAAATCATTTTTCAAACTTAATAAGGTTGTTTAACACGATAATAATAGATGCACAATGTCCAATTAGTTTGCCGTCACTGTATTAGATTTTTTTTTCAAATTCTTTATTTTATATAGCCGAAATGCAGAGTAACATAATGTTTCTTTTTTTTATCTATTGGTATACCAATGTATTATTTCTAACTATTTTAGCTGTCAAGTATATAGTTTATCCAGTAAGTGCGCACCATATGGCATTTTTTTAATATAGTCAAAAGCAGTGTTATCGTGTGGGTCATTCGATTTATCAACGACAAACTTTTTAAGTTGGTTTTTCTTTTATTACGTGTAATCATATCCTCCGCATAAAATCCGGAAGATGAATTAGATAGACCTATGATATTTTCATATGAAGAAAGAGGGTAAACATTAAAATACCAGCAGTTGCAAAATTCTCTGTGCGATGTCACTTCAATGTCAGATTGACAAGTCAGTGACAAAATGAGTAATAGAAAACAATTTTCGAGTTTTTTGCATCCACAAGCGAAAAAAATGGTATTAAATCTAATAAAATATTACGAAAATGAAAATTCACCGGCCAATATCCAGAAGACAGTAGCAAAAGCTCTGGGAATCGGTATAAGAACTGTGCAGAAAAAATTGTGCATGAAAAAAAGCATAATTTAATGCCGAAGAAGATTAAGAAATGTACACGAAAAAAGCCAAAGACAGAAGACTTAAGTGACAATTTAAAAATGGATGTTCGTAATGCAATTTACGATTTATACACATCAAAAACTAATATAACCCTTCAAGTTTTAAAAGAAGCTTTAAAAAATCGGGTCATATTGCAAATTGGACTAAAATCGTTGTCAATATTAATAAAAATGTTGGGTTTTCGATATAAAAAGGACTGTAATCGAAGATTGAGAAAAAATGTTAATTCAAAATTTAGAAAAGTGGTCTTTTTAGACGAGGATATTTTCTAATGGAAGTGGTTCGAAATGTCGACAGGACGAGTCTGTAAAAAGTGTCAAGAGAAAAAAGGGATGTGGGACGGGAAACGGTTCACCATTTTGCATGCAGGTTCTTTAACAGGATTTCTCCCAGGTGCAAGTTTACTGTTTTCTTCAACATCCAAAAGTATGAACTACCATGATAATATGGACTGTGAACTGTTTGAAAAGTGGTTAAAAGAATAACCGATTCCAAAGCTCCATCTTTAATCATTCTGGACGATGCATCTTATCATTCAAGAATCTTAAATAAACAACCTACTTCATCCTGAAAGAAAAGTGATATTTATGACTGGCTAATAAAACAAAAACAAAATCCTTTACCCAATATGCTGAAACTAGAACTCCTTTTAATGGCAAAATCTATTAAAAAACCAACAATATGTGCCGTAGATGAAATATTACGAGAAAATGGACGTGAGGTTTTAGGACTGTCGCCATACCATTGCCAGTTTAACGCAATAGAATTAATATTGGCTGGGGCAAAATCATATTACGAAAAACACGTGAACGATGGTCTTACATCAGATGAAGTGCAAATTGTTTGGCAAGATTCATTAAATTATATTACGCCAGAGTACTGGAAGAAATCTGTACAATCTATGGAGAAATTAATATGGGATTGGTGGAATCGAGAACGAGTTCTAGATGTCGAAATAGCACCAATGATCATTACGCCATTTGAGGACGACTCAGAAGATGAGGACTTTTTAAGTGATGATGATATTTTTTAGTCTATAATATTAAAAAGTTTCTGAAGGATTATATTAATCTTTGACGTGTATAAATCATAAATTGCATTATGAATTTCCATTTTTGCATTGTAATTTGAGTCTTTTGCCTTCGGATTTTTTCGTGTACATTTCTTAATCTTCTTCGGAAGTAAATTATGTTTTTTTCTCATGCACAAGTTTCTGTACAAATTTTTTTTATTAGATTTGACACCATTTTAATAATTATAGAATACTTGTTCCAATTTTAAAGCGAGTTTAAAATATGTATTTTTTGCATGCATGGCCCTTAATTTTAGACTGAAATTTGAAGAAATCGGATAAGTAGTTTTTTAGCTATGCCGCGAACAGACAAGCTGATGGACAGACGTACCTACAGACAGACGGAATTGAAAAAACATGTTTTCCGGCATCTAGGAACCCTTAAACGTAAAGATCTGAAAAAATCTCACGAGGGAAGTAATAACTAATTATCTTGTGTTTTTAAAAAAAGTGTATAATATTTTTGCAAAATAAAATTTTTTTGTTATCACAATACAAAAAAAAACAAGTTTCCTTTGCACAGGGGTGGCTCGCATTTAAACAAATGACACTGTATAAGTGGTTAGATCTATAAGTCAAGCGGAGCTCATAATTTTTGTGATTGATAAAAATATGTTACCTTCATTAAGTGGCTGTATAAACAGAACATATCCTGATTGTTCCACTGATTCGAACCGCCTTCCGACTTTATTAAGTCGCTTGCCATTTTGTGTATTTTTGTTTTAGCCAACCAAAAAATTTTAACCAGATACATATTTAGCGAATTTTCTTATTTAGTCCCTCGGCATTTAATATATAAAATAAAAAACTAATTTCTTTCTCCCTGTATATTTGTAAATAGCCCATCGAGATTTAATAGCTCGATAAAAGAATCACACAACATTTTGGTATTCACTGTGTTTTCTGATTTGATTCATAGTGTTGGTGACCTTTGGACCCGCACGATAAGACCGCATTCGACTATAATTGACATAATTAAAATTTTAGTAGGGAAATATTTTTTGCTTGAAAAATTATGCAAAATAGCAATAAAATCGTTAGCCACGCAATTTATCTTACCTGTCAGTTTTTATTTTCTAATGAACAAACTACCTTCCTGCTCAAAATTTTGGAAAATGATAAGAAGAGTTTTTTTTTTATTTTGTAACTATAAGCCTAATTGCATCACTATCGGCTCACTTTGTTGTAAATTTCTAATTTTTTATTGACTTGAACCTTTTTTACTTTACCGAAAAGCAAGCTTGAATTATACTATTGATTTTACATAAATTTGTCTTCAAAATGCATTTTCTTTATCAATTTTTTTAATTTAAACGCCATTTTGTTGATGAAAACCTAAATGGAACCAAAAAAATGTGTCCAACATGATACGAAGTTTATCCGGTTTCCACAATTTGATAAAATGGTATATTTCCTAACAAGTGCGGAAAGTAGTACTTTTCTGCACCCGATTGCAGTTGTACTTTCCCGCACGCTCGCATAAAATAGAATATTTCTCTTAAATGATTTGAAACTACCAAATAATACCATTGGCTTAGCCAATGATAATACCATGAAAATAATTAAATGAATTCTTCATCTAACGATTCTATAAATAATAGTACACTGGTAGTTTAATTTAATAAGTTAAAAAAATGTACAAGATGTATGGCAACTGATTGGGTTGAAAAAAAGTTAGTATGTAGGTGTGAAATCAACATAAATTTCTTTTATTATTTCTTAAAATTCTCGGAAAAAAATGTTTTTTGCATTTCTTTTTGAAAAAATGTCAAATTTGACAGGTAAAATAAATCACGTGAGTAACTTTTTTATTAACGTTTTGCTTTATTTTTCTTTCTTTCTGCAAACTCAAATTTCAACAAGGTCAATTATTAAAAAAAAACTCCTATATGATGCTAACTAGTCACACTGTATATTATGTCATAATTTCTGGTTAAATCCTGATTAAGTGAAATAGATATTGCAGTTAGACTACTCAAAAAATTAACTATTGTAAGGTAAGTATGTAGACATTTCTTTTTGTAATACAAAGGCATTACTATTTATGTATTTATTCATCTATTATATATATTAGAACTCGATTTACGAGAAAATAATTGAATTTTCAGGGAAACTAGTAGAGCTATTTTGAATACATAAAAAGTCTTTTCGATAGCAAAAAAAATTGTTTCCATAATTCTGGGTTTTAATTAAACAAGTACTCTCCCCCCTCAACCCAATTTTCATACATCTACAGAACGATATGGAGGTGGACCCAAAATCATATAAAAAATCACTCTTATAAAGTAACTTCTTTTTTTACAAAGCCAAAGCGCCGGACTAATAAATAATGTTGGCCTCGATGAACTATAATTTCATGCCGAAATTAAGATCACTATCTCAAAATTGAACTAGCAAACTCCCTGAATAACGATATCATTGCAACTTTGTACATTACAAATTACAGTTTTGTAAGGCTCGCAGTAATGAGTAACTTACAAAGCCAAATTGAGCGAATAAAGTGGAAAACAGTTCTAAGTATTTATACATTTAGCATTCTGCCTCATTCCCTTTACAAACTAGACGTAAAAATCGGACACACCACAATAACTAACTAGAGTATTCCAACAATGGCGCTTCTGAACAAAAAGTAACAAAGCAAAATGTACGGCAGCATTGTTTGCTCTGAAGTTTTCTTGACCCCATTCAGACCTCGCACTGAAAACAAGAAGATAAAAATATAATCATTAACTATAAATACTATTGATCAGAATAATAAAATGTGCGTTGTTAATAAGACGAATGTGTAGAGAAAATATCTCAAACTTAAATACAGGGTGTCTACTTTTAAAAATTTCAATCTGGGGCGCCTAGAGAAAAACAACCAACTATCAACTGTTAACTAAGGTGTTTTTCCTAAAGTACTTAATACTGCGAATGTAGTACCTATTCATAAGAAAAGTGCTCGTGATAACATTGAGAATTTCCGTCCAATATCCTTACTTAATGTATTTTCAAAAATATTCGAACGTCTAGTTTATAACAAAATTATAAATTTTATTGACAGATATAATTTGCTAAATTCCGCACAACATGGCCTCCTATCGGGCAAATCTATAGAATCGGTCTCGTATCAGTGTCTAAACCAGATTTACGAGAGTATAGATGCAGGTAAACTGGTGGTCACGATATATTTTGACCTGTCAATAGCGTTTGACACAATAAATAAATACTTCCTCATTAGTAAATTATATAATATGGGAATTCACGGAACACTCCTACAGTGGATTGAATTATACTCGTCTGAAAGGGAGATTGTAGTTAAGTACGGCGGTGTGAAGTCTAGGGCGTGTCCAGTAAATATTGGTGTACCTCAGGGTTCAGTTTTGGGTCCACTGCTTTTTATTCTATATCATCTATTCTGTCATTTTTTACCGATCAGCCCAATGGCTATTGTCGCTTTTGCTTTGTCGTTTGATTTGTTTTTTTGTTTGTTGTGGGTGTTTGTGTTTAACTCTTGCGTGTTGGAAATGGTGTAGGGCTTAGACCCTTCTTAGCCAATCTCTTGGCAGTTTGTAGTTACCTCGGATGGCATTTGAAGCATAAGAATTTTTTAAAATATCGTTCGTAGAAACGTCGGCTCTTTTGAAGTAGTTGGTTATTATTTTATCGAGAAATTCTTTGATGGTTTCGGTTTATGTGTCTTTGTGTATGACAGCGTTAAGCGTATAACTTGGGGTGTTTAGGATAGTTTTTAAAATTTTATTTTGAAATCATGTGGCTATTTTTAGAAAACCTGGTTTAATTTTGTTAACCATTATTTTTATTGTTATTTTGATTTTTCATTAGTGGGGCTAGGACTTTAAATTGATCTTGCATGGTTTGAGTAAAGTTATTCATTAATTTTTGCAGGGTTTCGTGCATTTGTGCAACCGCTGTAAAGAGCTGAGATATGTTTTGTTCGTTATTGGGACTGTTATTATTATTAGTGTTTAGATTTTTATTGTTTTGCGACCCCCATTGGAAACTTTTTAATTGAGGAATTGGTTTGTTTTTGGGATGGTTTGGACAGTTTAAGCTGTTTGCAGTGTGCGGACCCTCGCAATTGGCGCATTTTATTTGTTTTGAATCTTTAATTTCACATTGGTATGAGAAATGGTCACCTGAACATTTAAGACATTTAATTGGTGCAGTGCATTTGAATTGCGAGTGTCCGAACAGCTGGCATCGGTGACATTGTGTTTCTGTGGGTTTTGTTCTTTGAGATTCGATTCTCACTTTCATCTCGTTTAATGTGTTTAAGTTGAAAATATGCTTTTCAGATTTTGGCAAAATTATAAGAGCTAGAGGCATTGGTTTTTTATCTTTGTTGTACCATCTAATTACTCTTTCTGGGTTAAAACCTTCATTTTGGAGATACATTTTTACTTCATTTTCGGACCACTCTTCCAGAATTCCGCGAATCACGACATGAAGTTGCTTTTCGTCTGAAAATCTGAATGAGTGATACGAAATTTTTTGTTTGTCTAAATTGTTGATGATAAGATTATATTCTCTAGGGGTAGCTGGGAAAATTTTTACGCCTTCGCGAATGTTCATTGCATTACCGTAGTTTATATTGTGTTGTTTGAGTAAATTAGAAAAATTTGTGAATTTGGATTTATCTCTAATAATTATGGGGGGAACTTTGAACTTTTTCTCTGGTTCGTTTGGTTCGGCACTGCCACTCTCAATAGATTTTGGAGCTTGGGTGTCTACTATTTTAGTATTTTTGTTTGATGAACCAGAGAAAGATTTCAAAGTATTTTGTATGTTAGTTTTTGGAAGGTCAGGCCAATCCTGCGAGGCTAATTTTTTAATATTGCTTTGACTATTTAGATTATCTTTGGTTTTAGTTTTACGCTTACGCTTGCTGTTAGTTATATTGTTGGATTTTATTGAGTTATCACTTTCGTAGTCGCCACTACTTAAGTCAGAGTGTTCAGAAATTTGCATGTCTGAGAAATGATTGTTATTAATAACCTGCTCTTCCAAAGAACCCGATTCGATATTCTCATGTTCAATTACATTCCTATTGTAACTACTCACGTACCTGTTTTTTTTTAAATCTTTTATTGCAGACTGGAGTTTTGTGATAGTTTCTTGTTGTTTTTGGATCGTATCCTGCTGTTTTTGTAGTATTTCTTGTTTTTCGTTCACTATTGTGTCATATCTGGTTTTAACTTCGCTCACTAATTGTTCAATTTTTTCTTGCCACATTTGGTCTTTGTTATTAACTATTTCGCGTAGTTGCGCTTGGGTGACGAATTGTTCAATGGAGGACTCGGCGGAGTCCCCCATTTTGACAGTTTGTTGATCACTAATCGAAGGGGAATTGTTTTTTTTTTCGATCGCACTGTTCACAATAATAGTTAAGGCTAAGGCTTTGTCGCACGGACTTTTGCTTGCTTACGTCCGCTCACGTATCACTACTTGCTTGCTTTGCTTGCTTGCTTTTTTATTCTATATGCAAATGATCTGCCGCTATATATTAATCAGGGAAATGTGACGATGTATGCTGATGATACTGCTATCGTGGTTGTAGCCGAAAATGTGAACTACTTAAGTGGAAAGATCTTGAATGTTTGTAGAAGTATGGAAGCGTGGTGCCAAAGAAATGGACTAATATTAAATATAGAATAAACTGTGTATATGAATATGATTAATAGAAAGTCGTACTCGGCTGATCTTGAGAAACGGCTTAATATTAAGTTTGCTGGTAGCAATAGATTCTTAGGTACAATTATTGATTCGCGGCGCTCGCTCAATGACCATGTAGTCTATGTTTGTGGTAAGCTTAACTCTGCGTATTTTGCTATTCTGAGTTTAAAGAATACCCTTGACATAGATGCCCTTCTGTCGGTGTATTACTCTCTGGCATTTAGTCATATGTCAAATAATATTGTTTGTTGGGGCAATGCAGGTATTCAGATCAACCGGGTTTTTGTTAATCAAAAAAGAATTTTGCGTCTCGTATTTGGTTTAGATATGCGCGAGAGCTGCATAGACTTTTTTTGCAAAGGAGAATTCTCACGTTTCCTAGTATGTACATTCTCAGGTGTCTCGTGTTTGTAAATAATAACAGATCCATGTTTGGTGAGTTGGGATCGGGGAGCACCTACAACACGCGAGGAGGGAACTTTCTTATGATCCCCCCCCATAGAACATCGTTCTTTAAGAGATCTTCTTTGTACAATTGTATTAATTTGTACAACGGCTTACCATTGGAGATACGCATGTTGTGTGGCAAAAAATTTACTGCTGGGGTGAAATTCCTTTTACTGACTAAGTGTTGCTATTCTATCAAGGAGTTTATTGGACATTAGCATAAATACGATTATTGCGTTTTTTCGCCTGCTGCCTGGCTACTTTGTTTTTTAGATTGGCTTCTTCAATATTTATTTTATTTCTAGCCGCACTGTTTTTTGTGTTTACCTGTTTGTTATGTTAAATATTAGTACTTTGTTTGTTTTACTATTATTTTATTTTATGTAATTTTATTTTGTTTTATGTTGGTTTTATTTCGACATTGTATTAAAATTTTGACGAATACAGTAACGTTTGTTTATGCATACAGTATACGATTTTTATATTTTATATAATTCTTTTATATCTTATATAATTCTTGATTTTTTTTATCGGTTTATTGTAAAATTATTGACGTAAATAAATAAATAAATAAATACTAATAAAACTCTGAGAGTTTTATCAGGTGAACTTGACCATTGTGTAGCCATCTAGGATATGGGGTATGTTTCTGGAAGTCTTGTACCCAGAATATTTTTAACCAGCTCTCTATTTTAGAAAAAATGCATTATGGTACTTATGTCATGCTAAGCTTATGGTCACTTGTAGACCACTGTTTATACAGGAAAAGATTTTGAGGCTTCCAAATATTTATGTCATGGGAACTATTTATCTGATGCTTAACAAATACAGGCCTGAAATCAACGGTACTTATTTATAAAACACAAAGGCGGGATATAGTATTTCATGAGCATGATATTAATTTTAGACTTACATTTTATAGGAAGAACAGGAATAATACATTTGAGGTTCTCAGGCTTATATCAGATATAATGGAAGCCTTTCATGGGGCACAGTATAATTCTGTGTTGTCCTGTAATCTGAGCAATGCATTCAATTTTGTTGACCATAGTATTCTTCTGGCGAAGCTAAACAGTACAATTTCTTCTAAGATGGTAAAGGGCTTTCTAAGACTGTAGATTTCAGTGAGGGTGGCTGGACCAATTCTATTTTTATTTTATATATACTCTACCAAATCAGGGAAATGGCTCTGGTTTCACGCTTTTTGTTGACGTTTCCTTTGCTGCTGGTGCCCTTCAGAAATCACTGGGTGGATGTGTGGCTGCATAGAATAATATTAAGCTTTGGTCTTGTGCAAACAGACTTCTTTTTTGAATTTTGATCACAGGTAGTATTCTTTATGAGGGACCTTACAACTTGTTTTTAACTCCAGGGTGAAATTGTGTTTCGGAACCTATATAAATGTGTCTGAATATATACTGAAACCAGAGTATTCTCTATCTAAAAAGCTTTTTAGTAAAGAATACCTTTTATTTACTGATGAGTATTTGTAATTTGAATTTCTTGTAAATATAATTTTTGATTTTAGCACCTTTTTTTTTGTATGTAAATTTAATTTACGTGCATAGAAATAGCATTAGCCACACTGACATTGAATAATTACCAGAGTAGGTTGCATTTGGATGATATTTGAAATATGACCTAAAATGGCTAGCAAATGCCAATCTCGACTTTATCTTCCATATTTTGACCATCAAAACACATTGTTTTATGCAGGTCATTATCAGCTCAAAGAGCCTTAATATAAAAAAAATATCTTATATTTTCCAGAATATGTTCAGTGTTAGTAACAAATAATAGGCAACAGACCTCTATAAGGTGCTTTGCGTCTTTTCTAATATCAGTATATTTATTGTACTTGGACTGCTGCTTCAACCAACTAATTCTCTTGTATAATTTGTTCTTCCTATTTATCAACATTTTAAGATTGTGGCTGTACCAGCGAAGCAATTTATTTTCTTTTCAACTTATTTTTGAAACATACTGATCAGTGATCATGTAATACAAGATGAAACTGTCCAGCAAAATATAAATGTCCAAATATTCTTTCAGGAAGCTCCAATCTTGATTATCTGAAGCTTCGATTATGGCATTGTAGTTCTAACTCCAGGTAACAGATATTAGTAAGTTGAAATGAAGCAACATCATCATCATCTCCCAACGTAAATTGACGTATCAGTAAAGTTAAGTCCAGTTCCTCTTAATAGGGTTCCAGTTAATGTACAATTTACAGCAAAGAATTTCAATAATATGCGAAGGCTCTTAGCGAACATTGGGCCTCTTTACAATGTTATTAATATAATCATATTCGATAGCAACCATTTCTCCCTTAACCCATGTATATTTGATTAATGTATATTTGGAACATGAAATAAAGGTATATTCTTGAGTTCTAGTTATCATCACTGACATAAAGTCCCATTAGAATAAGACGGGTTGTGCCCGATAACTTTTGAATAAATGAATCGCACAATTATGGAGAAATTTTAAGTGGCTACAGAATAACTATGTCATCCTTTGAGGAATTTTTAGAATTGCAGACAGCTGTTTCAGTGAGCTAAGCGTCAGAACACCAGGCTTCAACCTCGCTTCCGCGCAAAATTTATTTTATGTTTTTTTATTTAGAAAATGAGTGTTTATTGGCGTCAACTGTTTTGGCTCATGTTCCTATGGACAAAGTTTACTGAATATAATATAAGTTCCCGCACTTCGACGAAAATTCCGATCTACCTATACCATTCCTCTCGCCGCAGCTGGTTCTCGGCAGTCCACCGTTTTCAGATGTGCGAGGCGCTTGTGTGTACACAGTGGATTTTGTTTACGATTAACATATTGTCGGTTGTTTGTAACAGACCAATAAAATGCGCGTCGAATATTGTTCTGTGGATAGTTGTTTTTCAAAACGAGGAGGTGAACCAAGGTAGGCACCTACCTATTTTGGAATATAAAATTACAACATTATAATTTTTGTGCAATTATAAAAATATTAAAAAATATATGAATATCCTTCGTATAGTACCCATTTTTTTGGTATTTAAATTGAAATATAATAATACCTCTGCAGATGTCAAGCTTGGAAGCCGCATTTAGGGTTTACTGGGGACCACAATATGCAGACATTAATTCTGAGTTGTCCTATCAAAAAAACATTAGGATTTGCAGCCGTTATTTTACGGACGAAAGCTTTATGTCACCCTTAAAGTAACGGCTCCAGTACAGTACAGTAAAATTTGGGGGTAATATCTCCAGTGTGTCTGATTTTTCCGGAAAAAATCCGAAACACTAGTTTCTAAGGAATTTGTTTCATAAATATTGTATGAGCGCTACTGGTTTTAAAAATCCGAGCTGAAGACGAGGATTTTTACTTCCCTCGTAAAAGGGAAGTATTATAATGGTGAAAAATCATCCTCCGAGATTTTTTCAGATATTTACGTTTCAGGGGGTCTCTAGATACCGACAAACATGTTTTTTCCATTCCGTCTGTCTCTGTCTGTTCTCTGTATAACTAGAAAACTAGGTACTTATCCCATTGACTTCAAAAATTATTGGTCATTATGAGATAATCTGGCAACATTTTGGTAAAAATCCAAAATGGCTGTAAAAATGGCGGCCTAGTAAATTGTTAAAAAAATATTACTAAAAAACTACACCTCAAATTTTGCACACAGTTTTACGTAGTAATCCACGGTAGAATTTTGGTACGAATCCGAGATGACGTAACAAAATTTGAAATAAAATATTTAAGTAAAAATTGATTTTGGTTTAGAAGTTAACTGTTAAAATTGTGAAACGAATATAAGATGGCGAAACAAAATGGCGGTTAAATTATTACCTCTATATCTCTAAGAGATGGAAAACTATAATATGGGCAAAAAGAAATTTTTTTTTTTCGCTAAATTGATTTAAAACGACCCAAAAAGTGTAAAAACATAATTTCGGCGAAATCTATTTTCTGTCTGTTTGTTAGTTTATGTGATAATTTCAAAGGAATAATTGTGCTATCAAGTTTAAATTTGATATATAGGTAGTAATCCATATGGTATTGAGTAAAATCGGTTGAGAAGAAGGGGGTGAAGTGGGGGATTAATTGATAAAAAACAACAATTTTTTGTTAATAATTCCGTAATATGCCTTTTTATGGGTTTTGGGGTACAATTTGAATCATAACACTTTGGTAAATAATAAGGGATAAGGAAAATAATAAATATAAAATTTTGTCTTGTTCTTGCAGCAAGAACAAGACAAGAACAAGAAAGCAAGAGTCTTGTGAAACACTACATATGCAATTTAAGTCCAATTCGAAAAAAATGGCTATCAGCAAAATTCAAACCACATCAACTTGATCAGTTGATCTACAAAATAGAATAAAGTGTCATTCATAAGATACATGGTCTTAGCATAGCTTTGATCATACACTTCAGCTCACAATTCACAAAGCCATAGAAAACCAAACTTCTTTTCTTTTTTAATCAGACACTCAGTGCATTTGTTGTATTTTGGAAAGTTTATTCGAAAAGCGGTTTATTTATTTATATTTACTTGTACATGGTTTTATTGGTTTCCAAGTTGTCCATGCATACTTCAGAATGTACACTCTTTAGCATCCTGTATAAGCTAAACCAAAAAATATGGTGTTTTCGAAATGGCCTTTAAATAAGCTTACCAAAATAAAACGAATATACTCTGTGTCTTATTAAAAAAAGAAAGATTGGTTTGCTACGGTTTTGTGAACTACCCTGTTTGATTAAAGTTATGTTTAAATTATGCACCTCATGGATCGCATAGAAAGTTCTTAAGACACTATGTCCATTTTCGAACACCAACAGGGATGTACTCTGTTATAAACAAATAATATTAAGAACGCATTTCTTACACTGTTATAACTTTTATAGTTTACCAATAAAAAACTTAAAACAAAAAGGAACATGCTTTTGTATTACCGACTTCATTTACCTAAAATTTCTACTCTCCATTAAAAATCAATATTTCAGGAAGGTAAATATTTACGTATTCGGACACCAGAAAGTACCTTTCGTAAACGTTAGAAAAATCTCGGCTATTGCATTATGACACGGCAATTCTTGTTATAAACATATAATATACCATTTATAAATCAAACAATGTAAAAACTGGTGAAAACTGTGATATTTTTCTTTTCTCCATCTCGTACGAATAGTCACGTAGATAGAAGGGATTTTTTAAACATCAAATTAATTTCCTTAAATTTTTATTTAAATTAATGACTGTCGGATACTAGTAATAAATATTAAACTTTATTACTATTATTATTTTACAATCGAACACCGCCTGACATCGCCTTCCCCACAATATGCAACTGAGGAGAAAACGATTACATTTTTTATTTTATTACTCTAATCTCCCCTGGAAGTTTGTTGTTCAAGGCGGCATGCACGGACTTTGTCCAAGTCGGCAGGCTTGTCTAGGCCGTTCGACAAAGTCCGACTCCGAGTGAAGGAACTTATATATTATATTCAGTAAACTTTGCTATAGAGGAGTATGACTTTCGGTTAAAGGCTGCGTATTTAGGTTTAATGGTAAATTTTTATTTATTGACTTATTGATATCTCACTATTGTATTTAAATTTTTTTAATGATAAAAATAAGGAATTGTATAATCAAATATATATAATTTCTTATTTTTGTCTAAATAATATTCTTTATATTATGTATCGATTTTATGGCCGTAAATTGTTAATAAATATGTAATTTTCTTTAATATTTCTTTCAATCAGTTTAAAGTTAGATATTTTTATTGAGTTGTGAAAAAAGTCAAAAAATACATCTTTTTACTATTCGAAGCGCAACAATTAATTTAAACATTAGTGCATTAATTCTCCTTTTTATTTATTTTATTTTTCACAGAGTTTTACTTGAAAAACGGCTGTATGTTTTTATTTTAAAAATAAACAGCAGTCGATTCTTAGGTAAAAAGAGTTATCCAGGGGCAAACGGATAAAAAATTCCTCGACGATAGAGACTACTATGGCAACAAGAGAATGGAATTAGCTGGATCTCTAATTTCACTCAGAAATTAAGGAAGACATTCAGTCAGATAAATATGTTGCTGTGCAAGTAGACGAAACAAATGGTTATTATGATACTTTATATTTTGTCTGGCATTGCCCATGAACGATTTGTTAAATTTGTAAATCCTTTAGGGACCACAGCTTCACACCTCACAGACGTAATTTTCATGAATTAGAAAATCCAAGCATTAATAATACCCCCGAGAAATTAATTGGGCAAAGTTACGATGGGGCGTCCACTATGAGTGGAAAATTAGGAGGCGTACAAGAAAAAATTAAAGAGCATTATTCTGCCGTTAATTTTATACGTTGTTATGTCCACCAATTCAATTTAATATTACAGAAAGCAGCAGGTCAAGACAAAAATGTGAATGTAATGTAAATAACAACAATAATTTTCCAGATAACATTTTAAATTTAGTTTAAAAAGACTTTCCTTGTATAAATTACTTAAAACTAAAAACTGAACTGCAAGTTGTTTATTATCGTGATTTTCGTGTAAGTTCTGGAGCTATTTCAATGCTTCAACTTTTTATAAACAATAATCTAAGTGATACGTTTTCTGAAACCGTCAAAATATTAACTTGACTGTGTATTTTGCCAATGACAACTGTAGAAAACGAGCATTGTTTTTCGATCTTAAATGGAATAAAGACTTTTCTACGCAACACCATGGGCCAAGCTAGACTTCCGCTTTAGCAACGTTAAGTATCGAGAAATCGTTTATAAAAGGAATGTAATATTTTAACGAATGTGTCATTCAACATTTTTCGAATTCTAAAGAACGGAGAGTAGACCTGAACTTCAAGAGAATTTAAAGTTAAATTTAAATGTAAGATATTTATTTTTATTTTAAGTATGCCTATTTTTAAATTTGTTATTGACCTCCCAATATAATTCACCACGAGCCGCCACTGTTCCAGCAGACTAGAAACACAACCAACTATCAAGTTAAGATTAAGAAAAGGTTTGCCTCGTTAAAATCATCCATGTGATTCCGAAACATATCAGGACTAAAAAAAGTCCTCATAACATGGAAAAAGAAATGTTTATTTAGCTTGTATGCTTTTGTAATATTTTGTTCCGGGTAAATACATTTTGACCTGGATACCGAACCTAATTCCAGAATAATCCTGGTCAAACTGGAATGGATTACAACCCTACCGTGAAAGTGGCCTATCGAAAAATGGAGAGGTCCCTCGATTATTTATAATTAAACTGACAAAAAAAACTTTACTCAAAACTAAATTAATTTAAAAATCTCATCTTTCGGTTTATCCGAAAACGACATGACACCAGAAACAATTTGTTTACAATTTTAGTTTTTCTTTAAATTCAGAAATAAATGATACTGTATAAATATTCCTACAAATAGTTATATAATTTTTACAACTCTATTTAAAATTATGGTCCTAATGGTCTGAAAACCGAAAGCTTAAACATCATTTGCTATTAAATTCCCGTTAAAAAACCGTTAGTAAGATTATAACTATCTATATAAATACGAAAGTATGATAAAATGGCCGTTTATGTTTTTTCATATGTCCCGGCAGTAATATTTATAAATGTACTTCTAAAATTTATCCACTTTTCAACGTTAAGGTTACCTATCTGAAAATAAGTATTTTTCTCATGTCTGTTTTTGTTTCATTCAAAATATTTCATCTTTTTATTTTTGATATTTGGTTATAAAATAAAGAAACATTTTATTTTTTCAAAAAATATAAAGGTTTATTTAGTAAACGACTAAGCGCTCTCCAAGGTATATTTTGCATTTGATTACACTGGCCGACAAAAAATGTTTTTTTTTGTTGTAACACAAATCAGAATAAAATAATCTAATAGAATGGACCTACCCAAATACGAAAATGACAAATAGAAAGTTGTAGCACGTAGGGTTTTCTTGTTAGAGTTGTAGAACCATATCGAATGTTACGATACTTAATATCTAAAGAAAAAATGATTTCAGAAAATTCTTAACCCTGTTTATTGAATATGTTTACAGTTTTCGATTATTAAACATACCATACATCTAAGAGAAAAGCAAATGAGAAAGATATTAACTTAAAACACTAATTAAACTTTATTTTTTCCGTTTATGAGGTGTCCTATCTTCTCTCTTCAAAAACCAACAGTAGTCACCCATCATGGCTCGATCCCATCGTTCTTGGTACCGAATTTCTATTGTTCTAATATCTTGGTGAAACCTTTTACCCTCCTTGTCACTAACAGCTCCCAAATTTTTAGGAAAAAATGACAAATGGGAATGGAGGAAGTGAATTTTTAATGACATTCTGGCACCAAGCGCTTTATAGGCATATAAGAGTTCATTAACTAATTGTTTATAATTTTCGTCCATATTGTTGCCTAAAAATCCTCTTACTACATTAACAAATGAATTCCATACTCTGAGTTCCTGTCTGGTAAGCTTTTCCGTAAAATTGACAACGTCCAGCAATTTTCTGATTTGTGGCCCAATACAAATGCCCAGGGCCGTTCCTAGCCCCTCGGCCGCCTTTGTGCAGAAATAAAACGGCCGCCCTTTTATAACAAAAAAAAAACAATATTTATTGAACAAAAAAATATATTTAAGTTCCTACGTATACATTAACAAGTAACATTGTATCATAACATAAGGTAATAATCTATTAAACGAAACAATAAACAACATAAAACAAAATACAAATGTTTAAACTATTAATTATTTAAATATCAAATAATATAAAAGCCAAACAAACAAAAATTGGTATCTTTTATATTGTATCTAAGTATAAAACTAAGCAAGTCCCAATAAAAAAACAACCTCTTCATTTCAAAAATATTTTTCTGGCTTTTGTACTTGCGAACTCGTCTATTATTTTATTATGGTCTAAATTTTCACAAATTTCATTTTCAATGGCAATTATACCTAAATTTGTAAGCCTTTCCTGTGACATAGAAGTTAAATAGTTTTTTATTATTTTTAATTTTGAGAATGACCGCTCACCAGATGCAACCGTTACTGGTATTGTTAAAAAAATTCTCAAGCTTATACATAAGTTAGGAAAAGATGAGACCAAATTATTACTATAAATAAATTTTAGAATCTCAATAGGTTTGATTTGATCTGTTAGAGATTTAAATGTAACAATTTCTTCAAATAGTTCTACGCCACTTATATCCCTCAATTCGTCTTCGGTTAATGCGATTTCAAGTTCAACGCATTTTTGTTTTAAATCATCCGATGTCACATCATGAAACCGTGTTAAAAAGTTAAAAATATTACTGCAATACGAAAGAGAATTAAACCTTTCTTCTACTGATATTCTAGCTCGGTCAATAATAGTATAATAAAAATTTATTTTAAATTTCTCTCGTTCGTTAGTTAATACATTGTCTGTACTTTCATAACTAAATTGGGATTTTTTCCGCCTTATACGAACTTCTGGAAAATCTGGTTCCACATCAATTTCATTTGCTAAATTGGATGAAATTTCTATGTAAGTGTTAAAACTTTGGTCCGATCGCATTTCGTTAATAAAGTTAAGTACATGTTTTAATGATGTGACACACTGAGTCAGATCAATATTAATTTTTTGCAATAATTTACTGACTACGTCAATTTTAACTAATAACTCGTACCATATGACTAAGCTACAGATAAAAGTAAATGATTTTATTTTTTCTAATAATGAATTGGCACTTAGTTTTGTTTTTGAGTCTCTTGTAACATCTTCTGAAAGCTCAACCAAAGCTTTACAAATATTTCCTAGTTGATTCCGAAGTGGTCTAAGCGCTTTAACTCTGCTTTCCCATCGGGTGTCACTTACCGATGTAAGATTTAAATTACTAACATTTTTTTTTAAAACATCCCAACGAAAGGGAGAAGAAGAAAAGAATACATACAGTTCCTGCACGATGTTAAAAAAATTTATTGTTTCGTGGGAGATTTTAGCGGAATCGTTTATTACTAGATTTAGTGTGTGAGCGGTGCAAGGAACAAATATAGCCCTGAAATTAACATTTTTTACCCTTTGTTGAAGTCCGATATTTTTTACGGACATATTGGCCCCATTATCATAGCCCTGACCTCTTATATCCCTAATATCTAATTCAAACTTAGCAAAATATCATTAACCAATAGGTTAAAAATCCCTTCCCCAGTTGTATATAAAATAGGAAAAAAACCCAAAAAATACTCTTTTATGACAACATTTTCTTCGTTACAGTCTACATATCTGACTACAAATGTAATTTGCTCTGTATGACTTGCATCTGGAGTAGAATCTAAAATTATGGAAAAATATTTGGATTTTTTTAAGAGTGTCGTAAAATGATGGCAAATATTTTTTGCTAGCAAAGTAATTATTTCGTTTTGAAAATGAATTCCCAAATAGTGAGTTATTTTACTTTTTGATTCTTGGGTCTTTGTAATTTTTTTTAGATGATCGGATAACACTGGGTCAAATTTTGCCACCATTTCAAAAATTGCCATCATTTTGTTCGTATAAGACGGAACTTTTTCCACGAAATGCCAATGATTGTCCAGCTAAAAATTGAATAATTGCAATAACTCTTTTTAAGATAGAGCGCCAGCGTTCCCTTTCAAGTTCAAAATAATTTTGCCGTTCTTTGTCAATAGTTAATTTTTTATTTAATGACATTTTTAACTCAACCCATTTTTGATTAGTTTGCAAGTGATGTACAGAAGATTCATGCTTGGATAAAATATGTGAAAGATGTCGCCAATCAGAATACCCCATTTTGCTATTTAACTTAAACACTTCCTTACAAAATATTTTACAACAAAGACAAAAAATGCTATTTGCTCTACAAGAGTATACCAACCAAGCTCTTTTAATTTTTTCACCATTTGGCAAAATTCGAAAGTATTGAGTTGAAGAAAATTTCCTTCACGATTCATCAGAAGGAAATTTTTTTTCTATATGCTGAAAATCGTTTTGTACTATTTGCTCAATAACTTGATATTGTAAAATATCCGGCCAGGTGAATGGGTCGCTGATATCAAAATCATCATTAGTTTCAGGGATAACTTCGTTTAAGTTAGGATTATCATCGGTTAAGAGCATCTTTTCTTCATTATCTATTTCTGTATTTGATTCAGGGTGTTTTTTTTCTTCAGGGTCGCTTACTTTATGTGCATCCTTTACATTTTCATCCTCAATTGTATCTGTACCCTGTGACGATGTTGATGGAACTAAATATTTTTGCAAAGATCCACTTAATTTTTTTTTGTTTTCTTCCTTTTCTAATTTTCTTTTTTTATAATGAGCTCCAGATAAACGTTTTGTTTTTCTATCGGACATCTGGAAATAAAATTGAAAGGTAATTAAAGTTAGAAAATTTAGTTTATGTAATAGTTCTGAATCTGCGAAGATATAATTTTATAGTATCCCCAATTAAGTTCGCACCAAATGGAATTTTTTATAAATAATTAAAATGAAAAAAATAAATATAATTATTATATTTTTATTAGATAAGTAAATTAGTAAAACTACTTTATACATTTTTTAAAACTTGAAATATAGAAAATTAATCTAGACATAAAATTAACAATAAACCACTTTTTGATCTCAAGCTAAAAAAAAATTTTTTTCACATGTTTAATATTAAATTCAAAACGTAAGATGCGGATTTGGATGGTAATATTAAGTAAAGTAATATCAACCCGAAGAACTTACCTTTTTAAATTACGAAAATTTGTTTCTTTTGAAATTTCACTTTTGCAAATGTAGAAAAAAATAATTAAACAACAAACACTTTATATCACTGTTAAACTCTCGCTAATTAATCGAATACTAAAAAGAAAAACAAAACATTTAAAAACTGCCCCATTCTACAGTATATAGAGCTATATAAAACTATATACTGTACACATACCAATTATGAAGTATAAACAAACATTTTTGCATTGAAAGGCGGCCGCCCTTATCTATCATTTTTATTGCTTTTCCAAGGAACGCTGCTATAAATAGTTCTATTGTAATTTGGGCAACTCATGCACAGCAAAAAAAGAAATGACCGGTAATAAATTTCTTATGAATGTTTTATCTTAAAAGCCTAACAAAATGTAATTTAATTTTTCTTTATTTTGAAAACAAAAATATAGGTATATTTTGTAATCAAATGGCTAATTTTGTGTTTTTGGCAAGTCAAAATAAATATGCTAACCAGTTTTTCTAACGCACCATGTTGTAACATAAGAAAATTAGAAAATACATACATTGTTTACCCTATTTTCAATCAACGTCTATAACAAATCACTTTAACCTTTTCTTACTATAAATACTTAGTTAATGATATACAAAATTATACAAAAACAAAAAAAATACGAATACAATATTATACAGAGAGAAACTACGGTAAGAAACTGCAGGGTACGTGCTGCATTAGATCCTAAGCAAAATATACCATGGGCACAATCTAATCCTACGAATAGTTTTTAATATACAGGGTCTTAAAGTTTGCCTAAAACTCATATAAAATACATAAGGAAGATAGGAAGGGACCAATTAGTTTTTTCCACATATTTAACGTATAATAGTACGTCCCAAAATAAGAAGAAAGTTTTATATGAACATATGACCAAAAACCCTTCAGTTCCGAGATATAGGGCGATCACCATTTACAACACCCTGTATGTCGAAAATAAAGCATTTGCAGACCTATTTTTTTCTTATTTTGAGAAGTGCTATACGTTAAATATGCTGAAAATACTAATTTGGTGTCATACCGTTTTGCTCCATGTTTTGTTTATGGCGTTTGGGCAAACTTTAACACCCTGTATATTAAAAACTAGTTGTAGGATTAGATTGTATCCAGGGGATCGTTTGCTCAGGAGATCAAAAACTACAACATATAAAAAATTGAGCCAATTCCACCGAAACCGTCTTTCCAGAATATACTACATCTTATTCTTACCATTTAGCATACAGTAAGAACAGGTTTTAACTAAAACGTTTAGTAAAATACCCATATTTGATATTTTGTCGGTATGTTACTAGTAAGAACCCGATATTACTAACACTCTTATAAACTTCGCATTTTTACTAGTCAGATCGCGTTATTATGGATTTCGGATATTTATGTAAACATATATTTCTCGTTGCAGGAAAAACAATACGAGCCAGGAACTTCTAGTTTAGATGCCCAAGTATAGCGAAAGAAGAAAAATTGTTAAGGGAAGCTTATATCAGAATCTCATTGCCTGTCAAATTGCCAAAATTCATCAATATTGCTAGTTTTAAATTGACGATATTTTTGGTAAACGGTTAAAGATATGTATAAAACATTATACATAAAAAATATCCAGAATTTTTTGAGAATTCCAAAAATGAGATAATATACAGGGTGTTACCTTTAAAAAAATACAACCCTTACCTGTTTCGTCTTAATGTAACATCCTGTATATAAAAAATATATGCTGCAAATAGTTTGAAATGAACTCTAAAACTTTTATGCAAGACAAGTTTTTCTAATGTCAAAAACAATAAAGATCACCCGGTACCTACACGTTTCATTCTGTTCTGTGGTTTTTTCTTCAATCTAAATTACTTAAACAAAATTAATCACGTTCTTATGAGAATATCAATATACAGGGTGGTCCAATAACAGAGGACGTCGGCTGTAGCGCGGGAAGCGATAACGACAAAACTTAAAGAAACAAATATAGGTAATTTAAGTTCGAAAGTTGGCCGCTAGAGGGAGTAACTGTACCACAAAAGTGTAAATACCAGTTTTCTCTCAAATTTTCATAATTGACGTATATTGAAAATATAAGCATTATTCTTCAATCATTAGGCACTTTTTTGTTTTATACCATTATCCTCTATTTTTGAAAATAAAGTGGTGGGGGAAGGTCATACATTTTTACTTTCAAATTTAAATATCTCTGTTTTGGATGAACGATTTTTTTCAATTTGGTAAAAAACATGCTTTTCTTGTTCTACTCATGAAGCCATAAACTATACCATGATGACTTTGTTAGTGGTCACTACACAGCGTTGTTTTGGAATTTCCCAAATAATGCTGATTTTCTCAAAAAAATCAAATTCTTTATGACTTTTTTATCACAATTTATTTGTTAGTTATGACGGGCATTAAAAAATGAAATAAAAAATCCAGGTCGGCATTTAAATTAAGAAAGTTGATGATGGTTTCTCGAATCCGTCACGTCGCACACTGGCCGATTTTGCCAGAAAACATGGCAGAAATAAAAAATATTTTTTTGAATATATTTCAGTTTAAACTGAACTTGTAGAGATTCTAATATATGAAATATCTAGTTGCCTTTGAAACCGACGTTATAGAAAGTGCATGATTTGTTTTAAGAAAGATCAAAGTCAAACAATTTGGAGGTGATTTTCATACTCTTTATAATTAATAGGTAAGGTTGATTTATCATGGAAAACAACGAGCAAGGTATGTTGTTTAGAAATATTGTATGTCATAACGTTATATCTAAACTTCGGACAATTTTAAATGCGTTATATATAGCAGTGTATTTTTTGGTATATTTTTTATTATTTCAAAATTAAAAAGTCATTTTGTTTATGATTTCACCACATTTCAGCTAATACATATATTTTTTTTAAATTACGCATACTTTCTAACAATCGTTGCCGGAAAATGCCGATAAGAAAATATAGAGTAATTAAATTAGGGTTGACCACCAGTCATATCTATGAAAGTATTGGTCGTTAATTTCAGATAAAAATGGATAAACTTATTTCAGCCACATAAAAACATTGAGACATATTTTTTAGTTTATAAAATAGCTGCTAGAGGATGCAACAGCAAAAGGATAGTCTAATTGTAGATTTTCTTGTAAATTTTGCCTGTTAAAATTTATTTAAAATGTTCAGGGTGTCCGGATTTGGTTGCAAAAGCAGGGTACCTCGCTTATTTTTAAAGATAGAACCTTGGGGTTTTCACGAACCTGAGCTAATTTTTTGGGAAACTCATAAAGCCGCAGACAAAATTTTCGTTTATGAGATACAGGGCGAAATAGAAAATTTTGAATTTTGGGACCCCCCTCGTATCTCGGTTATCCTTTAACTTAACGCAAAGGGAAAAATTGCTGCTTATGCAGTTTTTTACGCTGGATCCAGTGGCGTAGTCATATTTTTCATTTGAGTTGTTATTTCTTAGATATGACCCAAAGTTTTGTTTTTTTAAATGGGACACCCTGTATATTTGTTTAGAAATTGATTTGTCCTTTTAAAAGCTTCTCAAAAATATATAATAGTATAGGTCTATTTTAATAAACAACAACAAAAATCCTAATTTTTATAATTATCATCCCAAATTTTGCAGTAGGCCATGCAAAACGATGCCGTTTTCTTTTGTTTTCTTGAAAGCAAATGACATTTCCCAATTTTGTACGCGTATATAAAATATAGCGCTAGTTTTTTTTATTTATTTATGGTGTAAAAATATATTTGTATTATTATGGAAGAAAACCAAACTTTCGACATTATGAAAAGTACGATATGTTAGCTTGTTTTATATTAAGTAATGAAAATGTTGAAGCGGCTTCTGAGATGTATTTTAACAGGTAAATAGTTAATTTTTAGGTATGTTGAAATACTATTGCTTAATTTTTATTTAGATATCCAGAAAGGAGGCAACCTAATATATCCACTTTTTATCGGATAAAAAAGAATTTACTTAATCACGGATCATTTATCAAACCTCGTACGAAAACATATAATAAAGAAAATCGGGAGGCTGAGGAAATTACGGTTTTGGCTAATGCAGAAGCTTACCATACAAACTCTTGTAGGGCCAGTGAAAAGAGCATAGGGATTCCAAAAACTAGAGTTCAAGAAATTCTAAAAAAGCACAAATACCACCCATACAAATTTAGGCTCGTGCAGCACTTACAGCCAGGGGATGCAGAGGGTCGGGTAGTCTTCTGCAATTGATTTCGAGAAAGATGCGATATGGTTAGAGATTTTGAAAGGGGGGTTATATGGTCAGGCGAAGCACATTTCAGTAATTCTGGTATACTCAATAGGCACAATAGTAGATTCTGGTCCCAGGAAAATCAACACCAAATATTTCCCAGAAGACAGCAGTGCAGGTTTGGTCTAAATGTGTCCTGCTTCATATTAGGAACACATATAAAATTTTATATATTTGAGGGAAATCTAACAGCCAATCGCTATATAGAAATTTTAGAGGCAGCTATACATGAGTTACTTGACGATGTTCCTCTAGCGCAAATTAACGAAATTTATTTTCAACAGGACGGTGCTCCTGCACACAATTCTGGAATGACGAGATTATTTCTGGACAATAATTTTACCAATCAATGGATCGGAACAAATGGACCTATAAGATGGCCCCCTAGGTCCCCAGATTTGTCGATTTTAGATTTATTTCTATGGGGATATCTGGAAAATAGAATTTACAAAGACCACTATGATAATGTCCAAGATTTAGAAAATGCAATAAGAGAAAATTTTCGCTATTTACAAAATCATCCCGTTATTTTGCTTAATTCCCTAAAACGCATACGAAAATTGTGCGAAGCATGCATAGAACAAAATGGAAATCAGTTTGAACAGTTCTTTTGATTTCCTTGGTTACTGTAGTTCTTATACGACAGTTGATTTTTGCTGAAAGGCTTGTTACATAATAATTTATTACTGTTTTGGTCTTGTGTTACATAAATCTAGGTAGGTGGTACTTTTTTGGTGCGAAATTATCAATACATATTTTGATAAATAGATTTAATTACATATTTATTTTGATTTATTGTTAGGATGTAGATATTGTTAACGACTTTAAATAAAAGGCAGCATTGTTTTTCATGGCCTACTGCAAAATTAGGATTTTTGTTGTTGTTTATTAAAATAGACCCATACTATTATATATTTTGAGAAGCTTTTAAAATGACAAATCAATTTCTGGACAAATATACAGGGTGTCCAATTTAAAAAAACACAACTTTGGGTCATATCTAAAAAATAACAACTCAAATGAAAAATATGACTACGCCACTGGATCCAGCGTAAAAAACTGCATAAGCAGCAATTTTTCCCTTTGCGTTAAGTTAAAGGCAAAATTTTCTATTTCGCCCTGTATCTCATAAACGAAGAAGGCTATGAAAATTTTGTTTACGGCTTCATGAGTTTCACAAAAAATTAGCTCAGGTTCGTGAAAACCGCAAGGTTCTATCTTTAAAAATAAGCGAGATACCCTGCTTTTGCAACCAAATCCGGACACCCTGTACAATTCTTAACCAATCATACATATTTTTTTTACTTTTCCATTTTTGCATGTTCTCGATGATAAAGCGATATGAAAATATGTTTAAAAACATCTTTTTAATATTAAAAAAATATCTGTCTGTTTGTTACTGAAGAAAGTTTTTATAGGTAATATTTATTATCACGCGTTTACCCAATAATAATTTGCTATCTATTGTTTTTTTTTATTTCATTCACAGGCGAACATGGAGTTTTAACATTAAGCTTCCGACAATTAAGTGAAATTATTATAAGTTTCCCGGAAAAAAAATCTAAATAGAAAAATTCCTAAAAGTAAAGGGTAGAATTTTGGTGCTGACTGGCTATTCGTCATTGACCATTGAGGCTAAAAAAACTGTAAATAACTTTTATTATAAATTTAAGAATAAATGGAATACAAACAGAAGAAAACAACGAATTTTTGAACAATCCAGTGTATGGCTTGAGACCGGATAGTATAGGAGCGAAAATAATATAAATGCCGCAAAATTATTAAAAACAATAAATCAAGAGTCGGAAAAAGCAGACGATTTTTTTAATGCTTTAAATAAAAAAAACAATGCTTGTATTCACGACTTAGTGTAGGTTGGTGGTTGAACCAAAGCTTCCAAAATTCCAGTATAAATTCATATGAATACAGGCTATAAGCTTTAATTGCTCCATATATCCTTCATATGACCAGGTCTTAGAGGAAAAAAAAATGTTATCCTGCTGGAATTGTGAGTGAATCTCAGGGTGAACTTCCACTTCAAAATCTACTTAACCATCCATACCTAACAACACTTCAAACACAGGGAGATGCCCTGCTGAAACATCGAAATCTCATTGAAAACTGCAACGATTCAACTTTAATTTGTAAAAGGAGTTTCGATGGTTCTCAAATTACAAACAAAGTTTTAATATTAGTAATTCAGATTCCAACATTTTTTTTACTTCTCTAGTAGCCATCAAACTCAGTTTAGAGCAAAATAACAAACCTGATATCATAATCTATATCATAAGGTTCAATACGCTAAAGAGACTAAAGAATTCAATGTGCTAGAAAAAAAACACATCGATTTTCAGATCAAAAACCTTATTTTCCTTAATTATATCCTGGGTGGTATTGTTGTCTATGTAAAGTATAAACTATTTTTTACAATGGAGAGACGGTAAGGTTGGGAATGCTACAACGGAAAACAATTCCACCCAAAAATGTTTTTATGTGATGTAACGTCGAGGGAATTGAAGCATTCAGTGGTATTTAACATTGTCCCAAAAAAAATAACACTATGTAGATTTCTCTAAAATTTATTATGGGGGTATTGCAGACATTGGACCCACTATCCTGCCTAGTTATCTCTAGAAATGTACGAGGTATATCAAAAAACTAAAGTATAAAAAAAAGTTAACACCTTGTATCTCGGACACTGTCAACATTAGTACTGAGATTAAGTTAGTTTAGATCATCATATCTTAGCACCAGGTATATATTTCTAGATTTTACAGACCCTATAGCAATTATTTTAATTTTAACACCCTGTATAATAAAAATATAGCAAGAAAATAGTTTTGACATCTAATTTCACCAAAGCGGACATATTTTACTCTATAAAAACAAACAAAATACTTTAGATTAATTTATGCCATGTTTTTGGCAAAATCGACCAGTGTGGCGTCGGATTGGAAAATTAGACTTACCGTTTTGTAGAGGAGAAAAAGTGACAATAACAAAGTGAAAATTATTTTTATCTTTCATTTCAATAAATCCCAAAATTGTAGGAAATTCCAAAAACTGGAAAAAAAAGGCTCCAATAGAAACTTTAGTGATCTTGCAAAACTGTAAAGAACAAACCTTAACAAAAGAACAAAACAAAAAATACTAAATCTCAATCCCATAATCACCTAAGGTTTGCATTAAAATAGCTAAAGCTACTGCGAGGCAGGTCAGGACTCGGTTTGGGCAACAAGATTAAACTGAATTCTACCGTGCTTCAGAGAAACAAAAAAAAAACGACGAAATGAACTAACATCTAACTATAAATTAACAACAAATATATTTAAAATTATGGAAAACTACTTAAGGTAAAAAGATTTGGTATATGCAACTCGACCTACTACAAGAAACAATATGATAGACCGTATTAGGAATATCATGCAAAGTATCTCTATAGCCAAAGTGGACGCTGCGTTCCATTCTACACAGGAAAGATTGCAAGTGTTTAGTCACAATGATGGCCGACATTTGGAGCATTTGCGAAAGTGGTTTTCAGTAATTTTAATTATATTTGTTGTTAGTTGTTAGTTCATTTCGTCGTTTTTCTTTTGTTGTATCACTGAAGCAAGGTAGAACTCAATTTAATCTTTTTGCCCAAACCGAGTCCTACCCTGCCTCGCGCTAGCTTTAGCTTTTCATTGCGAAGCTTATCTGATTATGAGACTGAGTTTAAGTATTTTTTGTTTTGTTACTTTGTCAAGTTTAATTTTTTACAGTTATGTAAGATTACTAAAGTTTCTATCGGAGCCTTATTTTTTTTTCAAGTTTTCTAGTTTTCCTGAAATTTTAAGATTACTTCAAATGAGACACGTTTCGGATTAGAGAGACCAACATTAATTAATTTAAATGCGGATCTGGATTCTTTATTTCGCTATTCAATACCCTTCATAACTATTAAAGAAAGTGTGATATAAAAGTCAAAGCGTAACGTTTGATTTTTTTGATAAAATCAGCATTATTTGGAGAATTCCGCAACAGCGCCATCTAGCGAGAAGAGCAAAAAAAGCACATTTTTTTCGACATCAAGTCGAATAAAATCAGTTCATCCAAAACAGTGATCTCGACATTTGAAATTTTGATTTTGATTTAATATTATGTGTAAAATAAAATTAAGTAGAACAAATTTGTGTGTCTATTTTTATTATAAACTCGGTAATTAAAACGATTTGATAATCCGAATAAGGCCTTCTAATACAGTGTTCGGGTTAAAGGAGTTGCACTGCGTTATACCGTGGGTTCTATACCGATAAGGAAAAGTTTAATCTACTGAAAATGTAGGCATAGTAAGGTCTTAGAAATGTATGACTATTTTAAAAATTCTTGCATTGTCTGTTTACAAAACCCAACATTTGATACCGCTACTAATGACTTTTTTAAGGTGAAGGTCAAATAATAATAATGGTCAAAAATAACTCCAAGGTTCTTAGCCTTGTTCTTCCGCTTAAGAAGCCCGCCATTCAAATGATAATTATATAAGGTTTTAGAGCGATTTCTGGTAAAAGTTGTTACAAAACACGTATTAATGTTAATAGAAAAAACCGTTAGTTTTCTTCGATCTCGTCCAATCTGATAAAGTCCGATTGCAATAGCAAAAAATCGTCTATTGTGCGAAATCAAATCAATTTTTATTTCATAAGACTTTGATTACAAGTATTGAAACAGTCAAATTAAAAAATAGTCAATAATTAATTAATCACTAAAAATAATCATAAGTAAACTATAACTTACATTTAAGTTTAAAAAAAAATTCAAAGTATAAATAAGGAGAAATACCAAAACCAAGAACAACTGTAGAGACATCAACAAAAAACAGTAACAGTAAATGCAAAAAAAAAAACAGCATAACAATAGAAGGATGTTTTAAAAATTGTGCATAAAAAATTCTGACAACGAATAGAATATAATAGTTTGAAGTAATGTTTTTAGATTACGTTTAAATTTTATGTTTGTATGATGCTTGATGTCATCCGGCAGACGGTTATAAACTCTAAGAGACGTAAATACTAGCCCTCGATTTATTAAAAACGTGTTAAATTGAGGTATGTATAGCTTATTAGCATTACGAGTTTCATACTTATTTACGTTGCATACTTTTTGAAATTTGTCAATATTTGTGTGTATGTAAATACCTGCTTCTAAAATATACCTGATATATATTGTTAATATGCTGTTGCACAAAAATAATATTAATAATAATTCGCTTTTGCAATACATATATACGATTAACGCCTATACTATTTCCCCAACATAGCAGGCCATATTGCAACAGCCATAGTAATACATTTGCAAGATTTTCAATGTGATTTTCAAAAGATAAAAAGCTGTCATTATGTACACCTAAAAATTTAGTGGTGTGGCTTTGTTTAAAAGTCTTATTACAAGTAACACCCGTAGTCCTTACTAAAAACTTTCTGTTTATCTTATTCTTGCTGAAGAGAAAAGCAGTAAGTCTGTCTCTAAAACATTTAAAACTAGACCATTCAAATCACACCAAGTCTGCATCTCCCTGACACAAGCACCCGCCCTGCCAGAAAGGCCAGAGATATCCCGATCAGCGACAATCGACGACGTATCGACAGCAAAAAGTATCACGAGTCCCTGCCGTATGTTTAAAGGAATATCATTTATTAAAATTAAAAAATAGAGTTGGCCCCAGAACACTTCCTTGGGGTACACCGATTCCGACCTCCATATCAGCAGAATCCTCTTCACTCTATTTTCTAAATAACTCTTACGTAAGAAGTTTTTGCAGTAACAACGCGTGGTTGACAGTGTCAAAAGCTTTACTCAAATCGAAGAAAAGTGCTGATGTTTTTTGCTTTTCATTTAAGTTATTTAATAAATTTTCAAGAAATGACAATAGTGCGTCTTGGGTGCAAAAACCCACAGTAAAGCCAAACTGTCTTAGATTAAACAAAGAATGTTTATTAAAGAAGGAGACTAGACGCCTCTGAAATGCCTTTTCGAAAATTTTTGAGAAAGCCGGCAGTAACGCTATTGGTCGGTAATGATTTATTGACATTGGGTCATTTTTTCTATAAACAGGGACAACGACAATTGACTTCAACTGATCTGGAAATTTTTCCGTTGGGAAAGGAATATTTATTATGTAAGCAAGGATACTCGATATCTCACTCGACACGTCTTTCAAAAGGCTATAGGGTACATCATCGACGACGCATGACCGTTTAGAGCAGACGAACATAATAATGTTTTTAATCTCCTCACTACATACAGGGAATAAATAAAAGGTTTCACTATTATTATTACATATATTTAAGTTGTAAGTAGGCTGTACGTTTGTATTTGAGACTAGTTTTTGTATACTTTCAGTAAAAAATAAATTAATGTTGGAACAAAGGCTGCAGAAATAGAACAGGCAATTAAAAAGTGCAGTGTTTTAGTTTGTTCAGATATCGATCCACCCACCCTGACTTCAGTTAGTCTTAACAGAACAATAGTATAATTGATTTTATCGAAAGCCTTACCGAAGTCACAAAATCGACCTCGACTTGACATTTTAAACATTTTAATACATACAATATGAACCTTTTTGCCGTCATAATGAAAAACGCAGTAACCTCAGAGATCGTAGTTTTGAGAAAAACGACCCAAAAGTTTGAAGCGTGTTTTTTGGGGTAATAAATATTTTTTGAACTATTAATGTAGCTGCAAAATGTAATGTCTTATGATCTTATTAAACAAGTTTTAGCGATATTTTAGTATTTTGATATTGTATTATTGATAAAAAAGTGTTTATGTTTAGTATCTCGTTATTTGTTATGTTATTATGAACATTTGCTAAGGAACATTTAGGCCTAGTTACTGTGGTTTTGCTTAGGAGCTTCTAATGTGCCGTCATTGAGTTAAATTATAGAAAATACTGATTTTGCGTCAGTCTTTTTAACTGAAACTGAATTAAATTATTAAAATAGGTACCTTGACCAAACAGATAAAATGATAAAATTTAGAATATCTTCAATAATTGAAAATAATACACAAAAATTAAGCCTATTCAAACGATTCGTTGAGATCAGTGGATTGAGGATTTTTCTCCAACGAAATCCAAAATGATTTTGTTTCTTCCCTAATCAGACGACATAATTTCTGCATCATGGCTTTTTTAATTGTTTTATTTATGCCCATAGCTCGATGTCTAGGTGGCGGTAGAACGATACCTTCTTTTACAGCTTTAACTTTTCAAAAATGTATCTCTATAGGATTAGCGATATCCTAGTTCCTAGCGTAAGTTAAAGAATATTTTCCACGTTTTACTACGACTGACGTCATTTCAGAAAAATAGGGACGTGGTTCGGTTTTCTTTATTTTTACTTGGGACGTATTGCCTATCCAATCGTAGAAATTATTTTATCTCAGTTCTAAAATTATAACTTCTCAGGGTTCGACGTCTGCACAGTCTCTTTGATGCCGTAGAAACCGAAGAAGTAGATTGTACGATAAAATTGCGAATTCACCCCGTGCAACGGTCCGGAAAAGAATTAATATCTCAAAAAGTAAATAAGTTAAAAGGGTGTGGTTTGCGTAGTTTTATTAAGAAATAATCATTTCAAAATATACCATGAGAGTTAGTGCGGAGTTGATGGATAATTCGAAAAAAAAAGTTTTCAAAGTGAAAATTTAGTTTTATTTTCAAAAATAGTAATCTTTCGTGCTTGGGTTTATTGCATTCAGCATCTCAAAATACCCTTATAAATATATATTTTTCAAGCATTTTCGAATTTTTTTTTTAAATATCCCCTCAAAAAATCCATGCAAAGTTTTCGAAAAATTTTTCGGATCCCGATTTTATTAAAACGTTGTTTATATACTAATTTGATGCCGTAGAAACCGAAGATTTATCGTAGGATGTACGGTTGAATTTTCACGGCCCGCGAAAAATCGGAAAATTCGCGATTTTACAGTCTCTCGAAAATATTCGTAGCTTTTCCCTTTATAAATATCAAAATGCGGTTTCAGTGAGAATGAATCTATATCTCAAAATACAAGAGTTCCAACCACACTACACCACAACTTATTACGTTCTGAATGCGCGTTTCGCTAACCAAGTTAGCATCATCATGTGGTCACACTTGGTTGCAGGGAATGGACCTATTCGTACGTACGAAAAGGAGAACAATGGGCAATTACCTTTTCTTGACACGATAGTTATTAGAAATAACGATAAATTAGAATTTGATATTTCTAGGAAATTTACTCATACTGATAGGTATATAAAATCCGACTCATTTCATTGCCGTCAAAACAAAATGGCAGCATTTCGTTTCATAACTCACGGGTTAGTCAATTTTCCATTAAGTAAAGAACGTTTTAACAATGAAATGAATCGGATTAAAAATATAGCTAAAAGTAATGGATATAGTGATAATTTGTACATAAATTAGTAAATAGACATAAGTATAAGAAATGTTAAAAGATGGCACTACTCTTCAAGCACCTGAGGCTCCCAATAAGTTCATAGTAATCCCACATGATCCCAGATATACGAGAGATCTAGGAAAAGTATTTAAAAACGCAGGTTTTAGAGTAGCCTACAAAACGGTGAACAGTTTGAATAATCTTCTCGGAAACCCTAAAGACAAAGTCGACTTGAAGTTTTAAAGAACACATGGTACATTTAAGATACGGAAGAACAGAAAAGTCAAGCGTTGCCCAACATGCTTTGGAAAACAATCACCAAATAAGAATAAATAATCTTAATTTGATTAAAAATGTATCTAATAATAGATTATTGTGGTAAGAAAGCACTAAATAAAGACAGAGGGCCTATTCCTTATAATCCCCTCTATTGTTTACTTGACAACGGTGCAGTCGGGTGCAACCAAGCGTGACCACATTTACCTATAAATAGTCTCGGTTAGGATAAGTTACTTTAGTTTATATCATCTGCTGATTATGCTAACTTGGTTAGCGAAACGCGCGTTCGGAACGTAACAAATTATGGTGTAGTGTGGTTAGAACTCTTGTATTTTGATCTATCTTTCACCACAGGTTTCAGTGTTAGGACTCGTAGAAACTAAGATAAATTTTACTTTTTTCTGATATTCACTTTTTTATAACTTTTATTGCCGCAGTCATAAAATAAGCTGGATAATTATAATTACGGAATCCCTGTGGGGCGTTTTTGGAAATTTCATTACTTACAGAAGTCTTCCTAATTAACCTTAAAATTTTTACTTTGGAATTTATTATGCCATGATGTACTTAATAGAGTATTATTAATAATTCTTCTCTCAAAAAAATTACACTTGTCGACAAAAAAAAATTTTGTTACAACACAAATCAGAATAGCATAATCTAATAGAATGGACCTATCCAAATACGAAAATGACAAATAGAAAGTTGTAACACGTAGGGTTTTCTTGTTAGAGTTGTAGAACCATATTGAATGTTACGATACTTAATATCTATAGAAAAAATAATTTCAGAAAATTCTTAACCCTGTTTATTGACTATGTTTACAGTTTTCGCCTATCTAAGAAAAAGCAAACGAGAAAAATATTAACTTAAAACACTAATTAAACTTTATTTTTTCCGTTTATCCTATCTTCTCTCTTCAAAACCCAACAATAGTCACCCATCATGGCTGGATCCCATCGTCCTTGGTACCGACTTTCCATTGTTCTGATATCTTGGTGAAACCTTTCTGCCTGCTCATCATTAACGGCTTCAAAATTTTTATGAAAAAATGACAGATGGGAATGGAGGAAGTGAATGTTTAATGACATTCTGGCACCAAGCGCTTTATAGGCATGTAAGAGTTCATTAACTAATTGTTCATAATTTTCATCCATATTGTTGCCTAAAAATCCTTTTACTACATTAACAAATGAATTCCATGTTCTTGCCTGGTAAGCTTTTCCGTAAAATTGACATCGTCCAGCAAGTTTCTGATTTGTAGCCCAATAAAAATGCCTTCTTTTAATTTGGCATCACTTAACCGGGGAAAGGCTTGTCTTAGGTAGTTAAATCCATCACCATCTTTATTCAAAGCCTTCACAAAGTTTTTCATCAGCCCAAGTTTAATGCGAAGAGGACATTTTTGGGATCAACAAGAGGTATAAATTTAACATTTTGAGATCCCGGTTGAAATTCGCTTCTTTCTGGCCAAATTTTTGTTACATAATGCTGATTTATTGCACGACTGTCCCATAAACAAAGAAAACAGCAACATTTTTTAAATCCCTCCTGAAGTCCCACGAATATCGCTATAACTTTTAAGTCCCCACATGTCTGCCATTTATACCTATTGTAGTTTATTTAATCCAAAACGTGGGCATATTTTAATAATTTTCTTTCATTGCAACTGAATGGGCAAAAGGTATAGAGGGTTTTAAATTTCCGTTATGCAATAACACAGCTTTTAAGCTATATTTAGATGAGTCTATGAATAAGCGCGACTCACGGGGAGAATGTTCAATATCAATTTCCTGCATTAAACTGTCTATATCAGTACACGCGCACAACGAATTTTCCATACCGTAGAATTCAGAAAACATAGCATTTCTTTTTCTGAAATTCGTAATTTTTGTTTCTTTGGCCAATAGGTTCCATTCCTTAAGACGGGAACCCAGAAGTTCTGACTGTTGCCTTGATAACCCACGTACTAAATTATTTAATTCACTTTGAACAATCAAATGTGCCTCACCGGAACTGGGACCTGTGGTAAAAGTGGGATCGATGCACTGTTGTTCTAAGCTGCCTGATGATGCGTTATCTCCATTATCTCCCAAATCAATAGCTTGCCACTTTAAAGGCGCAATCGGCACTGGCAAATTTGCATCATGAGGAACAGGTCGTATGGCAGATTGCAAATTTGGATAATCTGTATTGTGCTTTCGCTTTTTGGAATAACCTTCAGTCTTTGTCAGGCAAAAATAACAATGGTCAGAATGATTGATGGGTTATCGCCATACCATTGGAACTGCAAAAGGCTTACTTTTTCTCTTTCGCTTCATCTACTGCACCAATGATACACTACAACTAACACAGCACACATGGGGAGCCCACCGCTTATTTTCATCCCCAATTAGCACACCAAAATATTTAAAGTAGACTTTTTTTACATTTTCGGAAAATGGCCTGGCTTGTGATTTCACCAAAACTTGTAAAACTTTCATTTTGTTGTCAAAATGTTGGAACAAAATGGCGCCCAATGAAAACATATGTATTTCAAAATGACTTTTTACCGAACTGAATTGGATCGCATTTCTCTATTCCTAATAAAGTTCAAGTTCCGATTAAAGAAAATTCATCGGTTTGTGTAGATATTTCTGGAACAATACGGAGATGAAAAATGTTTTATTATCTCATTCTGCCAGAGTACAATGGAAATGTATGCAAACAATAGGCTTATATGTAAAAGGGAAAAGAAAACCTCACACAAAAATTCAGATCACTATCTCGAAATAGAACTAATAAGCGCCATTAAGAACGATATCATAGCCACTCGGCCCATTACAAATTACAGTTTTGCAAGACTCGGAGTAATCAGTAACTCAAAAACAAAAAGCTAAGCCAAATTGAGCGAATAAAGTCGAAAACAGTTCTAAGTATTTGTACACTTAGCATTCCCCCGTCTCATTCTGTTTACAAACTAGACGTAAAAATCGGACACATCACAATAACTAACTAGAGTATTCCAACAATGGCGCTTCTGAACAAAAAGTAACAAAGCAAAATGTACGGCAGCTTTGTTTGCCCTGGAGTTTTCTTGACCCCATTCAGAACTCGCACTAAAAACGAGAAGATAAAGATATAATAATTAATTATTTTCAGGAAACACTAGAAAAATAACGATCCCCAGACCAACTTAATTAGTTTTTCTCTTTTTATTTGGACTGTTCAGTTTTTGGCGAGCATTTTTCAACAAACAAAATAGGATATTATTCTTTTTTATGTGCGGTTGTTATGGCTTTTACGAGCGCCCAGATTTCGTAATCACCTGGGCTGGTTTATGTTGTACAAGGTGCTCGCAATTTCATGCTTTATAATTATTGAGATATCGAAATAGCTGATTTTTTTAAGGGAAGTTGATATATTGTATTATTACTACATAGTATGGGCAAAAATTTTCGAAAAATAAAAGATCAGTTTTTTCGATGTTTTAGAGTCCCTAAAACACACAACATCTATTTTTTATAAAAAGCAAATATGTCTGTACGGATTTGGGTGTTAGGGGCGGTCAAATCGATTCGTTTTGAAGTTTTAAATTAGCAATGTCTCGCGAGTATTAGATTTTGGGTGTCAAAGGCATATATCTTCAATATTTTCAAGAGGAAAATTCGAAAACGTACAAACTGATTTCAGTCAAATCGAAAGCAGAAGTAGTTGGCGTGAATATTTTGACATTGAAAAAGCTTTCATTTAACTTCACTTGTATGTAAAGTAGTTAGTATATATGTTAGAGTAAAATCTTGAAAGTAACTTTTCAAGCAGTTTCTGTTATCAGAATTGATTTTGTATACATATATAAACCCTATGACAATACAATACTATAGTATCCAAACATGAATATCTTATACAGGGTGCGTAAAAAATACTGGTAAAATGTAGAAAACAGTTTACATTTTAAATGTAAATGGTAAATGTAGAAAACAGTTTACATTATGAATGAAACTGCAGAAGAAAACCATGAAGATGAAGATCCGTGTGAATGCCTGGAAGACGACATTGGGTTAAATATTTAAATCTGTTAATAAAAATGATCATTTTCTGAAAGGAAGTTTTTCACTTTTTTTTTTATTATTTTTACCTCTTTTACCTCCACATAAAAATAATAATCAACTAAATCTAGCAAAACGCAATAATTGTCAATATTTATTTATATGATTATTTTTTCCCAGTTTACAAGAGAAGTTCAATGTTTCGAATTGTTCAGTTTTTTTTGTCTGGATAGAAATTGGTTTTCTCATGCACTCAATTTTTTCTGTGATAAAACATAGAAAAAAAAACAAATACAGAAATAACAGAGATTTTTATGAAGAATTTAAAGAACAATTAAACGTGAAATAAAAAATATATAACTGTGATAAAACTATGATCTAATGATGACATCTGGAGACCGAAACTTGGTCAGCAATCCTCCTCAACTAGTTGAAGCTTCTAAAATTTGATATGTGTTGAGACGATATCAGAACGAGTTTAAATTTTCGACTCTGCCACTCCACATGAATTATATCGTATCTGCAGTATGACAGGTCAATGAACACCGACAGAAAGCTCATTATTTTAGCGAAAGAGCCGAATGTTCCGCAAAATATAAAATATGCCTACATCGCTGCAAATATTTTAACAGCCGCTATAGTAACGGCAGGACCGTATTTCAAATTAGTGTTCTAATGATGACACCTGGAAAACGAAAGTCCCTTTCAAAGTGGTCAGTAATATGTAATATTAAATCTACCTCTATAATACAATCTATAAATACCTTCACAAAGTAAAACAAAATAACCAATTCGGATTTTTTATATCTCCGGATTGATTGATTCTAAAATGTGTTAAGAGGAGATCGGAGTCAAGTTTCAATTTTTGACACTGCTACTGGACATAAATCACATGATATCTGCAGTATGACAGATCGATGGTCACCGACATAAATGCAAGGGGTGCGCAGATAACAAAATATTGTGCACCATAATTAACTATATATTAAAAGTATTAAATAGGATTTAAAATAATGAAGAATGTATTTAAAGAGAATTTAAATTATTTAAAGTTATTCAAAGGTACTTAAAGACAAATGAAAGAATTAAAAAAGTAAGAATCAAAAGTATTAAATTGTAATAGACATTGTGTTTAAAAAGAAAACTGTTACTTTTCCTTTAAACTAAAAAAAAATGACATCGAATTTTTTTTTTTAGAATTGCTTATTATTATTTATTTTCATATTGTTTATTCCTGACACTGGAACCTGTGGTGGAAGATAGATCAAAATACAAGAGTTCTAACCATACCACACCACAACTTGTTACGTTCTGGACGCGCGTTTCGCTAACCAAGTTAGCATCATCAGCAGATGATATAAACTAAAGTAACTTATCCTAACCGAGACTATTTATAGGTAAATGTGGTCACACTTGGTTGCACCCGACTGCACCGTTGTCAAGTAAACAATAGAGGGGACTATAGGGAATAGGCCCTCTGTCTTTATTTAGTGCTTTCTTACCACATTTAACTATTTCTATACTCTCAAATGCATCCAATAATCTATTATTAGATACATTTTTAATCAACTTAAGATTATTTATTCCTATTCGGTGATTGTTTTCCAAAGCATGTTGGGCAACGCTTGACTTTTCTGTTCTTCCGTATCTTAAATGTGCCATGTGTTCTTTAAAACGAATGTTTATGGAGCGTTTAATTTGCCCAACATATTTTAGATCACAATCATTACAGCTAATTTCATAGATGCCACTCCTCTCCCTCAAGTCGACTTTGTCTTTGGGGTTTCCAAGGAGATTTTTTAAACTATTCTCCGTTTTGTAGGCTACTCTAAAACCTACGTTTTTAAATACTTTTTCTAGACCTCTCGTATATCTGGGATCATATGGGATTACTATGAATTTATTGGAAGCCTCAGGTATTTGAACATTTAACATGTTCTTATGTTTATGTCTATTTACTAGTTTATGTACAAAATTATCATTATATCCATTACTTTTAGCTATATTTTTAATCCGATTCATTTCATTGTTAAAACGTTCTTTACTTAGTGGAAAATTGACTAACCTGTGAGTTAAGAAATGGAATGCTGCCATTTTGTGTTGACGGCAATGAAATGAGTCGGATGTTATATATCTATCAGTATTAGTAAATTTCCTATAAATATCAAATTCTAATTTATCGTTATTTCTAATAACTAACGTGTCGAGAAAAGGTAATTGCCCATTGTTCTCCTTTTCGTACGTAAAATTAATGGAAGGATATTTATTGTTTAATGTTTTTAAGAAAGTGTCCAAATTTTCTGTTTTAGTATCAAAAATAGCAAATATATCGTCTACGTATTTATACCACACCCTTGGGAAATACTTGAGTTCTTTTTTGAATTGGGTTTCTAATCTGCCCATAAACAAATTTGCAAGGAACGGAGATAAGCAATTGCCCATCGCAGTTCCCTCTAGTTGTTTATAATATTTATTGTTGTACTGAAAAAAATGTTGATTCATACATAATTTTGTGAGAAGTAAATACTCATCAATAATTTCTTTCTTCAAATTATTGATTTCAAGTAGTTCCTTTAAAATTAAAGCTAGTGGTATGGGTACACTAGGAAACAATGAGCTTACATCAAAAGATATTAAAATTTCACCTTCTTTTAAGTGAACATTCTTAATTTTATCTAAGAATTCTAACGAGTTAGTAACTTCAAAGTTATCATACGAGATATTTAATTTGCCGAATTCTTCTACTAACCATTTTGAAATATTGTACGTTGGTGATCCAACAGCTGAAACAATAGGTCTCATGGACTTCCCGGGTTTATGAATTTTGGGAAAGCAATACAGTTTAGATAACTGTGGGTTACTATGTGTTAGTTTGAATTTTAGTTTATCGGACACAAGGTTTTTACACTGTTTTAAAGTACTTTTTACTTCTGTTATCATTTTTGATAACGGGTTTTTCTCAATTACGTTTTAACAATGAAATGAATCGGATTAAAAATATAGCTAAAAGTAAAAGATGCCACTACTCTTCAAATACCTGAGGCTTCCAATATATTCATAGTAATCCCATATGATCCCAGATATACGAGAGGTCTAGAAAAAGTATTTAAAAACGTAGGTTTTAGAGTAGCCTACAAAACGGAGAATAGTTTAAAAAATCTCCTTGGAAACCCCAAAGACAAAGTCGACTTGAGGGAGAGGAGTGGCATCTATGAAATTAGCTGTAATGATTGTGATCTAAAATATGTTGGGCAAACTAAACGCTCCATAAACATTCGTTTTAAAGAACACATGGCACATTTAAGATACGGAAGAACAGAAAAGTCAAGCGTTGCCCAACATGCTTTGGAAAACAATCACCGAATAGGAATAAATAATCTTAAGTTGATTAAAAATGTATCTAATAATAGATTATTGGATGCATTTGAGAGCATAGAAATAGTTAAATGTGGTAAGAAAGCACTAAATAAAGACAGAGGGCCTATTCCCTATAATCCCCTCTATTTTACTTGACAACGGTAGGCGGGTGCAACCAAGTGTGACCACATTTACCTATAAATAGTCTCGGTTAGGATAAGTTACTTTAGTTTATATCATCTGCTGATGATGCTAACTTGGTTAGCGAAACGCGCGTCCAGAACGTAACAAGTTGTGGTGTAGTGTGGTTAGAACTCTTGTATTTTGATATATTGTTTATTAATCGAAAAATAACCCTAGAAATGTTAAATTTTACCATGTTAGTTGAAAACTAAAATGGCAATTAATTTGATGTTTTGAGTTAAAACATATGAAAACGGGCTTTATCAGTTTTAATAGGTAAAATAAATATCGAGATTTAGTTTCATAAATAAATAGGTTTGTTTTTTGAGTGACCAATATACTAAATTATATAGCAAAAATATGCTTAAAATTTTCTTATGTAACCTTTGTCTCTTTTCACAAAAATATTTCTACTTTTATTCACAACTTGCCCAAGCCGTCTTGGCACTCCTACAATTAATTTTGCTCAGAAATATTCGAAATAGGTTTTTCAGTAACTATTGAAAATGATTTTAACACAAAAACTGATTTAATATGTTAGTTGTGCCGAAGAAAAAGGAAACGTCCAAAAATATTATTTTTATACTGCTTATTAGAGCAATTTTGAAAGAAAAAAAGCAATCACTTTAGTGGAGAGAAAAAATGCTTTTAACATCCCATCTAGTTCAAGAATTTACAAAAAGCTGAAAACAACTATTTCGAAAAATCCAAAAATAAATTTTACATGATATTTTTGAAAGCCATTGACGAAGAAATTCTTTTAAAATTACATTTAATTGAAAAAATATTGAAAAAAAGTAAAAACCCCTTTTACCTCCTTTAGGGTGTAATTTCGCAACATACATAAATCTGTTTTTACTTACTTTTGAAGGACATTTGAGGAAGAATTGGCTTAAAATCACATTAAGTTGAATAGATATTGTAAACAATAAAAAACACAATAAGAGAAATTTCGAAAAATACCGAAATAGATTTTTAAGAGACTTGTAAATAGAGTTTCTCCATTTTGGTGGAATTTGGAAAATCTACAAATCCATTGGTAGACAATTATTTTTAAAAGCAATGAACGAGAAAATTCTTTTAAATTCTTATTTAGTTGCAGGTATATTGTAAAAAGTGAAAACAAATGTCAACCCTTTACAGCTTCCTAGGGGTAGAGCTTTATAAAATTCTCATTTATCGGACAACTATATAGCAAAAAAGAAGGTCCCATAAGGGTGGAATTTGGAAATATTCAGGTATCGATTCATACATATTCATCAGTGAGAATGATTAACGAATGAATCGTCTTAAAATCTCATTTATTTAAAGAGATATACTAAAATCTTAAAACATATTTTAGCACTTTTCAAATTCCTAGGGGCGAGTATAAAAAATCTCTTATCTGGAACCTGTTTCGTGTGCCATATTTGAATCATTTGCTCTTAATGGTAAATTTTTAATTGAAAAAATGCAAAAATGTATTTTTAGATTATTATTTTTGAATGTCATTAACGACAGAAGCCTTCGAAATCCTTATTTCATTTCACAAATTTCATTCTTTTGGCCAAATTAAATGTAACATTTAGAAAGTTCGATAAATTGATTTTAAGGCAATTATTTTCAAAATCCATTGAGGAAATTAGGTAATTAAAAAAATATTGTAAAAACACATTGTGCCCGTTTTGCCACAAAAACTGATATGTCAAAGTTTGTTTTATCTTAGCACTCTCGTAGATATAGTGTGGATGAGTTTATTTTATATTATATAGATTCAGTTGAAGTTGGTTTATGTTTTCTCTAAAAATTATTTATAATAATGACTTCGCAATATTATGGCACCAAGATATCTATCATTACCAGAATATTTTAATACCGTAAAAAATATTAATATTCTACGCCCAGAACACGTCAATTGTACCTTGCCCGTTCATATATTATATTTATAAAAAGTGATCATTCGTTGTTCCCTATTTAGGGAGACGCTCTCTGATTTTTAACAAGTCCTCATTTAAAAATCTCCTCCAAAACATTTCCTGTTTTACGCTAGTCTCCACTTTCCACGCATATCCAGTTAAAGCATAATATAAAACATTTCTTAGGATTTTCCTATTTACCTGAAAGTTATTTGTTTTATTATTCATAATAATTTTTTTCGAGGAAATATCAAGAGAAAGCATTTTTTAAAGAGATAGCAAACAATATACGATAACCAAGCATCTCTTATTTTAAAAGAAATTTAAATCAAAAAATGCAAGATATGGTTGTTTAATTTTACTTTTTTTTGTATGTAGTAAACTAAACAAAAACAAAACAGGTAAAATTAAACCACCAAAACTTCCTTACGTTCCTGAGTTTGTGAGACAAAATATGTTTCATTTTTTTTTGGATCAGCAAATATTTATTTTATGCATTAAACGAATAGAAACGTGTGCATAGGCTTTTTTAAATAGATTAGTTTTTTTCTTAAAAACATTGTTTCCATAAACATTATTTTTTTTGGTATACGTTTATTTATTTTATAATTATTGACAAAAAAAACAATTATAATAATCTTTTACTTATTTATTATTTTTTCTACCATGAATTGTTAGATATATGCCCTGCAAAAGAAAACAACTTCCCTCTCTATGCCAAAGAAAATTTCTTCGAGTTTAGGGTAGACTCTGATTTCCTACAAAGATAACTACGTTCTGCACCTAGTTCCGAAGAAACCAAAATGGATACTACAGAAAAAAAAATAGAAAAATATTGAAAATGTTAATTATTGTTATGTTATGTATTCGAAGGTATTAAAAATTTATCGAAATGTATTTAAAGATAGTAAAGTATATTAAAAAGATTAAGTATTTAAAAGGTGCTAAAAGGTATTTAGGATTTACGCGCCCCCCTGACTGAAACCTGATTAGTCTAGCGAACTAGTCGAATATTTAGCCATTTGTGTTTTTTGAAAGAAAAAAGTTCAAATAAAATTATAATTAAAAGTCTATAATTTACCAATAAACAAATAATAAAAAACAAATTTGAAAAATACTAAACGACTATTTTAACGAAGAAAAACCGAGTTATAGAATGACCTTAACCTATTTTTGCTGCTCTAAAACTAAGGTATACAATTTTGCCCTAATTTAACAAACTTTGTATCTTTATTAGTTTTGAAGAGTAACAAAGGACACTTCTTGTTGCTCTAAAAATTTCATAATTAAACATTTTTAGAATAGCAAAAAATTATTATGCCAGACCGAATTTAATTAGATTTTTTCTGTTTGTTTGGTGTGTTCAATTTTTGGAGAGCGTTTTTTCCACAAACAAAATAGGAAATGACATTTTTTTGTTGGAGCGTTCTGGTTTTAATAACAGCAGAGATTTCAAAATAGCACATTACCGCTTTATGCTGTACATTTCTATGATGTGCGTTGGATTTTGTCAGCTTTGTAGTGCGTGTAGTTAAATGCCTCTACTGTCCAAAAAGTAGGGAATGTCCCTCAAAAAATGTATGTAATGTAAATATTTCTAGCGAAGCTTGTTTGTTTATTAACTGAGACTATTCTTAATTTAAGATAATATGATTTCTGTTGATTGATAATTATGAATAGTCTATAGCCTTCTCTCCGCGAAGTTGGCCCTACCCTACAAAAAAAGATATTGGTGAATTTATTTCAAGGCAAATTATAATTTTACTTGAAATACAATATTTTTGGTTTCTCTAAATGTATATGGAGAGATAACAAGACCGACGTGGTTATTTTTAAAGAGTTTTTATTGTCTTCTTTGTAAAACGATTTGTGTTTGGGAAAATACATGATGGAGACAACTTAAGTTGAATGGTCGGCTTATCCGCATCAATAAAATCCAGGTAGGCTTTTTGAAACAAATGATAACAGTTGACGTTGCTAAGAAGCCGATTTTGACGTTATAATTTTCGTACACGTTGTTAACAACTAAAAATGGTTTGTGGAAAAGCTGTTTCTAACGAAATAAGAAAAGTGACCATTCACTTGAATTTAAAAGGCCAAAATTCCTCCCAAATCACTGCCTGTGTTAATAAATAAATATATAGTTCGAAATATTATTAAACCACTGGATCTGTGGCTCAAAAACCGAGAACTGGAAGTCATCACCATTATTCAAATACCAACTTAAGAGCTTTAAAAAGCAGGGGCGTACAGTCCATGGAAGCAAGGGAAGCAGTGCTTCCCCAAAAAAAAATTACAAAACATTTTCTAAAATGTTATTTTTGAAATAGGAAACCATTAATTTAGTTTATATTCAAAATGCTAAAATATTATCTTAATTGTCAAGCCCAAGTCGTCATAAAGCTATGATGGAGCTGCAGTGATGACAGGACAATTAGGTGGTCTGCAAGCTAAAGTTCGAGAAACTTTCCCAAGTGCTGTGTTTGTCCATTGTTTTGCTCATAAATTAAATTTAGTTTTATCCCAGTCCATCAATCACATTAAAGAGTGTAAAGTATTTTACGTTACTTTAAGTGGCATGGCTGCTTTTTTTCCAACTCAACAAAACGTACACAAGCTTTGGACTCCATTGTCCACAAACGATTGCCCAAAGTAGCTCCTACTAGGTGAAACTATAATGGAAGACTTGTGTTAACAGTATCTGAAAATCATGAATCACTGATTGAACTATTTGAGAATATAATAGAAAATAATGAAACCTGGAACTCAGAAGCAATAAATAGTTCGAGGGGGTTTTTGGGCTGTTTGAAACGAGATTTTAATTTTAATTATTTTGTGAACACATTTTCAGAAATATTTCCATTCTCGGACAATGTTTTTAATATATTACAAACTAAAACAAATGATATTGCTTTTTGCCTAAAAAAAGTGAATGATTTTAAATCTATGTTAAAAGATGAAAGAAGTTAAAAAGATATGACTTTGACCTATTTTGGGAGAAAACGATGACGTTAAATGTAGAGCCACAAGCCAAGCGTCTTCGAACAGATAAGGTCGGAGATGTTCAAACATCATACAGATGCCTCTTTTATGAAATAATCGATCAAATTCAGCAACAAATAAACTATAGATTTAACGGTTTAAATGATTTTAAATTCCTCGAGCTCTGCAATTTTAATGCATTTAAAGGAAAAACTTTTCCAGAAGATGCGTTTAAATCTCTTCTTTTTCATTATAGCCAGTTCTTCGACTGAGTGTGACTGCGATCTGAACTAAAAGTGATTTACGAAACTGATGATATTAGTGCCAAAAAATAACGCTAAGGAACTAATGCAATTTTTAAAGGACAAGGAGCTGGAACATGCCTACACCGAAGTGAGAATTAGTATTGACAATACCTGCCACAGGTTCATCAGTAGAACGCAATTTTTCAACACTTAAACGTATACAAAATTTCCTGAGAAAATCAACGGGGCAGGAGAGACTTTCGCATACATCGCTGTTGTCCATTGAAAATAAACTTCTCCAAAATATGTCGGAGCATCGACGTTTTTATGATGACGTCATTGACGAATTTGCACAAAATGATCGAAGAATCGAGTTACATTACAAATAGGAAAGTTTCTAAAAATTGCTTCCCTTGCTTAAAATTTCACCGCACGCCCCTGTTAAAAAGGATTATTAAGCAAAACGTACTAATTATAACGAATTGAAAATATTATGGAATCAGGCAACGAGAAAATATTTTTCAAGAGCAACTTATCACAGAGCTGCGAAAAAACTGGGATTTAAAACATACACAATAAGTTTAAATTATTTTTGTTTTCGTTCGTTTTTTTTACAATATTTTATAGCCCTTACCGACAAAGATTCAGAAAAAAAGAAGACTAGCGTGGACAAAGGAACACAAATTACGGTGTCCGAACCAATGGAATTCCAATATTTGGAGAGACGAGGCCAGATTTGAAGTATGCATGGGAGATAGTAGGAGTCGTGTCCTAAGAACTAAAGAAAAATATTTCAGAATTAGTGTCTTAAAAAGAAAGTTAAGTATATTATTAGGAGATCCATGTCAGCTAGTGGAGTGAGAAACTTACACTTTACGGAAGCTATTATGGATGCTGATAAGTACATCACAGTTCTTCAATATAATGTATCACCCCAAATTAACAAATGACAATAATATCACAATGACAACAATATCTTCCAAGAAGATGGTGCTTATAATACGGCTAAAAAAGTAAAAGATGTTATAAAACAATATTTCACTTTTAAAATGGACGTTGTTTAAAACTTTGTGGCATATCATGAAGAAGAAGCTTGGATCATCCCGCAAGAACCGCTTCAGAATTATGAATCCGTCTCCAAGAAATTTGGAACAGTTTTACAACAGATGACTGCCAAACATTGGTTGACACTATACCAAGACGTATCGATTGGATTCGTTGATTTTTTTTAATCGACAGCTTTTTTGAATTTCCAAGATATTTTTTTCTCTTACAAAAAATGTAGCATTGTAGGCGCAGATTGAATGAACATATTATATGTTATCAGAAACATATTATAGTATTTAATACGATTTAATGAAAATTTGGTAATTTATTTAAAAAACATAATTTTGATTGTTGGGGCAACTTCGCCGAGACAGGGCTCGTATTGCCTTTTTCTTTATAAAATCATAACTGGTCCCAAGGAGAGTTATTTTAGTTGGGGAATTAAAGCATGTTAAGCACCTTTTATGTATTTATTAAATTGCTGGCTAGGTCTTTTGAAACTCATGCCATCTTTGAGGTTAGACCTGTAAGGGATATTATTTTATTTTGTATAATATTAAAATAATATTGTGACTGTAACTAAAAGCTGATCTAAAACCTAAGTCATAAAACCTTACATAAAAATCTCTCGCAAACAATTTAAAAAAAATTAAGTCACGCATTGTCAAAGTACCAATAAAATAAATACATATGAATACCAAAAGTTTTGGTATCCTTCTTGGTTTCCTTCCTATAGAGGTTAGTTAACACGGAAGCAGAGATGAAATCGTTAAAACCCAGCAGCTCCAATGTTCACAAGTTCTACTGTCTTTTCAAGATACACAAGAATAATGTACCACTTCGACCGATCGTCAGTGCAACAGACTCGTCGACATACAAACTAGGTAGATATCTTTTAAACTTTCTTAATCCATTTTGCACATTTCGTGGAAAAATTTAAGGCAATGCAGTTGGATCCCGAAGATATTTTGGTCAGCCTCGATGTCAAATCAGTGTACATAAATGTTCTTGCCAACGATTCAATTTCCATTATACCAGACATAATGGATCATAATAATCTCGATAAGAACTTCATAGACCTAGTGGAAGTTTGTCTTACATCTACATACTTCATTTTTCAAGGAACATTTTGTGAACAAACATCAGGGGCAACTATTGAAAGCCTTTGAAGATATTACTCTAACATCCGCTCCGCTTAAACCAAAACACTGGTTCAGATATGTTAATGATATTGTTGCTGTTTGGCCTCATGGACAGGATAATCTCCCTGTATTTGTGGATCACCTCAATCAACAACATCATAATATCAAGTTTATAATGGAAACTGAGTCTATTAGAATGATTCCTTTTCTAGATGTATGTGTTAAAAGGAAGCAAAATGGTACATTAGGACATTCTGTATATAGAAAACCAACACACTCAAATAGACTCTTAAATGCAAATTTCCACTACTATCCAGCAACAAAGAAATTGGTTAATAACCACTAGTATTTTGAGCCATTTCGAATTCTGATCAAGATTATCCAACATCGGAAACATTGAAATTGACCGAAGCTCTGAGAGGGAAAGGATATTACGCGTTCAATTAAAAGATATAGTAATCTAACTCCTTGAAGGGAGAATGATAAGGAGCCACCGTTAGGAAGTGTTTTTCTTCCTTATATACATGATACTACAGATAAAATATGATGACTACTACGGCGGTCCAACATACACATAAAAGGAAGGGATGCGAGCCCCGAAAGATATTATACCTTTCCAAACAGAAGAAGCATATAAAATTTTTTGCTCCTCTGGAGTGTATGTGGGAGAACACGACGCTTAATATCAACTAGAACGATGTATTAAAAAGAAGCAAATTGATGGATCTGCTGCAGCTGAAAACCAGCATACTACTGGCCATATTATAAATGTAAAAGAAACCATACAATCAAAAAAATTTAATAGAGATACAGGTTACGGTCTTCCACATCACACGTGGAAACCGATCTTAACACAGGGTCTCGGTTCGGCAAACAGAGTGTTAAGGCCCGCCTGAATCTCTCCGATCTCATTCAATGTTCAGATCTCGCGGAGTAAATATTCCTGAAGATGCCTCGTGCAATCGAAGGCGAAACGTTGGATAGTAATTTTAATTTGACACGGTCTAATCCCAAGAACCATGATTTCTTAATATAAATTTTAATTTTGTGCTTTTATTTTATTTGGACTTTGCGATTGTGTGACTTGATTTTTTAAAATTGTAACGGAATCTCCTGAAAGTAGTTTTATGACTTGGGTATTAGGTTAGCCCCGAAAAAAACGTATATATCGAAATGCATAAGCAGAACATTTTTAAATAAATATATAGACGGTGTAAGGCTTAACTTGATTCATTTCTCCTGCTTTTTCTTTAGATAAATGCCATTTTTATTAAAATTTGTTAAATTTAAAGGTACGGAGATAATGTGCAGTTGGACATTATGAAAAATCCAAACCGTCAATATTTCTGACAAATACAAATCACCTAGTAAGCAGAACCAGGAAATTTAGAAAGCACGGCATTTTTAATATAGTTTTTTCCAAACTGTTTTGAAATAGCTAAGGTTAACATAGAAACATAGAAGAGTCATAATTTTTGATGAACTTATTATAAATGTGGTGAAACCTTTCACAATTTTCAGATTTTTCTATTCACAGGAGATGGTAGTGGAAAAAATTAACTACTGATTGGATTTCACTCAGATACTGCCGCACTAAGAAAAAATCTTCATTTGAAGCCAACAGTTCTCTTGATAAATAGTTCCCAATAATAGGGAAATTGTTCTTCATTGAAAAACATTTCTCTGGAACAAAAGTTTTGGCATTGCAACAATAAAAGTAACCTTCTTGATACATTTAATTTCCAAGTTTTCTTAAATATATTCTTAAATAATCTCTTCCAAGAGACATCTGGTCATGAAATATGAAGTAGTTACTAAAAGATATTTTCTCTTAGAACACCATCTTTAACGTTCGTCTTATTACTAAAGATAGAGGGATGCTATTTTCGCGGCATTCTTCATCCAATGGAGTAGTTAATTATAAATGCGTATTTTTTATATAGAACAGACTGTATATTTTCAAACAGCTAAAAACACACATCCATTCACGTTTTTCAAAAATTGATAGTTAATATTAATTTTACATAATAATCCCGCAGTTTGAAATCATTAAAAAAATAGTAACAATTTGATATTGTGAGATGCATGAGATGGGGTGATTTTAGTTGCTTTAAAATATATATAGGATGTTCAATTTAAAAAAAAATACATGTTTAGTTTGGAACTCAATATTTGAGACCCCTAGCAAAAAAAAACGTAATTACGACATTGCTTTATACGTAAAAACCTCTATAATAATCCGTTTTTAGTTTTCTATAGATTGTATTATAAGCAACAATCAATAGGTGCTTGGAAAGTGCAAGTTTTCAATTTCGTCCTATATATTTCAAAAAGGAAGAAGGCCATGCAAATATTGTTTCACCAAAAAATAGATCCCTATATCTTCAATAATAAATGAGACACCCTACAAGAGTATCAAAAATATGACATCCTATATATATATATATATATATATATATATATATATATATATATATATATATATATATATATGTAAATAGCAAAAATATATAGTTTCTGCAGGTGCAAAATGGCCTACAAAAAGAATTGCTTTTGATTATTTCACAGGGTACCCTCCTGCGATCACGATTTCTGGGCCTGTACCCTCATCAGGCAGCCTTGTACCCAGGGAGATCTTTATCAAAAGTTTTTGGGCGGAAAATATATATGTAGAATATATAACTGCACAAATATATAATTTCTGCAGGTGCAAAAAAAGATGTGTGAAAGCGCATTTTCGCGGTACTTCTATTTTTTCATAAAACAAAATTTGCGTGGCCTTCTTCCTTTTTGAAATATAGGGCGAAATTGAAAATTTGTACTTTCCAGACACCTTTTGATTCTTGGTTATAATACAAACTAAAGAAAAGTGAAAACGGATTATTAGAGAGGTTTTTACGTAGAATGCCATAGCGAAATTAGGTTTTTTTTTCTAGGAGTTTCAAACATTGAGTTACAGACTAAACTTGTACTTTTTAAAATTGAATACCCTATATATTCTAAAGCAGCTAAAAGCACACCCTCTCATGCTTTCCACAATATAAAATCGTTACTATTTTTTTAATAATTACAAAAAGCGTAAATGGATGTGTACTTTTAGCTGCTTAAAAATATACAGGGTGTTCCATTTTGTCGAAGTTTATATGTCAAGGCAAAAAATTAGTAGAAAATGATCTGTCACTTGTTTGTTTGTACAGAATGCCATGGAATTTTCGAATAATACAAGCGGTTTTCTTGTTCTACAATAAAATTTGGTGGTTTAATTTTTAACTTTTTTTACGAAACTAATAGTCACAACAACTTTGTTTTTATCTTTTAGTTCATTCCCCGAAGAGTTAAACCTAAGCAAATTTTGAAAGCCGGCTATCTTTTTTGTTGCAGCTCAGAGATTTCTGTTAAAACACACAAAATTTGGACTGCTGGACTCACTTAAAGTAAATATCTTCTAAATTTATTGCAGATAGGGCAATCATGATATAAAATAAAGGTGAGGAAAATAGTTCTTTTTTTTACCTAAAAATACCGAAAAATAGGATCTCTTGATTTAATTATGTACGCCAGTCCTTTCATTAATTTAAATATATACATTGCTTTGAATAGGTCAACACGATTGATCTATTATTATAAAGCGTTAAATGTCAGCCATAATGTGTGCATCAATCTCTTGTATAAACACATGGTAATTTAAAATAAAAATTAAAATCTTAAACAACTTGTAACTCACTGAATATCTTGATTCAAAATAATTGGTATTATTTAATGAAGACGGAGGAATCATTCATATGAAACTTTAATGTCCTGTGACAAGACCCTTGTTGATAACTTATTCAATTATTTCTTGATTCAAATGAATAGATGGTTTAAAATGAGAGGCTTCACATTTATAAATAGGAGCCGCAGTATTTTCCGAATCAAGAATCTTGAGTCAAATAAGAGAAGGACTATCTTTCAAAAAAACTTTTCTCTCTCTCTCGGAAGAACTTGGTAATGCCTAATCACCACATATGGTTCAGATCAGTTGAATGGTTTTTGAGATATTTGACCGTTTCCAGACATCTGACTAACCCTGTATATATATATATATATATATATATATATATACATATGTATATATATATATATATATATATATATATATATATATACATATATATATATATATATATATATATATATATATTCAAGCTTTACAAATAATTTACCAGCAGCAAAATAGATCAGAATAATTATTAACTATTTACGTCAGGTTACATCATTTGTTTTTAGTCAACTTTAACTGACACGGACCAAAAATAGAACCAATATAATGTTTTAATTTAATAAAAAGTATCATATTAAAACAACATGCTTAAGCAAAACGAATCAAAATAAATTACACTTTTCACTTACAAACAAGCTTTTCATTTTTATATTTTATACTGTTTACTGCATTACATCACACCCCAATTTTATTGCGCGTCACCCTTTCAGTCGAGACTATTACTCAGGTAACAGCGAAACGGGGCCAACCGATCCCTCTTCGTCTACCGGTTTTGTTTACGTGGTATATGGCTTTAAAGCAATACCGAGAAGCTTTTAAGACCAATGTTAAAAGTATTGCTTCAAGAGAAATTATTTTGACAAGTGATTTAAAGTCTACGCACAACTTTCTCTTGAAAGAAGAAAAAAATTTTTGGTACAAGAAATATTTACTTGAGAGAAATTAAAAAATATATCAAATGCATCACTTTTCTTGTAGCAAAACCAAAACTCTGGTAATAAAGGAAACATTCTTGCATAAAGTAAAATTCGATTGTTCTTAGTAATCATTAATCAAGAGAACTCGTGTTTATTTTAATAAAGGTAACTTTTTTATGTAAATGAAAGAAATTTATAAAAAATGTATTCTACAGATTTTTTAATACCAAAACGTTATCGATTTAAATTAATAACAAATGTTATACCTCTCTGTGGAATAGGATTTTTGGCACTTTCTAATTCGAGTTCCACCTCGTCGTGGTACACTCCTGGAAGGAACGCTATACATCGTAACACCAGTCGACCATTTACAAAATGAACATCATCTAGTATCAAATCTAACGAAACGTCGCTCCAAGATTTCTCGGTAATTTTTCTGAATGGATAGGGATCGTTCTGGGCGACCTGCAACAAAAATACAGCCAATCAGATCATTGGTAATAAAGGATGATCATATGTATATAAATGACTCTATTATAGCATTATTAATATAGCAAAAATATTTCTAGTTTGATATTCTTCAATTTAAACTATATAAGACCAAATATTGGTAAATTTTGCTTTGATTCTATTTTTTCTGAAAAGCTATATAAAATATTGGATCAAGTATTTAGATCAGAACATGAAAATTTATCATTTAAACATTTCACATTATATTCAGGAATATGTTTTACATATACGTTAAATATTTCTAAGGAAAGATATGGTCATAAATAATGCCTGTGCAATAAAATCTGTGACCTTAATTGCATTATTAAGCACAATTTGAACAAATCAAACTCCGATATTTTCACATAGACCTGTAGACCCTAAATCATGATTAGGATAGCAGTTTAATTTTTTTTTAGTTTTTTATGTTTATTCCAATTTTTGCAATATGTTTACTTTAGGCTTTTCTTTCAATTCTTTACTAAATAGAGTAGTTTTTTAGGTTTGAACTATTGTTTTTTTTATATATTGTTTATGAGAGTAGGTGGAAGTTAATTTAAAGGTCAATAACTGTGTTAAAAGAGGGCCAATTACTATTTAAATATGGGCAGTAACCGTAATTTTGGTAGTTGTTCTCCTGGGGGCCCGCAGGAGCTAGTGGTGGTTGCAACGGGGATATGGGAAAATACTATCTAAGCCAGACATGTCAAACATGCGGCCCAGTGAGCATTTTTCTGCGGCCCAAATCAGTTTTTAAAATAGCCAGGTAATACGGCCCGCGAACAAGTTGAAAACCGTTTTTGAAAGCGCGCGCCGCTGCAACAACGATTGGTATAATAAAATGTACAATTGTACATAGTGCCATCTATGTTTAGGAGGATGAACTACACATACTCAACCTAAAACCTAAAGCCAAACGTTATCTGGCTTGTTCCATGAAATTCTATCGCGCAAAAACACAGATGAGGCTATCTGAACATTCTGGAAAGAACTCGAGAAATCACAATCCGTATAAGCCGTGTTCGATTGAGTTCAGTCGTTTAGTGTTTAGTCAGTTATGAGTCAGCTGTGATAGAGTTTCGAGGTGAGTTGCACACTTATTGGTACAACACTTAACAGTACTTATTATAATTTATTTCGGATACAGTTTTTAACATGTCTCTTTCAAAACCAAGTGGAAGTAAGAGGAAACTTGTAGATGAGCTTCGTATCTTTCAAGAATAATGGGAATGAGAGTTTTTTTGCTGTGAAGTGAAAGAAAAAATTATTCATTTAATTTGTGATAGTACAGTCGGTGTCCCAATATTATATAATATAAAGTATACAGGCATGGTCAGAAACAAAAATTTAAATAAGTTAAAATCATGGTTGAAAGATCAGCAGCTTATGTTTACACGTTCAAAGCAAGAAAATGAATTTGTCCTTCAAGCGAGCTACGTACTGTCGGAATTGATCGCGAAACACTCAAAACCATTTGCTGAAGGCGAATTTATAAAAGAGTGCCTTGTAAAGGCCGCGGAAATTGTAAGTCCTGGGAGCGTGAAGGCGTTTGAAAATATTTCCTTGTCCCGGAATACTGTCGCTGAAAGAGTTACTGAGCTGGCTGCCAATATAAGTAATCAGATAAAATCAAAATCAGACTCTTTCATTGCATTTTCTATTGCCTGTGACGAAAGTACGGATGTGTGCGGTGTGGCGCAACTCCTGTTTTTCTTCGTGCGATTGATACAGATATCAATGTGTATAAAGAATTACTGGAATTAATACCATTGCATGATACAACACCTCGGAAGAATGTTTTCAATGCTGTTTATGGACTTCTGCAAAAGTACAATTTAGATTTGTCAAAACTGTGTTCCGTTGCAACAGACGGAGCTTCTTCAATGACTGGAGTAAAAACTGGCTTCGTTAAAATATTACACACAAAGATCAGAGAAACGGGAAGTGATAAACTAGATTTTCATCATATTCATTGTATAATCCACCAAGAGGTTTTATGCTCAAAAGTGATCAAGTTGGAAAGTGTTTTAAAGTCAGTGAAAAAAATTATAAACTTTATAAGGTCACGAGGTCTTAATCAGCGACAGTTTTCTGCATTTTTACGTGATTTAGAAAGTGAGTACACTGGCTTACCAGATTATGCAGAGGTGCGATGGCTTTCGTGTTCTATGGAACTAGACCGGTTTTGGAAACTCAAAGAAGAAATACGCGTTTTCATGGAAACAAAATGAGAAGATGTCAGCTTATTATGGGATGTATCTTTTTTACAAGATCTTTCATTTATGGTAGATATCACAAAACACTTGTCGGACTTAAATATGAAATTGCAAAGACCACGTCAAGTTATTACACATATGCATGATCATGTGAAAGCTTTAAAGTGTAAGATGATGTGGGAAAAACAGTTAGCAGAGGATAATCTGTCACATTTTCTGATTTGTAAGGCATATCAGGAAAGCTCAAGTGTCCAATATCATTCAAAATATATTCAGAGAAAATGAGAAGCCTCCTGGCAGAATTTGAGAAGCGTTTTCAGGATTTTAAGACCCAAAAAACAATTTTTCTCTATTTTCTGGTCTTTTCACTACCGATATTGATAAAGTTCCCCGTCACTTGCAAAGGGAAGTAATTGATATTCAGTGTCAGACCCACTTAAAACAAAAATTTGATAGTGTTGGTACATTCGAATTTTATAAGTACTTGCCTGTTCAATATCAAGAAATGAGAAAATTTGCCTGTAAAATCCTGTCAATGTTTGGAAGTACCTATAAGTGTGAACAACTATTTTCTTTGATGAAAGGAAGCAAATCTCCCGCAAGATCGCGATTGACGGACGCACACTTGGACGCAGTTTTAAAAGTTATTTCCGCCGATAAATTCGCGCCACAAATAGACAACCTAATTAAAGACAAAATATGTCAAATATCTGTCAAAAGAACTTAATGTAGTTTTTTGTAATGTCCTTTTTATTGGAAATTTAATAAACAGACTTGTCTTATAATAGTAATTTTTCGCAAGATTTTCAGTAGATTGTCTTCTTTAAGAAAAGTTTTTGCGGCCCACCTAGTCTTCACGCTTTTGGCCCACCAGTGACTTTGAGTTTGACATGGCTGATCTAAGCAGTGATTAATAATCTCGTGAGAAACATGAGCCGAAGTCTATAGAACTACTAAATGTGGAAACAAACAGTACTATGCAATATTGGCATGTGTTCTTATTTCCTCATTTTCGGTACTACTAAACATTAATCAAGTTGTGATTGTTTAATTTAAATGCTTTTCTAAAATATTAATTATACCCATTTTGATGTAGGATAGTTTGTAACCTTATATATGAGGTAATGTAAAAATGTTTAATCTAAATGAAAGAGATCATTAAAATTGTCTCCATTGTTTGTGTTACATGCATTATTTTTAAACGAAACAGACTAAAACATATTTTAAACACAGGAATATACCGTGTTAAAAACATTTTACTAACCATTTTGTCATTTAATTTAAACTGTAGCGTAACTGGCGGTCTGGAAGGAGGACTTGAACAATTAGCTCGTAAGGTGTCCCCTGAGTCCAAAACATCCCGGCCGACACTTATCTGCGGCGAGGACTCTGGCAATTCTGTAACAAATAGGATTATTTCATGAGAAGGGAAGTTTGACGGAAAAAGAATGCTGGATAATATATTGAACGTGCTTGAAATTTTATAGGGAAAGTTTGGTTCGTATTCTGTTGGCATAAATATCAGTACCGCATTATTGTTACTTCTCTTCAGATATATCTATATATTTTCTTTTTAGCTAAACGAGATCATGATTGACAGATATATCATAATTATGGTACTCCATCCTATTTTCATCGATGTAAGATTTTTTCTACAATAATGAAATTGAAAGTTTGCTACATTTAAGTGAACAGATCTAGTTCATTTCAAAGTATGTACTACTACTCTTTGGGTCTACTAGTACAGGTAGAAATTTGCCCCCTATTCATTAAAAAGTTCTAAGAGTTAGACCAGATCTAGTTGCCATGGAAATTAAAACTCTTAGTTCATCAGTTATGTTTTGCTTAAGTCAATGTCATGTTTTATAATAATGTAATTTACAAAAATTATATATTCCATTGTTGCAAATTTTATCTTAAACCTATAAATGTCAAGTTAGACCTGGTCTAAATTTAAACTGTTGAATATATATATATATATATATATATATATATATATATATATATATATATATATAATAACATAACATATTAAACTCTGAATTCAACTTAGTTTGTTTGACAGAGACATGGCTTAACCCTAGTGTGTACAATACTGAATTGTTCGATCACCGTTATCAAATTTTCAGAAGGGACAGAGGTGACAGTGCTTCAGAAAAATTGAAGGTGGAGGTGTCCTCATTGCAGGAATGAAGAACCTTCGAATAGTTCACCGTCACGACCTGCAGTCACAAGCTGAGGATCTCTGGATATCTGTCAAGCTGAAAATGGTGAAAGGATTTATATTTGCTGCTTATATTTACCACCAGGTGACTCTGTTCCCTATTATTATTTTTTGTCTAAATTGCGCGAAAACCAAGACATATTTGCTAAAAATAAAGTATTTATTTTGGGCGATTTTAATTTTCCGTACATTGATTGGGTTCCATTTTGGGGCGAGACTCGTAGTTATGAGCCGAATAATGTAAACAATAGCTGCATGGAATTAGTAGATATGTGCTCGTTCCTGGAGCTTATTCAGTATAATGGTATATGTAATTTAAATCGCAGAACTCTTGATTTGGTATTCTGCAATAAAATTAATATTGATTTCATTGATCGTTGTGACTTCCCAATCATTAAGGAAGACACTCATCATCCTGCATTGATTATTCTTGTTAAAAACATTAAATTTAGGAATCTAAAAACAAAAACTTTAACTAATTTAAATTTTAACCGGGTTAACTACGACACAATATGTAATAAAATTAGCTACAGTATCTTGGACAGAACATTTGGCTCATTGCAATGTGGATCAGTCAGTGTATTTATTTTATAATATTATAAATAATGTTATTCGTAAGAATGTCCCCTCATATAGGGTCAGGGGTGGTTACCCGACTTATTTTAAATTTGACACAATAAATACCATAAAAAATAAAGTTAAAGCGCACAAACTGTATAAAAAAACTGATGTTAATTATCGAACATTTTCACTACTAGGGAGTAATTCCAAGCGACTGATCCGTAGGAACTATTTAAATTATCTTAATATTATGGAAGCTGAAGTTAACGTGAATTCAAACAAGTTTTGGAAATTTATAAAGCATAGGCGGAAAGGCGACGTATCGTTCTCTAACTCTGTACATTATTTAGACCGTTCAGCGACTCACGGTAAACAAATATGTGAGGTATTCTCAGAATATTTTAAGCAAGTATATATGGATCCTACACCAGTCGACCGTCCTGCTCTTTCTGAGAATATTGACGAATCTCCAATCATTACCGAAAAACAGATTTCGGACGTTATTGATGCGTTGGATGTAAAAAAAGGTCCTGGACCAGATAACATACCAGGCAGTTTTATAAAAAATTGTAAAACTTTCTTTTCAAACCCCTTTTTCATATTTACAATCTTTTCAATCAAACATCCTACATAATTCCCCTGCCCAAAGGTGGTGATAAGCACGATGTTAAAAATTACAGACCTATAAGTAAACCTATAAAAAAACAGTTCACAATATTATTTTGAAGGAACAACAAGGTTTTTTTCCACGCAGGTCAATTGAAACCAACTTACTTGAATTTACTGAATTTGTTTCCAAAAGCATGGATGGTCGGACGCAGGTAGATGTCTTATACACCGACTTCAGCAAGACTTTGATAAAATTAGTCATAATATCCTCCTTCAGCGTCTGGCTGATGTCGGTGTGCATATAGTCTCTTCAGGTGGATATGGTCTTACCTGACTGGTAGGGAACAGTTGGTTCTGATTAAAGGTTTTCAGTCTGAGCCATTTGTAGTGTCTTCTGGAGTGCAGGGCAGTCACCAAAAGTATTCTTTATAATTTATATTAATGATATTGGACAGTGTTTTAATAATTCGAACTTCCTGCTTTATGCAGACGCCCTAAAATTCTTTAGAGTTATTTGATCAGGGTGATTCGGTGGTCTTCAGGATGATCTTTACTGTCTGGTGAGATATTGTGAATCTCGCAGTTTATTTTTAAACTTGGATAAATGTGGATAAATTACGTTCTCTAGAAATAAAAATGTACATAGTTTCACTTATTCAATTAAAAATGAGAATGTAAAATCTGTCCCTGAAATTCGTGATTTAGGTGTAGTTATGGACGCTGAAATGTTGTTTCGCTCTCATGTAGAATATATTGTTAATAAGTGTAATAGACTAATGGGATTTGTTTTACGAAATAGTTATAATTTTAGGAATCCTAAAACAATTATTGGCCTCTATTATGCCTTTATATACAGTCGCCTAAACTTCGCTTCGGTCGTTTGGAATCCTCATACGCCATATCAGCAAAGACTAGAAAGTATTCAAAATATATATATATATATATATATATATATATATATATATATATTATATATTTATATATATATATATATATATATATATATATATATATATAAATTTTAAATATATATATATATATATATATATGTATTGTTCATTTACTACTTGTAGAAACTAGTAAAGTTTATTAGTTTATTATATGAAATTCAAAATGTCCAGAATGATTGTTTAAAAAATACACGAATCACCGGTTTGCATCATATTTTGTAAACAACTAGAAATAAACAACGTAACATCATTCACAATAAAAAAACATATATTATCAGTACTTTCGAAATAAAATCGATATTTCAAAATGCAAAGTACAAATTTATAAACTGTATAAACAAATTAAACTGAATTTAAAACAATAAACAAAACATGTGTGTGGTATTGAAATAAATATGTATATCTACTAAAAATAGAGAAATAAGGGCCATAGTATCAACATTAATACGAAGGAATACAAAAACTAATATTTTAAAAACGAAAGATATAGACATAAATTATTAATTTTATAACATTTAAATGAACATATATAAAATAATAAAGCAAAACAATATTTAAAAAAATTAAAACATTTTAAAAGCACATAAATTATTAAAAGTTTTATTAAATAAATAAAAAAGCAATCATTATCAAAGCTAAATAAATGTTCTAATAATAAAAAAAAAGTAAAACCGCATTTATATATTAAAAACAACAATTATAAAATTTATATCATTTTTTTGAAAAGTACTTTAAAATAATATAAAACATAAACAGTCGAATAACAAAATAAAGAAAACCTCCCAATTATTTTGAAAAATTTCATTATTTAAGCTAAATAAGATGTATTACTTGAAATATGAAAATCAAATTGTAAACATACTAATGGTAAAAAAAAGTAATTGCAACCGCATTTAAATCTTTCAAGTTTGATTCATGTTAAACCATTACAAAAACCGGATTTGCTTAATCTGAAACTATATGTTCGAAAAAAGAGTACAACTTAGCAAATAGACAGTTATTTATATTTTTTCGGAATTCTCTTAAAGATCAAATTATTTTAGAAATTATAATAACACAATATTTTAATTATCAATAGAAAACTTAACATATTTACTTTTGAATGATTGTTTTGATTATTCTTATAGGTTCTCATTTTTTTAAGTAATTTAATATAAAAAAATCGGATAGAAAACCTATTTTTTGGGGTGTTTTATATATAAAATAAAAGACAAAAATCACAATTCCCCTTTATTACATTGAGCAGCGTACTTTATGTATTTCGAGAAAAGCAATCAATTTTAAGTTTAAGTCAATATATTATATTATTATAAATTTTACCAAAATATCAACAAAAATAGAAAACATACCTGGGAATGCTATACTTACACAGCAGTAATAAAGCGTAAAAGTTGTATTAATGAAATCGCCTCCACGTAATTCTTCTTCATGAAAATCAAATTGTTTAACGCCACTAAGAGAGAATCATGTTTACTATCTCACAGATTATCTTAAAATATCCACATAATTTAAATGGACAATCAAACGTTTGAAATCAAAGATTCTTTTAGCCTAGTTGGAATCACTTTTCAGAAGGATCTTCGCAGGTATGATGACATCACTTGACAACTGCCACAGCAGCAGTGAAGAAATTCTTTATCCTTCACACTTCGCAAATCAGACCCTGCCTTGAGTATTGCTCGCACATCGCAGCCTCCTCTTCAATCCTTTCCATCCTTGACTCCGTCATAAGAAGAGCTATTCGCCTGATTGATTATCCAAATATCACAAGGAAGCTTGCTTTGCTAGAGCAACGTCGAACTGTAGTAAATCTGTTTCTATTTTACAGATCCTATCACGGATTCTGTTCTTCTGTTGTAATAAATTATCAACCATTATGTCTTCCTTAGTCATTCCTGCTATGGAGGCACGTGCATCCACTCGCAAGTATCCCTTTACCATCCAACTGCAAAGACCAAGGATCTCACACTTATTTGCTCTTTTATTCCGATAATGTCCCGATTATAGACTGTGTTACACGCAAAGGTTTTTCTCTCTTCTTCTGATCTGCAAGAATTTAAATCTCGCATCAAAATACTTTCCCCCTCTATACTTAAAGCAACCACGGAATCTAGTAGTTTTATTTTCGGCCTTCGTGGTCTGCTTATAGAAAAAAATGCTAATAACTGCAAAGAGAAGAAAATTATTTCAAGAGATGCACTAAAGGCTTACGAGAAGAAGTATCATGCTAATGGCTGTTATGTATCCTCATAGTAAATAAAACATTCCTAATATTGTAATCCTTTTAGGTCAAACAATGTCAACTTGACAAAACAAAATATGACGTCAATAATATCTAAACTCAGCAATAAAAACTGAAACAGGGCCTTTAATACATTTACATATTCTGCCTTATTATGTTGGAATTGTAGGACAAACAAGGGTAGATGTAGATCATTTAGAGTAAGATAAGGATATTTTTGACCACCACCCGTGTTGTGTAAAGAAACGAAAAACATTACTTGGGAACAAAATTGAAAGAGGTAGGTAATCAGAAAAAAAAAGATTCAATGCTACGTGAGCAATCTCAAAAACAGACGAGCCAATAGCTTTGTGGCCGAAGAACCCAAACTGTAATGCACAAATCACCTTCTTGAACGCCAACCCAATACAATCACCAAGGAACATGTCGCAAAGACAAAGTCGAATTACTGTCTGATCTCGGAGAAGATACTCCGACATGATCTTATATAAGATAACACTTTACTGGTGGGTTCTAAGAATTTTCTCTTATGGACTACCAGGATTAGTATTACCCAGCATCCAAAATATTCCAACAAAAACTAGCAGTTAAAACTAAAATGTTATCAGCTAAAGAAATTTTATATCAGTGACGGCTCGTACGCCCAGACCAGTCAAACCTCATGTGACAAGTATGATAAAAAATAATGGTTAAGTACTAATCTTTTATTTTTTTGCGTTTATTTCTTCAACGATAATTAAGTAGGTACTAACCTATATATACCAGATCTAGACTAGAATATAAATTTAATAAATAAGAAAAAATGTTAGTAAAACGCTCTACTCAGCCAATTTAATTTTTTAAATTTTAATGTATCTTGCCTCAAGAAGAAAATAAAATAAAATAGATGTCCAGCAAGAACTACGATGCGGCCTGCCGACTTCTAAAACAAATTGCAAATTATATTTTAAAATATTCAGTCGCACTTATTTCGTCACCTCATTTAAACATGTAACATGGAGTAAAAATTGCTACTATAATATATTAACCATCATTAGTCATGACTAAAGTAAAGAACTAACTAAAATTAATTTTAAAATAAGTAGTATCATTTTATAATAATTACAATTAATACCTGTAAAATCGTAGTATTCAATTAGAAAAAACTCCGTGTATACGACCACATGCAAACGGGCCGGTGTTGGGTGATATAAGTTACGACAAACGTAGTAGCATGTAATGTATGCGAACGTACTACGTACCGCGTGAATTAGTGGATGAAGTCTAGCATGTGAGATGATGGAATCGGCTGGCCGAGTTGTGGACGGTGGCCCGCGGACTACTGTTACTATAGGGATACCTACGTATTTTGCTTTGTGCTCAGCAAATAATAAACTACATTTTGATTTTGTGCGTTTTTAGGATGTTTGTAAAATTATTTTTGAAAAATATTTACTTTTTTAAAAAGATAATTTTTCCTGTATATTTTCTAGTACGGTCCAGCCGACCTTGCCGCCCCTGACGAGCCGTCAATGTTTTATATGGAAGTTTCACATACATTTTGTTACTATAAATATACTCCTGAGGCAATGCACGAAAATAGTGCAGCATACATCCTGCACTGTGATCAAACTGTACTTACTGACATAGAAGCTGTTCAAACTTGTCTTGACGCGATATTTTCCTTGATAATTAACTTGAGGAAAAATTGATAGATCATATCAAATAATAACTACTCGCATAAGGAGTATAATAAAGAGGGCGATCAACTAGGAATTTACAAGAGCATGTAAAAAAGATTTTGAGAATGGAAACTATGCGAATGCTGTACTGACGGCAACGGCCCCTACGTCATGAGATTTGTAGGGATGACAGAAAAAAAAAGAAAGAGCGTCAACCAAGGCGTCCATTAACATGAGAAGGACCCCAACAGGACTCTATCCTCTTGATCTCTGAGGTAGTGGTAGTTTACAAGTACTATAAAGTGAATATAGTATATCATAGTAAGACTTTATACACACACTATCCAGACAATCGTTTTCAGGCAACTAAACTGAGCCCAAAAAGTGTTTTCTACTATTTAACTCATTGAACTTTAGGCAAGTATGAGCAGTAGCCGATTCTGGAATATAAAGTAGTACTGCAATAATACCTAGCGGGAGTGAAAAAATATTTTATTTCTTATATTTTTAAGTGATAAAATGTCAAAATCAAACCTGACATATAATTGCTTCTTAATAACAATAACATGGCAGTGTAACGTCTTTTATGATAATAGTGCCTTTATTTATTTTATTTACATAGTTTCTTTTCTATCCAGATGAATACGTTACGTATTATTGGATAAGTCGCAGTTTAGAATAATGTGTAAATACATACAAATTGCAATAAGTCACATATATAGTAAAATTACAAAAATCATTTAAAACAAACAAAAAGATACAAAAGATACGGTTCTAATGCACAAAGCGTCAGAAATCTCTACAGTCATATATACATCGATCAAGAAGATATTTTTTAAGAGTTCTATATTGAATATAGAAAAACTCTCTCTTCATATATATATATATATATATATATATATATATATATATATATATATATATATATATATATATATATATATATACATATTTTTTATATTGGTAGGTAGTTTGTTAAAAAAGCGTATTCCCATACTGTCAGGAGACTTGTCACAGACACTCACACGCCGCTGAGGCAGGACCTCTCTAGCAGGACGCTATTCCCAGAATATAATACCATAGGACAAGTCTATTTGAGCAAAACAGAACAACCTCAGATGAACAAACTTTAGCCCCTGCCCCAAATTTCTTACTTGATAAACCACACCGCCTCATTTTGAAAGTAGTTCTGTACAATGGCTGTTCCAAGATAAAGATTTGTCGATTGTAAGACCCAAAAACTTTTTTTCACTGCGTTGGGGGAAACATTCAGACCAAGCCAGATCACCAATTAGCACTAAACCAATCAACAAGATTAGAGAGAAAAATTGCTAATAATTTGTTAATTTTTCTCTCTAATCTTAAGTTGTCCTTATTTGAATTTAATACAGAAGTGTCATCCGCACAAATAGTAACAAAACAATTTTTTACGCTTGCTGGTAGGTCATTAGTATAATATAGGTACCAAAATCGACCCCTGCTGTACTCAACGACGTGGACTACTTCAACATATTGTGACCTGTTGAACAGAAAAGAGGTAAACCATTCGTATGCTACTCCTCTAACACTGTAGTTGTAGAATTTGTTCAGTAATAGGTCATGACGAACACAGTCGAATGCCCGACTTAGGTCGCAACACACTTCAACTGGACACTCGCCTGCCTCCAACCAATAATTGAAAAAAAAATTCGTTAACAGCTGTAATAGTTGAGTAATTGCCCCTAAAACCGTGTTGGTGAGCAGTCAATATATTTTTATGACAGGTGAATTTAGTCAAACCTTATAAAACGCAGTGTTCGAATAATTTACAGCTGTATAATTTTCAATTAAATATTTTTCATTCTGTTTAAAAATATGAATAACCTTACTCCTCTTCACTATATCTCGAAAAGTACCTAATATTAAAAAACAGTTTAATACATGTCTTAGAACTTTTAATATATGTTTAGAAATGTTCTTAAGGTATCTCGTATGGTCCTGAAAATCTTTTATCCTTGAATCTTGTTCGAACAATATCCGCTATCTCATGGTCAGCTTTAAAATAAATATTAAAATGATCTGCTATGGTTTTTTGGGATCGGTAACAATAGAATGTTCGCTATTTTAATTTTAATTTTCTCGGTTTTTTCATTGGTTCCATTTAACTCTGAGATAATTCTCCCTGCTTGTTTATTTTGATCATTTCTATCCGCGGTGAAAATTTGATGTGAATTATATTGACATTTACCATTTCGAACGAGTTGTTTATGTTCCTTTTTCTGTTTGTTATATAACTTCTTTAAATGGGGAAACTTTTTTGCGTGTAAAATACGCTTTTAAAATTTTCACTAGATGCTTTTATCTGTTGGTTAACCGAATATTTTAAACGGCCACAAACCGGAAACTAGTTAAACGGGAAAGTGACAGATTTATGATTCATCCAAACATGATATGTTGTCATTTAGCGCCTGCTTAATATTTGTAAGAAAATATAGCATACAATGTAAGGGCTGGATATTTTTTTAATTCAAAGACCTGAATAAAACTAGAATATATTTGCTGAATTTAAGACATTTTTACTATTTTAAACAATCGATCCTTTCTCATTGTCTTGAATTTTAATTAAAGGCAGAAATCCCAGAAGTCGGTGTTTTAAATATGTCAAAATCGCTATTTGGTGAAAGTAGGATCCCGCATTATTGCACTCTAACAATGTTTAATTAAATTAGACCCAAATCTAAAGTTTGGCACTATATTGGACGTTGTTCTCAGCACAGCGACGTAAATTATATTGCTCTTATAGCATTCACCTCACTCGTATTTTTAACAGTGCTTTATGGTAATTTTGTCTCCTAAAAATCACCGGAATTAAAAAAAAAGTATTTTAAATTTTATAAGACCGATAAATCAGTTACTCCGATTCAAACTGTTTATCGTGAACGCATTGCTTAATATTAAATTTTAATTTTCTCTGTAGTTAATTAGTTGTGTTAAAGTATTTTTTTAGGCAAGTTTGCGGGTTTGAAGGTTCTTAATTAAAAAAGGTTCCCTAACTGACAAAGCATGAGAACTTTATTAATTTCTATCGATGGCCATCTTGCTTAGTATTTAAATGTACCGTTTCAGCTTATAAAACATTGATTATCTCAGCAAATAGCAAAACTAAAAGCGCAACATGATCATAATATATGAGATCCTTGAGAACATGCCTACTTTGTTTTGACTCATCCTGTATATTCCTAGAGAGGTATGTAGAATGGAGACATTGAATAAGAAAAGGACGATCTTGTCAAACTTGCGACATAATGACATAGCAATTGTTCGTGCTGTCAAAGATACAGGACATGAAAGCATAGCGATTTTAACCAAAATACGACTAAATTTCTTAGAATACTCGGTATAGAGCCATATAACCATATATCAAAATAAATAGGCAAAATGCGGAGCATTCAAAAATAAAATATTATGCCTGTATATTCAAATATATTTTCTAATTACGCCTCTCGATACTCTCTACCACTTCTGCATTTATTTTTTGTCCCTGAAAATAAAGGAGGTATAGAGCTGCGACACATTATTTGGACACCCTGTAGTATTACGTTATAAGTGTTGGTAGTAAAATAGCGCGACTTTAAATTGTATTAAGCTTGACTAAACTACTTTCTTAAAAACCTTTTTTTGGACAGAGATTGTTAATAATTCAAAAATACATGTACCGACAATATATTAGTGAACATATACAAGGATGACACGGTCAACTATATAGCACTATATTACAGTTAAGAATATGTCAACCTAATTCAATGCAAATAAATATCTGTTTAGGATATATACAATGTACGGATATGCATATTCATATTAAGCTATTGTCACTTTAACACGATTCTGTGTTAAGATTTACTCATGAGATGATGCCCCTGAGAACAAAGAGATGAGAAACATATATTCCTGGCTTAATTCGTTTGTCTTATTATATATCGAAATTAATATAAATTGCCTTGTTTATCAAATATCGTATATATATATATATATATATATATATATATATATATATATATATATATATATATATATATAAATATATATATATTTCGTTTTTTTTCTTTAACCATATATAAATTGGGCATAGGTTAACTCATTGAAAAATAAAACTATAATTCAATCGACGTTTCGCTCATTATATTGGGCGATATTTATTTTCTACAATAAAAACATGTATACGCAAGCGTAGAAGGGCCACAATTTTTTTTATTTTTCAATTCTGACTTTAAAGTTGGAATTTAACAAAATTTTGAGTTTAAAGTTAGAATTTAACAAAATTCTGAGTTCAAAGTCGGAATTTATTAAAATTATGAGTTTAAAGTCGAAATTTAACTAAATTCTGAGTTTAAAGTCAGAATTTAACAAAATTCTGAGTTGACAGTCGGAATTTAATAAATTCTGAGTTTAAAGTCGGAATTTAACTAAATTCTGTGTTTAAATTCAGAATTTAATAAAATTCTGAGTTTAAAGTAAGAATTTAAGAAAATTCTGAGTTTAAAGTAACAATTTAACAAAATTCTGAGTTTAAAGCCGGAATTTAACAAAATTCTGAGTTTAAAGTCAGAATTTAGTCCGTACGATTGTATAACAGACTGGAGCCAAAAAAACAAGTTCTATATTCTTGTTTGAATAATGGCAAATGCGCTTTGAATTGTTCCACCGAACTACAGATAGTTAAAAAACAATAAATTTATATTTTGATTTTTGAGTGTTAAATAAGTCCCTGACAAATTAAACATATGTTTAATTAGTTCATTTTATATGTTTCTATTTATTTCTATTGCTGAAAAAAAAAGCCAAAATGAATACAAGAAAACATATACATTAAAAGGTTCACAAAATAAAAAAGGCAATACAAAACGATAAATAAGTCTTAAGAAACGCTTCATATATGTTTCAACGATTTAAGGGTATCTCGTGAAACATACTGACAGATCTCCCCCTCTGTTTCAGGGTGATTCAAGTTGAGTGTCCTATTAGAAATATCTGGAAAACCAACGAATAGGATGTTTTGAGATTTTGGCTTTGGCCATAGATGAACATAATATACTCTCGTTATAAAATATTTTAAATTGCACGGTGTTGCCGCTTCTACCTCAAACCGGGGGCATCATCCGTTTTTTATTCCCTAATTTTTATATTTTTCTAAAAAATCCAAAAACCTAATGAGTTATTTTTCTCATGCCTAAATTGAACTGTTTTCGATTTTTTTTGACTCTTTGAAGCTGCCTTTGCAAAAATTTTCACTTCACTTATCTGTCTTAATATTTAATTATCTATCTCCTGACACCAATTTCAGGTTTGGCAAAGACGTCAAAATTTGGTTAAATTCTGACTTTAAACTCAGAATTTAGTTAAATTCTGACTTTAAACTCAGAATTTAGTTATATTTCGACTTTAAACTCAGACTTTTGTTAAATTCTGACTTTAAACTCAGAATCTAGTTAAATGTCGACTTTAAACTCAGAATTTAGTTAATTTCTGACTTTAAACTAAGAATTTAGTTAAATTTCGACTTTAAACTCAGAATTTTGTTAAATTCTGACTTTAAACTTTTTGTTAAATTCTGACTTTAAACTCAGAATTTTGTTAAATTCCGACTTCAAAGTCAAAATTTAAAAATAAAAAGAATTGTGGCCCTTATACGCTTCCGTATATGTATAGTTAATATTTAAATTTTAAAATAGTTAAAAACATTACTTTTAAAACAAACAATGAACATAAAAACAAAAATACATTTAAAACCAAATTAATACTAACCATAGTACGCACCTTGGGAACATATTAGTTCTACGAATGTTTTGAGATAACAATAATTTCGACAGGTCTGGATACCAGGTTATGATAAATTTGGCTTAAGTTATTGACTTTTTTTTATCGTTGACGGCATCTTTCTACTTTTTAATTTGTATCATTTCTTTTATTGTGAGATTTCGATAATTAGTCTCTTGCTCTAAAATTTTGGTTTTTTTAAAATCGAAGTCGTGTTTGTGGAGTGCAGTAGATGCATTTTTTGTGTTTTTGTGGCCGTTTAATCGACTATCTAAGTATTGTGTTGTCATTCCTATGTACTTTTTGGGCAATTTAAACATTGAATTGAGTAAACTAGGTTTGATTTTTTTTCTTTATTACTTTGCTTTTTAAGGCAGTGAAAAGACTGTTTAGTAAATTCTGTACTTTATGACAGACAGTTATGTCGTGTTTAGATAAGATGTGATTTTTTTCTGATAGACCGTCTGTGTAGGGCATTGCAACGTATTTAGTATTAACATTTTTTCTTTTGTTGCTTTCTTTAAGTTATTATAAAAAACATGAGTTAAAAACTCGTAGTATGTTTTTTTTCGGATAATGGTTATTTATTAGTCTCCTTAACTTTCTTTAAAATCTCATGACGATATTCTGGGGAAGTAAATGAGATGGCACGATCGGTTAGACCTTTAATAACACTATTTTTTTGATTCTTTGGATGGTTGCAGTTAAAGTTTAAGTACCGCCCTGACCATGTCTTTTTTGTATACTAATTAGGGCTAAGTCTAGAAAATTAATTTTTTTTTCTCTTCAGTTTTCATGATAAATTTTTACTTGGGGTGAAAATTATTAAAAGCGTTTACGGTTTTTTGAAATGGCAGTTAAACAATCATCCACAAATCTTTTAAAAAAAAGGAAGGTTAAAATAAAGTGCGACAATGGAGGAAATAGGATAACCCATAGCGCAACCATCTAACTGTTCATAATATTGGTCCTCAGACTGGAAATAATTATTATTTAGAGTAATGTTAATAGCTTCTATAAATTCTTTTAATGGAAGTGTTGTGTGAACCTTTAATTCGTCCCATTTTTGTGTTATTATGTCCGATAAAAGATTATTCGGAATATTTGTATATAGAGAGACAACATCAAGAGATATTATTATATGATTGTCTGGAATTTTTATCTTGTCAATAAATTGTTTAAAATCAAATGAATCTTTAAAATTTTGTGGACATACAATTAGACAAATATTTCGACAGTTTATAAAAAGGAGATTCAATACATGATACAATGTGCCAAGGTATGTTAGCTTTATGCAACTTAGGAAGACCGTATATTTTGGGTGCTACTGCATTGTGTATCATTAGGTTTTTTGCTTCTTTATCAGTAATAACTTTTTATTTTACAATTTTTTTATGAACATGTTATTTTTTGTTTGATAAAAAGTCGTTAAATCACTGTTTAATTTTTTGTAAGTATTTACGTCACTAAGTAATTCTTTATTTATTAGACAGTCAGTAAAATACTAACAGCTCTTAGATCATTAAGTTCTTTTGATTCTACAGTCTTAGGAAGTGGAATAACTATTGCTTTTTTTCCATATGTTGGGGAAAGTGTTTTCTAGGATGCAGCTATTAATGATGTTGATTAGTGGATTTATACTATAGGGTAAACATAATTTTAGTTCTTTGATTGAAATTTTTGCAGAAGATCAACCAAAATAAAGACCAAAACAGTTCTCATATAGCTATAATTGAAAAAATGGACTGGTTGTTAGTTTTGTATTGATCATATTCAAAAGCCTAAAAGTGAGAATAAATATCTTTAAATTAGATATAAAAGAAGCTTTCGCTTTTATCTAAAAGAGAATCAGATCTATTTTCCATACCTGTTAAAGTCTGAACATTTCGTGACACACATAAAAAAGCAAAGGTGGAAGATCCAGATCCATGCATCTGCTATCGGAGGCGCTTAATAAGACAAGGACTGTATTTCTTTTCAACTAAAAAAAAAGAATTTTTTTTCACTTTTATTTTTAATCAGAAACACTGTGCTACGAGTGGTATAAAAAAAAAGTGCACAAAGATACCGGTATTACCTTAGAGTAAGAATTAAAGTAGAGATTGCAATTCATTCATAAATCACGTTAGGGGTATGCGCCAACATGGTTCTCCTATTTTTCACATTTTATCGACCAATATTTACTATAAAACAAGAGGTGGGGATGGCATATGCCCAAGCCGTGGCCAATTGTTAACGAATGCCAGTGACGTATTCCTTATTGAGGTAAATAGGTATTTTTACAAATTTTAAAGAAATAATTGTTCTTTACTTTACTACCTAAAATTAAACCATTAAGTTAGGTAAGTTTAAAAGGAAATTAGTTATTTATATATTATTTAACTTTAGTTTTTTGTTGTCTGCCTTATGTCACTGACATTTTGTAATTGTAACATTTAGAAAAATGATTTGTTCAGTTGTTGAAAATGTCATCTTAAACATGTAACTGTCAAGTTAGACCTTGTCCAAATTTAAACCTCTTTAGTGAATACGGGTGTTAAAGGGTGTTAAAATTCGTCTGATTATATGTTTGTATGTCTGGTTCAAATCTTGTAATGGATTTTTCAGCACTTCCATTACCGATTATTTTCAAATTTGACATGCATACACTTTCGGATATAAAAAATCCGAATTTTTTTTAGTCAACGTTTAGAAATCCAAAATGGCGGCGCCAATACGGTCGACGAATTTTGTTACTTGAGCAGCTAAAACTGAAAATCGGTGTCTAGGAAAATTTGAAAGTGCCAGCATTTAAAAATTCAAAATAGCGGTGTCAAAATGACAATGGCAACAGGTCGGACGGATGATTTTAACATTTGTGGGGATTATTTAAGAATGCACAACAAAAATCAAAATGGTGGCGCCAATATAGCGAACGAATTTTGTCATTTCTACAGATTCGGCTGAAATATCAGTATCTAGAAGTATTTAAGAATGAAAGTTATGAAATTTTAGTCAATATTTGAGAATTAAAAACGGCGGCACCTCCATAGCAGACTAATTTTAAAATGTTTGCAGATTTGATTAAAATTCGGCATTTAGGGGTATTTAAGACTGCACATCATGAATTTTTGTCAACATTTTAAAAATTCAAGATTGTAATGCCAACATGGCGGCGGAATGTTAACATTTGTATCGATTTGGCTGAAAGAAAGTGGGCATCTGGGGTATTTGAGAATACATATCATACATTTTTAGTAAATATTTAAAAAATAAGAGTAGGAATGCCTAGAATGCGAGCGAATTTTAATATTTATACAGAATTGATTAAAAATCGGTATTAACTGAGTAATTCATATAACATAACAAATATTCCAATGGGGATCTCATCAATTAATCAATCCGATAAGTACTTTTTTACATATTTTTAAACATTTAATTAGGCCACCGTTTTGTTCCCCTATTTTAAATTTGTCTCTAAAAGAGTAAAAGAGTTTTCAAGCCTTTTCGGTTTTGTACAGGACGCTGCAAGCTCTAACGGTACTGCATTCTTTTATCTGTCACTGCCATTGAGGTTCTTCGAATGAAGGCTAGCAACTAACAGTTTACTAGAAGAATCAAAGTCCTGGAGCCAAATTTTAACTACCAAAAGCTAGGTGAAGCAATCTGAGCCATTGATACGATTTAATCTTTTTTATTGTAATGTTTTTTTTAATATAATGACTTTCTCTACACGGTTCGAACATAAAAATAGGTGAATATTTCGCCGCGCCTTCACACCATTCTGAAAACATAAAATTATACAGAAGTATCCCATTTCCTTTTATCGAGATGTCCTTGAAATTGTTTTATGAACTATTAAACAAATTCTAAATCAATATTATTAAAAGAAAAAAAATCTGATAACCTCGGAATTCGAATTCACTCAAAGCTCAAAATTTCCGCTCCAAACCATTTTAAAATAAAAACTGATAACTATCATCGAAAATGATTAAAACGTTGCATCAACATGTCTGTAAGTAAAGAGCTTAAATTTTCAAAAATATATACCAAACTCGGCTGTTGGTGAAACCGAAAGTTTTATCGGCAAAAAAATTATTCAATCTACCTAAAATTTGAGCCTAAATTTTTTTTATGTGAGTAAATTATATGATATTGCGAATTTAGAAAATCTTGCCAATGGTCGAAGCCGTTCCAGTTATGTAGTGTAGAGTTTATTGGTTTAAGAAACAGGACAATAAGTAATTACAGAGAATAAACAAGTACAGTTGTTCTGTACAGAGTAAGAAAAGGTCAAAATTGTTGGCAACATGTGAAGGAAACTCGCTCGTCTATAAGTTTTACTGTCAACCAAAAAAGTTTATTTTTTGTGATCTATTGCCGATGCCGCAGGTAAATTAGCTACTCATGTAGACCATTACAAAAATCGAGGTTGATTTAGTATTATTTTCATAGAATATTATTTTTTTGAAATGTGAGCGTTATATCCCAAGTAATATTTTATCAAAAAATAACAGTAGTTGGCCTCTCATTATAAAAATCATAAAAGGTTGTGTCCCTTAATTAACCGAATACACGACGAGACACGAAAGAAAACCGGGCGGAGTCAATCGGTTTAAGAAGGTCGGCCAAGAAATTTCTTTAGATCAGTGGTGTCCAGTCGTTCTTTAAATAATATGGCACTCCCTTTTGACTATACGCAATTCATATAAGTAAAAAATGTCACTATGCTTAATGAACCTTTATCTATATTTGTCTGTTTTCTTTCGTGTACCTCACTTCTATATCTCTTTTGATTGCAAAAACTGCGAACTTTCGAATTTTAAAATGATTTAATTTTGATTTTTCTTTATCGATTTAGCTATAAGCTCGAAATGTATAGGCGCCACTGGAAATAGCTAGAACCTTCTAGCGGCAAGTGCATGGAAACTCTAGGCACATCCCAATTACAAGTGGACCAGTGCGAAATTTACTAAATTCTCGATTAATTTTTCGTACCGCTTAGCTGGCGCACTTTATAGGTGAAGCGGGAAACTATTACAACAAATAAAATAACATAAAATTTATTTGCGTACACAAATTTTACTTTTCCGCTTGCTTAAGACTATGAACCTTTATTTTAAGGACCGCCCGGTTTTCTTGCGTGTCCCGCACTTTATTAACATCAACACCAACGCCGTCTAGATGGCGCTGATTTTCTGTCCTGTTTTGTAAAGAATAAGTATAATAAGGTATGTTGAATTACCTTTACTATTTATAAACTCTGATTAACCTAATAAAACTTTAATGGCTGAATATTGTTCCAATGAAAATAATATTTGTGACGACCGTGTTGGATAAACGTTTTTATTTTAAACCAAACAATAATGATGCTCAGAAAAAACTAATCTGTCCATATTGTTGAGTATCGCCACACAGCAACATTTTTAATTACGAAAGAACAAACCAACCGTGAATGAACTGAAATAATTGCGTTTAATATACAAGGTAGAAAAACATATTTAAATACAAGGATTTATCCATAATCGCCAGAAAATGTTAAGCCACAAAACAAATGAATAACGCGAAGTAGGTATAAAACACAAACTTGGTTTATTTTTAATATAACACTTTCTATATTAAAACCAAAATAAATACATCTGTTTTTTTCTGAATTCAAAAATATTGGTATGTTGACATTTGGTTTAGCCGTTTTCGATATATTTGCCTTTAAAAAAAGAGTGATCGCAGTTGCCATGAATAAACAAATGGCTTGAACGTCATTGTTTATTATTATTTATGCGGCTGTCAGCTTTTTATGTGGCTGTCAGATCTCCTTTATTCTTCGGGAAAATGGATTACACAGAAAGAAGGAATAATTATAATAGGAACATTTTTACCGTTTCATCCCTATATAATATTTGATTTTTTAGCAAAATTTGAACAAAATCGATGCAGTAGTTTTCTGCATGGACTTTTATAACCTTTTATTAGGCCGCCATTTTGGATTTGTAGTAAAACTTATCAGTTGATGGTCATGTCACACTTAATTTTTCTGCAAAATTTGCATAAAATGGATAAGCAGTTTTTTAGTAATAATTTTTTTAAAATTTCAATAGGCCGCCATCTGTTCTGCCATATTGGATTTTAACCAAAATGATACTACGTCATGGTCATATGAACTTTAATTTTTAACCAAAACTTGAAGAAAATAGGACAAGCAGTTCTTGACCTTTGTCGCGGGCAGACATATAGACTAACCGACGGAACTGTGAAAACAGTTTTTTTTTGCAACTAGAATACTTTCCCCTTGCGCGGAAAGTAAAAAAAAAGAGAGCGCTATAAGTTAAAAATAGAATAGCCAATTGTCATATTGTTATTACGTGTTAATAGCTAAATTTAAAAATAAAAGATTTTTTTAATTTTCAATATCCTAAATCTTAAATTGTAACCAGTTTATAACATGTTTGCGAACACATTTTTACTTTTAATTACCCAAAGAATCATCATTTAAATTCCTTTACCTCACAGCACTTATATAAAAAACTGGCCCAACTCAAGCGAAAATTAAAAAAAGGCCCGAAATCATCCGAAACTTTGTTAATCGCCCAGATTTTATCCAAAATCTAGTAAATTTCGAAATCGCAGTACGTTTTTTATATAGTATTTATATAGTATAGATATATTCTACAATTTTTTAATTCTCTGATAGGAAAAACCACTGTAATCGTCAAAAAAATCACCTCAGAGTCTTTCTTGTATCATTTTGCTTCTGAGGATTCTTACATGACCCTCGACGAAATAAACGTTCTATTATACTAAACCGGATTGGTCAATACGTCATGTGACCCAAAATAAGTGAATAAGGTATCTTCCATTAGACATGTCTCCTGGAAAAGGAAATCTTGCTGTTTACTTAGTGATTAAAAGAAAATTCCAAACTTAAACGGCCATTTTTTTACACACTCACATCGCCGCACCATAGTTAGTTAAGTCAACTAAAGCTCCTAGTTTCGCAATGTCTATGATAAAGTAAATAAAACTTATTTATTAAATATATAAAAAATTAATGTTCTTCAAATGTCACCGCACCTTTAGAACGCTGCTTCTTGAAGTAAGGCAACATATAATTAGAAGATTTGAACCATATTAACAGTTACACAATAATACATTAAAACACATGCAGTAGTGAAGCTAAAAAAAGCTTGGTACTTAATGACAATTTTAATTGAATTAATTTCTGGGTTAAAGTTAAGTTAAAGTTTTCTACAACCGTCCTTAAAATCCTATTTTACACACTGATTGCAGTAGCTAAAGCTTGTTTTCAAGCACCGATGCGTGAAATACAATGCTTTCCCTAAAGGATTTACTTCACGCACCGGCTCAATAAGAAATGCATGGGCCGCCATTAATTTTAGGCACCGGGCCCACACTGGTAATAATTTTATTAGGCGGCCGTGCCTCGCAATTTGTATCGTTGTCATGGTAACGAGTTGTCAAATTGCCAATGCAAACAGTTTAAAATAGACACTTTAAGTTCGAATAGTAATTTGAACAGTTTATTATTTTAAGTTATAATAAGCAATAATTATGGACTCTGATATAGAAATGTGTACTCCACCAGATATTACGGAAGCAGCGAAAACAGCTAGTAATTCTCTGTTACCTCAGAAGTCAAAGGAAATTTATGAAAACACGTACAATAAATTTATGACCTGGCGCAGTAAGAACAATATTAAAACCTTTTCTGAAAATGTTTTACTCGCATATTTATCAGAATTGTCAAAAAATGTGAAATCATCAACACTATGGAGTCATTATTCAATGCTAAAAAGTACTATTAGCATTAAAAATAACATTGACATTGGTAAATATCCAAAAGTTCATGCATTTTTAAAACGGAAGAATGAAGGATATATTCCACAAAAATCTCGAATATTGGAGAAAGAACAAATTTTCAAGTTCATAAATAAGGCTCCTGACGAAGTTTTTTTATTAACCAAAGTGATATTAATATTTGGGATTGCTGGTGCTCTAAGAAGAAGCGAAATTTATAAGCTAAAAATGTGCGATATTCAAGATTTAGGAAGTGTTCTTGTTGTATCCGTCCCTGATACAAAAACCAAAATAACAAGAAAATTTACCATTACCGAGCATTTAGAATTATACAGAAAATATGCCGCCCTTCGTCCCCAAAATTATCAAGAAAACAAATTCTTCATCAAGTATCAAGGAGGAAAATGTACTCGCCAAGTCGTCGGGATAAACAAATTTGGAAAATTGCCTAGTGAAATAGCAAAATTTTTAAAACTACCACATCCAGAAAAATATACAGGCCATTGTTTCAGACGATCATCTGCTTCCTTGCTAGTTGAAACCGGTGCAGATTTACTAATGTTAAAACAACACGGCGGTTGGAAATCTTCAACGGTAGCTGAGGGTTACGTAGAAAATTCCCTTAACAAGAAAAATGATATTTCAAATAGACTTTTGTCAGTTCAAAATCCAAATATGACCTCGATCACAAGCAGCAATATTATTAACAAATCATCATCAAAGGAGGCTACAGAAGTTAAATTTAGTAATCTAACAAATTGCAACATTACTATTTATTTATTTATTAATTACAATAATTATGAAGAAGAAAATTAAATAATTTAACTATAATTTCTATTAAAAAGTTACAATTATTATAAAGTAGAAAATTAAATAATTTAACTATAAGTTCTATTAAAAAGTTACAATTATTATAAAACAGAAAATTAAATAAATAGTTCATTAGTTTAATTTGTATTATATAAAGGAGAAAATTAAATAGTTTAATTTTATTTCGTACTTGTATTATTTACGGTTGTAGAAAAAGTATAGTGTGCAATACGTGCGTGAAGACTTTTATACCCTTGTGTGATATTGTGATATAAACATCACACTCGTGTATAAAAGTTAACTTCACGCACTTGTTACACAATATACTATTTGTAGTTCCACGACCCGCTATTGGTTTTTTTAAGCCACGCCGGTCACGTGACCCTGTAACAATCTTTCCTGTAGCCTATTATACTTTTTTGCTATAAGGATCTGTTGTCAGTGAAAATGGGATGGTCTAATACGATAGTGGGATGGTCTAATATGTGGAGTTGTCGTTCGGGGTTGCCATATCTAACTAAAACTCTTGTTACTGGCGTAATCTGATCTAAGGCTTTGGGTATTTTAGCTTGTATTTTACTATTTTGCAATAAAAGTAATTTCTTTATACTGCTTAAAAACTAATACTGGAAAAACATTACTATTTCTTGTATGAAAATTTTATTGCATCATGTTTAAACAAATACACCCTAATATAAATTGGCATAAACATTGAAGTTGCTAGCTAGGTTTGGCGTCGTCGTACGATCGACCTTATACTGTGAGGTAATCTTGGCAATGGCTAAATATGTAAATAATGAACTCTATTTTTATTCTTACTCTAAGGGTATTGCTAATTTGGATCTTAAAAGTTCTATTATTCTTGTTAAAATTATTGACAATATTTAAAAAAAAAACGTCACTTCAGAGTGAAATTTTTGTGTAAACAAAATCCCTTGCCTTCATTTTTCAAAGGGACCCAGCTATATTTTTTTACACTTTATAATATCTGGACCTTTCGTGACTCCCATAAAATAACAAAGCAGGAAAATCACGTTCCACGCACCTGCTGTCGTACGCCCCTAATAAGAAAGCGACTCTAATTTGTCGCCATTTTTGAGTGACATATTTTTTTAAATTATGTTTTGATATAATGGTATAGTAATTATAATATGATATATCCACTCAAATTTAAAATTGGTCACTTTTGTCTACGTATACAACTGACACCCTTCAACTTAGTGAAAGCTGTGAATATGATTTCATCATAGATTTTGGTACATTAAAAAAAAATAGGAAAAAGAACTTAAAAGAGAGGAAAGTGCTTCAGCGTTTCTTTCCACTGTTCTAACTTTTCGCTTAAGTGTTTTTCTTTCATTCAATTGTTTAGCGATGTTTAATATTGCCCTACTAGTCGGTGTTGGTCTATCTGGAAACCGTCTATGATATTCGTTACGAGCTATCGATGCATTTTTACCATGTAAATAAAATAATTCATGTCGAGTTTCTTTTCTTCCGAATAACCCATCGTCCAACGTATTAGATATTAAACATGCTCGTAAATAATTACTTCTGACCGGTAAACATCAAAAAGGCGTCGTTCGTTGCAATTGTTTTGACCATGGCTCACTATGTTTTAGCGCAAATTACCTTACCATTTCTTTAATGTTTAATGTTATATATTCAAAACTAATTGACAGAATATATTAAAAAGTAAATATATTTGAAATTAGAAAAAAAAGATCTTCAAGAATATGATTTAATACACAGGGTATTTCATTTAAAAAAAGTGACAACCTCTATCTATTCAAATAAACTCTCTAATCTATTCAAATAAACTCTCTAGGTGGGTGGAAAAATATACGGGAAAACCCTGTACACATGCATGATGACAAGTTTGGAAAAAATCACTTAAAAACGCATCATTTTTGTTTTAGGATAGTATATTTATTTTATTTATAATATTTCGTTTTGACCTAATCACGTAAATAAGTGAGGGGTGTCGGTTGGAGGTGTCATTTATTGCGCAAACCAAAGTGGCGAATGTAATTTGTTAGAATTGACTTTAGCGCGAAAAAATAATACTTAATAATATTTTGTTTATAGAGTCGTAACTGTAAATAAAGTTCCACACAAAACTGTTGTAAATTGTACATTTTTTATAGCTGCAACTGGAAAATATGAATTGTGAGAACTCTATATCAATCAACAATTGGGTAAAATACATTGAAAGTTGGTTAAATCTTATTATGCGGAAAGACTAAAAATTGATTTTTAACCTCCACTCTTTTAAAAACAACAAATCTATACACCACAATTCTTTTTATTTAAAGATGAAAACACAATTGTAATGTAAAAACATTAATAAGTTATGAAATATGTAAAATCATGATAGCTATGATAGCTGACAGTTGTTTCTAAAATAATTTGTAGCCATGTGGTGACTTCGGTCTGCAACTAGGCGTAACTTTACCTTCAACGTTGCCAAGTTTATTACCTAGAGGTTTTTGTTACTTGTTTATTCTTGCAAAATGTGTGGTGTTTTTTTTCTATGTAGAATTATTTGCATTTAGGTTAGGTTAAGTTAGGATTGGTTAGGTTTTGTGTAAAAAAAAATACGTGCGGTAGTGCGTTATTTACATTTGCTTTAATTTTGTTCAAGAATTGCTCTACAACATAGCAATGTTGCATATTTACTGTCTTTTTTTAACTTCGAATTATTTTTTAAGTAAGATGACAAAAACTCATTTTTTTCTTGTAAAATATTGTTTACGATGATAATGATATTATGAGTATTGAACAAAAATTGCAGATTTTGATTTTCGGATAGTCCTATAGACCCTTGAAAGTTTTGAAGATAAAAACTGTTTATTTCATATTGTAGCCAAAAATTTCTTATTTAAAATTCTTTCATACGCATGAAACAATAAATATTTTTCTATTTTACAATAATCGGTCGTTTCATAAGCAATTAGCTTCGTAATGGCCCTCTTTTCGGCAGTGTTAAGTTTTGTCCGATCTCAAGAATAAAGCACTAAAAAGTAAAAAATAATGTTTACTTCCACATTGAAAATTTGATTTCATGAAGTCGGCGTCAAACCAATTCTTACTTACTTAATGAGTGTCTACATATATGCAATAAATAAATAAATATAAATAAACGCGATCATTACTAATTTGACAGCGAATTCATAAAGTCAAATTTTCAATATGGAATAAAATATTATTTTTTAATTTCTAGTCATTTTTTTTTTAATCTGTTCTTTTTTTATAAACATTTGTACTTATGTCATCTTTTTTAGTTCTTTTTATATTTAAGTTATAAGACCTAAACTTAGATTAAAATTTTGAACTTGAAGTAAAACGAATAAGTAGCTAAGAGTCTTTAGAATATAAAATTTTATCAGAATCAATTTATTAATATTATACAAAATGAGGCATATATACGCATTTATATAAAATTAACAATACGTATTGTCAAAATTTAAAATGATGGGTAAAATTGAACTTAAAAATTCCAAAAACCATAATATGAAACACGATATTAACATGGATACTTTTTTCCTGATGATATGGTGAACGCAATATATATTGTCTCCGGTGCTCGAGTAAACTTGTAAAACATGTTAAAAATGGTGCCAGTCTGCCATTCCATGTTTTTAATATGTTTGCTATGGGACCGCTCCGGCGACATCCTGAATATGCCTATAAAATTGCTTCCAAATTGGCCAAACCATCGCACAGTAATATATGTACACACTTAAAAACACACACAGGGTCGAATTAATAACATCCTCCTCAAAATGCTCCTAATTTTCTATAGTTATTTAAAAAACTGCAAATCAGAATGAACTCTTAAAATTAGTTGAAATGCTCTTTCCCATTTAAAAGGGTTCCAGCTATATTTTTCACACCTTATAACATCTGAAACGTTCGTGACACGCATAAAATAACAAAGCAGGAAAATCTCGTTCCACACACCTGCTGCATGTCGTACCAGCCTAATAAGAAAGCGATTGTATTTTCTGGCCAATTTTTAGTGAGATTTTTTTTTGTTGATGTTTTGATATAATAGTATGATGATAATAATATGATATATATTTACTCAAATTTATCTTTGTTGTCTTCGCATCCAAGTGACAATGCTCAACTTAATGAAAATGATGAACATGATTTCATTTTAGATTTTGATACATAAAACACCCAGAAACAATAACTTAAAAAAGAAATATGGATGTAAAGAAAAGAAGTCCCATTTTGACAGTCGCAGTAAGTAAATACTCCACGTATTTATAAATTTCTCAAAAATAGAAAATATTTAAAGAAAAATCAAAACAATTATCAAAAGTAGACACTCCAATGAAAATAAACTGATATGATAATTTGCAAAGTTTTTGTTGATGGGATTTTCGAGAAACACGAGAAATTAGGGGAGACGAGTGACTGTTGGAATAATTACTATAACGTTTCCATCTATGTAATTAATTGTCAATTAGACTGGACATTTTTACGATTTTTGTGTGAGGCATTTATTGGCCGTTATTTATTCGAATGCATAGAACTAGTTCACGTGTTACATCTATAAATTTGTTTATGGTGAGAAAAATTAAATATATATGTTTTAATTCAAATTATATCGTATACATGCGTTTGATAAAAAAATTGAACATATCACTAAAAATGCATTATTTCAGCTTTTTAAGATAGTATAGTCATTTTATCAATATTATTTTGTTTTGATCTAACAACTTAAATAAGTCTGAAGTGTCGGTTGGTGTCATTTATTACACAAACCATAGTGACAAATGTAATTTGGTACAATTGACACTAGCGTGAAAACATAAAACTCAGTCTTTAAAACTTTAATTGTTGTTAAAGCTTTAATGAAAATGTAACCTTTATAGATGCACTAGAGAATATGAATTGTGAGACTTCAAAAAAATCAATAATGAGAGTATTGTTTTTTTAACATAAAAAAGTATTTCTTTATTTTATATGAATCAGTCTTTTCATATGCAAATGGCGTCGTAGCAACCCCCTTTTCGACACTATGTTTTTGTCTTTACAAAGTTGTCAGTGTTGATTCTTGGCACACACCACACGAATTTTAAACCGGTCTCGAATTTTTAGCTTGCATTGTCACCAACCTAAAAATGGTCAGCAGCAGATATTTTTTCACAAAATTGAAAAGAAAGCATAAAATAGTCGTTTTATAAGACTTTTAATCTCACTTACCTTGTGCTTATGCTATAAAATAATGTTTTTATGAAATTAGTGATTTAATATTTAGTCCGTCTAGAAAGTATCCGGAAAAAAGAAAGCACAATTATAATTTTTCGGTACTATGGTGTTCTTGTATCCAAGTTTGAGTATAGGCATATGGCTTCTTACATTATCTTGCTAAAAACGCTACCCATCTGAATATACAGCATGGGATGTTTCAAAAAGAAAACTATTTAGAATGTGACAATACAATGCACTATTAATGGTGCCATCAACTATACAATTCTATTCTATTCCTCATAGTATAGAATAGAATAGAAAAGAGTAGGATATATTACCAGAAAATCATACATTTCGTACATAGGATCGTCAAGAAATTTACAATAAAATTAATTAAAGTCAATGAATAAATACAATAAAATAATATAACCAAACTAATCAATATCGAAATAAACAGAATTTAAATAGCATATAAACAAATAAATAAATAAATAGACATAAATAAAACAATAAACAATAAACAATAAACATTCTACCAAGCCTGATAATTATTAGGGATAATCACCAAAAGACGACAAAAATCTTAATAAAATAAATATAAATTTGCCTTGTAATTTATAAACTCCGCTGTAGAATAAAAAGCCTTGTCCACGAGAAATTCTTTTACAACATTTTTAAAAATTTTACCTTGATACCGTTTGAATCTTTGTGACAGTTTATTGTATAAATACACGCAGTTGTATAAAGGGGATCCTCAGAAAAAAGTTTTTTTGTGTTTAGGCATCTTAAGTATCTCAGTATTTCTAGTAAAATGCGAATTAGCTTCGCCTAGCTTTTCATATTCAGAAGCATTATCTTAAACACACAACAGGCATCTCAGTATATATAAACACGGGACAGTTAATATTTTCTTTTCTCTGAACAGTGTTCTACAGCTCTCCACCGGTTTAAGATTAAATATTAATCTTAATATCCTCTTTTGAGACACGAATATGGGATCACAAACCTTGTGACCCCAGCATACTATATTATTAGATATATGGCTGAAAATCATTGCGTAATATGCTGTTAACATACCCGCCTCGTCAAGTGAATTTTTAAGATTTAAGATAGCAAAATATGCCGAATTTAATTTGGAGCCCATATGGTCAATGTGTTTTTCAAAAGATAAGGTTGAGTAAATATATGTGCCTAAAAACTTTGTACTTTCAGAGAATTTTATTTTCGCGTTTTTTAAATATTAAGGAGAGAAGGTTCCGAATAAATATATTAACAAATACGGTCTTGTCTGGGTTTACGATTAACTGATTCTCCCGACACCAAGCGTCCATATTAACACATATTCGCCTTACTTTATGAGCGAGGATCTCCGGGTCGCAAAAAGAAACTACCACCGTCGTGTCATCGGCGTACATAGTAACGTGATCAGCACCAAGAGCGTCCTGAAGATCATTAACGTACAGCAGGAATAGCAACGGACCCAACCCTGAACCCTGTGGTACTCCAAGTTTTATTTCCTTAGGTATCGACAAGGTATTACTACACTTTACGTTCATATCCCTATCCGATAGTTACGATTTAATCCATATCAACAGATTAACACGAATGTCAAGCACGTTTTTGTTAATTGTATCGAAAGCTATGGACAAATCAAAGAATATAGCTACAACATATTCGTGCTGATCCAGTTTCGAAATGTACAAAATGTAAGAAACTCCTAGATGGAGACTCAGTTGATTTGCTGGACAAAAATCCATGCTGACATCTGCTAACAATATTGTATTTCGATAAAAAGGTACTAATTCTGGATTGTATTATTTTTTCGAAAACTTTTGAAAAAGAGCTAAGTATCGAAATTTGTCTGTAATTTTCAATGTTTTCACTACAGCCTCTTTTTAATATTGGAGTTACAATTGCTGTCTTTAATATCCTCGGAAAAATGCCATGGTCAAGACTAAGATTAATTAATATTGCCAGTGGGTTACAAATATATTGTTTAGCTGCCTTGATCAAACCAATGTTAAGGTCATCACTACCACGCGAGTTTTTGTTTGTGATGGTATCAATGGTATTTAAAGCTTCACGTTCTGTCACACCTAATAATACCATCGAGTTAGGTAGTAATTCAGGAACTGTACCAGGTGCATTCACTCCATGATATTTATTTTCTAGCTTTTTTGAAACCGTCGTACTAAAATAATTTGCAAACTCGTTCGCAACATAAGATGGTTCAGTAATAATATTGTTTTCAATAGCTAGTTTTATGTTTTTGTTATTTATACTGTTTTTATTTAAGTTGGTGTTAATGATCCTCCAAATTTCCTTAGGTTTATTTTTTGAATTTTGTATTTTTTTACCAAAAAAATCTTTTTTGGCAGAGTTAATTTTTTGTTTATAAAACTTTTTAATACTTTTGTACATAACTACTATTTGTTCAGTCGATGCAATTCTCTTAAGATTTTTGTTGATGTGATTTTCGAGAAACACGAAAGAAGGTAGGGGAGATCGGTGACTATTGCAACAATTAATATAACGCTCCTAGCTATGCAATTAGTTGTCATTTAGACTGGACATTTTAATGATTTAGATATACAAAACAACCAGAAAGAATAACTTAAAAAAGAAATACGCGTGTAAAAAAAGAAGTTCCATTTTGACAGTCGTGGGGTATTTAATTTCTTCAAAATTCCCAAAATTTTAAGAAAAATAAAAAAATATATAAAAAAGTAGACACTCCAATGAAACTAGAAATAAACTGAAATGAAGATTTTTGTTGATGAGATTTTCGAGAAAAACGAGAAGGTAGGGGAGATCGGTGACTATTGTAACAATTAGTATAACGCTCCTACCTACCTAATTAGTTGTCGTTTAGAATGGATATTTTAAAGATTTTTGTTGTTCACGTGTACGTGTTATACCTATAAAATTGTTTTTGGGGAGGAACATTAGGTATATATTTTGATGTTTATATTCAAATTACGTTTTATACATGCGTTTGATGTCAAATTTGAATACATGACTAAAAATAACATTGCTTTAGGTTTAAGATATTATATGTATGTTATCAATAATATATGTTTTTATCTAACAACGTTAATAAGTCAGATTACACAAACCATGGTGTCAAATGTAATTTGTTACAATTGGCACTAACACGAAAAAATAAAACACAATGTTGTTTTAAATGAATATGTGAATAACGAGTATAAGTTCCACATGAAATTGTTGTTGAAACTTTAATAAAAACGTAACCTTTATAGATAGATAGCTAGAAAATATGAATAGTGAGACGTCAAAGAAAATCAATAACTTGATAAAATACAATGAAAGTTTTCAAGGTAAAAATTTATTGTTATATGTTGCAGCCAAGAGTTTCTTAATCTCAGACATTTATACAGGATGTAACAAAAGTAGGGAAACGGTGAAATATCTCTAGTACCCCTTACCTCAATGTAAAGAAAATATTTACACTTAAGGATGAAATTATGTCGGATCCAATGGTGCATTGCAGCCAGGATTATTGTTTTTCTGTTGTATAAGGTAAACAAATTAATGGAACGACCTATATTAGTATTGCTTTGTTAAAACCTGAATCTGAATAGAACCGACACATTTTTAAGGCGTCCCCACAAAAAGTAGTCAATAGACGTCAAGTCCGGAGACCGAAGTGGCCATTGGTGGTCTGTTGTATCCCAACGTCCAATCGATTAAAAAAAAATGCATTCTCTAAATATTCCTGAACATTCCGAGCAAAATTCGGTCGTCTACAGTTTTTGTGAAAATAAGGGTCTAATATCCATAATTTAATATTTTACTTTTTATTAAAATACCTACACACTAAAGGTTATCTGATATGTTTGACAATGTCAGTTTTGTTGATTTACAAAAATGGACCGTTTAACTGAAACCTTAATTATACTGGGTTCTGAGGATGGAATGAGAGAGATGTTTTGTAACGTTTTCAATGACAAATATCCTAACAGAAATCCAATAACTAGATCTATCGTAAATAAAATTAACAAAAAAATTCGTGAAACTGCAAAGATAAAAGATGCTGTACGTTCTGGTCCAAAATCCACACCTTCCTACCGGAATATTAGGAAGAGAAAATGACGTCTCACGTAGCCCAAATTCTAAAAACCCAAAAGTTTCATCCATACAGAATAACTTTGTGCAAGAACTCTCTAAGGATGATCGCGATAGGCGCTTTTTTGAATGGAAAAGTTAACAAGCATATTTGTTTGTTGTAGTATAAAAGGTGCAAAAATAATCGGTCCCTTCTTCATGGAAGAAACACTAACTGGAGAAAGATATTTGAATCTTTTAAGGAATAACCGTAACTTCCATACTTCACCGGTTGTATTAAATATTTAAACTTGATTTTTTCAGGTAATGGTACTCCAAATGATCAAATATGGTCTCAGTAGGATGAGGCTCCTCCTCATTTTCCTCGGAATGTTGGGAAATATTTGGAGAAGTATTTTTTTGAATGGATTGGCCGTAGGGGTACAATAGAATGGCCACCTCGGTCTCCGGACTTGACTCCTCTGGACTACTTTTTATTTTGGATAGGCATTTCGTGTCCCTAATGAATAAGTGTAACTTGAATTCGTGGATTATGGGACTGCAATAAGATCTAAAGTGAAACACTTATTTTCAATTGCAACGTTTCATGTTACATTAACACTTTTTCAACAACTCAAGAGCTTGAAAAAGTGTTAATGTAAGATGAAACGTTGCAATTGAAAATAGTGGTTTCACTTTAGATCTTATTGCAGTCCCATAACCCACGAATTCAAGTTACACTACTTTTTATGAGGTCACCTTAAAAATATGTCAGTTCTATTATTTTTATAAAAAAATGTATTTTTTTTTTCTAGTTCTGTCTATACACTGTTTTAAGCTAGAAGCTCTAAACTAAGGTCAAAATTTTGGACATCCCTAATAAAATGAATAAGTAGCTACTGCGTTAATTGCACATGACATTTTACAAACAAACGAACAAAAGCAAAAGTATGCTTTATTGTCGCATGAAATTTGTAACAATTTTATGGACAAAGCGAAATTTACCTTAAAATATAAAAAACAAAAACAATGAAAAAACGAGATATTGATCGAAAGAAAAATCATATTTTTCGATAGGTCAATGCAAATACATAACTTATAAATATAACATTCGTTATATTCGTTATATTGCCGTAAAGCGGTTAATGAATCCAGGTGACCTAACAAAAGGAAATAAACAATACATATGCGATGTGAATAATTTCGATGACGTTGAAATTCAAATTACGCGAACTTAAACTCTATCTTGTTATCGTTATACAAGCAAAATAAGTGAAGTTAAACAAAAAGTGTACTGAACTAATACAGTAATTAAAGTGTATTAGAAAAAAAAAAGAAAATGTATAACTTTAGTCTAATATGTAACAAAAATAATGAGTGTTAACGGACAGTACAGGGTGTCCGGATTTGGTTGCAAAAGCAGGGTATCTCTCTTATTTTTAAAGATAGAACCTTACGGTTTTCACGAACCTGAGCTAATTTTTTGTGAAACTCATGAAGCCGTAAACAAAATTTTCATAGTCTTCTTCGTTTATGAGATACAGGGCGAAATAGAAAATTTGGCATTTTGGGACCCCCCTCGTATCTCGGTTATCCTTTAACTCAACGCAAAGGGAAAAATTGCTACTTATGCAGTTTTTTACGCTGGATCCAGAAGCGTAGTCATATTTTTCATTTGAGTTGTTATTTTTTAGATATGACCCAAAGTTGTGTTTTTTTAAATGGGACACCCTGTATATTTGTCCAGAAATTGATTTATCCTTTTAAAAGCTTCTCAAAAATATATAATAGTATGGGTCTATTTTAATAAACAACAACAAAAATCCTGATTTTTATAATTATCATCCCTAATTTTGCAGTAGGCCATGCAAAATAATGCCGCCTTTTATTTAAAGTCGTTAACAATATCTACATCCTAACAATAAATAAAGATAGAACCTTGCGGTTTTCACGAACCTGAGCTAATTTTTTGTGAAACTCATGAAGCCGTAAACAAAATTTTCATAGCCTTCTTCGTTTATGAGATACAGGGCGAAATAGAAAATTTTGCATTTTGGAACCCCCCCTCGTATCTCGGTTATCCTTTTACTTAACGCAAAAGGAAAAATTGTTGCTCATGCAGTTTTTTTACGCTGGATCGAGTAGCGTAGTCATATTTTTCATTTGAGTTGTTATTTTTTAGATATGACCCAAAGTTGTGTTTTTTAAATGGGACACCCTGTATATTTGTCCAGAAATTGATTTGTCCTTTTAAAGGCTTCTCAAAAATATATAGCAGTTTGGGTCTATTTTAATAAACAACATCAAAAATCCTAATTTTTATAATTATCATCCCTAATTTTGCAGTAGGCCATGCAAAACAATGCTGCCTTTTATTTAAAGTCGTTAACAATAACTACATCCTAAAAATAAATCAAAATAAATATGTAATTAAATCTATTTATCAAAATATGTATTAATAATTTCGCACCAAAAAAGTACCACCTACCTAGGTTTATGTAACACAAGAACAAAACAGTAATAAATTATTATGTAACAAGCCTTTCAGCAAAAATCAACTGTCGTATAAGAACTACAGTAACCAAGGAAATCAAAAGAACTGTTCAAACTGATTTCCATTTTGTTCTATGCATGCTTCGCACAATTTTCGTATTCGTTTTAGGGAATTAAGCAAAATAACGGGATGATTTAGTAAATAGCGAAAATTTTCTCTTATTGCATTTCCTAAATCTTGGACATTATCATAGTGGTCTTTGTAAATTCTATTTTCCAGATATCCCCATAGAAAGAAATCTAAAATCGACAAATCTGGGGACCTAGGGGGCCAGAAATAATCTCGTCATTCCAGAATTATGTGCAGGAGCACCGTCCTGTTGAAAATAAATTTCGTTAATTTGCGCTAGAGGAACATCGTCAAGTAATTCAGGTATAGCTGCCTCTAAAATTTCTATATAGCGATTGGCTGTTAGATTTTCTTCAAATATATAAAATTTTATGTGTTCCTAATATGAAGCAGGATACATTTAGACCAAACCTGCCCTGCTGTCTTCTGGGAAATATTTGGTGTTGATTTTCCTGGGACCAGAATCTACTATTGTGCCTATTGAGTATAACAGAATTACTGAAATGTGCTTCGTCTGACCATATAACCTTCCTTTCAAAATCTCTAACCATATCGCATCTTTCTCGAAACCAATTGCAGAAGACTACCCGACGCTCTGCATCCCCTGCCTGTAAGTGCTGCACGAGCCTAAATTTGTATGGGTGGTATTTGTGCTTTTTTAGAATTTCTTGAACTCTAGGTTTTGGAAACCCTATGCTCTTTTTACTGGCCCTACAAGAGTTTTTAGAGTAAGCTTCTGCATTAGCCAAAACCGTAATTTCCTCAGTCTCCCGATTTTCTTTATTATATGTTTTCGTACGAGGTTTGATAAATGATCCGTGATTAAGTAAATTCTTTTTTATCCGATAAAATGTGGGTATATTAGGTTGCCTCCTTTCTGGATATCTAAATAAAAATTAAGCAATAGTATTTCAACATACCTAAAAATTAACTATGTACCTGTTAAAATACATCTCAGAAGCCGCTTCAACATTTTCATTACTTAATATAAAACAAGCTAATATATTGTACTTTTAATAATGTTCGAAAGTTTGGTTTTCTTCCATAATAATACAAATATATTTTTACACAATAAATAAATACAAACGACTAGCGCTATATTTTATATACGCGTACAAAATTGGGAAATGTCATTTGCTTCCAAGAAAACAAAAGAAAAGGCATCGTTTTGCATGGCCTACTGCAAAATTTGGGACGATAATTATAAAAATTAGGATTTTTGTTCTTGTTTATCAAAATAGACCCATACTATTATATATTTTTGAGAAGCTTTTAAAAGGACAACTCAATTTCTGGACAAATATACAGGGTGTTCCATTTAAAAAATAACAACTCAAATGAAAAATATGACTACGCCACTGGATCCAGCGTAAAAAACTGCATAAGCAGCAATTTTTCCCTTTGCGTTAAGTTAAAGGATAACCGAGATACGAGGGGGGTCCCAAAATGCAAAATTTTCTATTTCGCCCTGTATCTCATAAACGAAGAAGGCTATGAAAATTTTGTTTACGGCTTCATGAGTTTCACAAAAAATTAGCTCAAGTTCGTGAAAACCGCAAGGTTCTATCTTTAAAAATAAGCGAGATACCCTGCTTTTGCAACCAAATCCGGACACCCTGTACATTCCTTATAAAACATTTTCAAATGTCTTGCAGCAACATGATTTAAGTAGACAAGCAAATAAAAAGCATTTTATGACATTATTCATTATAAAAATCAATAGCTCAGTAAAAAGGTATTTCAATGAGTTACGCTTTGGTCTTTTTTCGGAAAAGAGGAAGTGTTAATATTTCATGTTTTTTGAAATAGTATTGGCAGTGCGCTCTATTGTTTAGACCAAACAAATAGCGGATTGCTCTTTTTTGAAGCCTAAAAATACTAAGAAATTGTTCGGTGGTACAGCAGCCCCAAAAGGGAAGGCCATAGAGGAGATGGAATTCGAATAAAGAGACATAATTAAGTCTTACAGAAGACTCGTCCAGTTCTTTTGAAACTGTGTTAATAAGCTTAAACCATTTTAGGTTGTTATATATATTTAAACCCAGGGATTTAACCAACTCAACGTATTTAATATTGCGGTTAAGCAGCTGAAGTGGTTGTAAAGTCTCTTTATAAGATAAGGCCACCATTTTATCCACATTGAAGCAATCGGACCAAGCCTTAATCATAACAAAGTCGTTGGATATATTAGAATGTAAAGACGTTGTATCAAAATCAATCCATGTTATGCTTGTGTCGCCAGCAAAGAGAGAGATTTTTCCATTGATTTTTAGGTTGGTGATATCATTTATGTATAACAAAAAAGAATAGATCCCAAGACAGAACCTTGAAACTTGTAATCAATTTGCAATCGGGATCAGAATTATTTGCCCTAACAAATTGTTGCTTATCCCAAAATAAGATTTAAACCAATTTAAAGAAATATTTAAAGTAAATAATAAATTAAACTTTGTCAGAATTGCCGTATTAATATTGTATATAATTAACAGATTTATAGTTAATAAAAAATAAACATTGCCAAAATTGAAAATAGTAAGACAATTGAACTTCGTTCCATTAAAAACGGCGAGAACATGCTATTAACGATCAACAGTTAATCTATACCAAGAAGCCCATGTACTTGAATTGAATCAGCTCTACATAAAAGCAGTAATAAGACTTCTTCTAACAAATAAAATTTGCATAATAAGTAAGGATCATGCTTTTTATACTAGACACCAAGCAATGGGTTCTGCTACTGTTCCCAGAACACCTTTATCGGCCATTCAAAAAAGTTTGATGTATGTTGCACCAAGAATATTTAATAAGTTACCTTTAGAATATAAAACTAAGTCATACAGGGCAGTTAAGAATAAAATTAATGTTTGGTTGTTTCTAAACAGAACTGAAGTATAGTGACATATTGTAAACTATTGTAAAATAATACATCTTTATTTTAACACTGTTACCTTGCTAAGTCTATCTCCGAGATTGTATTGTAATGGCAGGATATTCTGGATTGTGTTTTCTGTTTTGTGATAATTATATTGGATGGGAAAGATTTTGTGAGGACAATTAAATTAACTAAAAAGTGCACAGAAAAAAAAATCCTCCGGCACTCGCGTAAACCTCTAATACATGTCAGAAATGGCGCCATTCGATCAATTTTAACATATTTTTTAATTGCTTGCTATGGGACCACTTCGGCAATATCCTGAATATTCCCTGAAAATTTCATTTAAATTGGTCAAACCATCGCGGAGTAAATCTACATGATTGAACTGAAAACCTCCTCATTTTTTGAAGTCGGTTATAAAATATATACTGCTCGCTTCATAAGCCATTTAATCTCACTCACCTAGACTTCGTGCTAGAAAAACACAATCTTAATATACTATTTTGACGAAATGGTCATAAATTTGGTCGTTTTTATACTGTTCAGGCCTTTCCTTTGACAGGAGATGTCAGTAGAAGAATAGTAACCTATAACCTAAAGCTTTCCTAATTCAAAAAAACTCTCAGAGAGCAACAATGTAAAAAAATACATACTTCCTAATAATATTTAAAAAACTGCAAATAAGAACAAAATCCTAAAATTAGTTGTAACGCTTTTCCCCATTTAAAAGGAGCCCAGCCATATTTTTCACACCTTATAATAGCCGAACCTCTCGTGACACACATAAAATAACAAAGCAGGAAAATCTCGTTCCACGCACCTGCTATCGTACGCGCCTTGTAACAGGACGACTGTATTTTCTTTAAGGCAAAAAGAAACGAATTGCGACCCTCTCCAAGTGGGGTGATTTTCTTATGCCCCTAATAAAAGATAAATATAATAAAGCCAGCGTTTGATATTTCTAATTTTTTTCAGGTTTCGCCCGAGGGAAATTAAAAAATAATATTACGCGACAGCTTCCAAAAAGAGAGGAAAAAAAGGTTTTCTCTTTATAATATACCTTTATCATATATTTTGGTATCATTATTTGTAAAAGAAATTATACAGCTTAATTGAATTGCTGCTCAACGCAGTATATTTTGCAAAATTTTTTTGGTATTCACGAATACGCGCCAAGCAACAAGCATTTAATTTAGTTTGCTATATATATATATATATATATATATATATATATATATATATATATATATATATATATATATATAGAAGGGAACAAAAATATTAATTTCTGGGCGGTTCTTGGTCGTAAAAAGTCATACGAAAGAACTAAAGATGTGGAAATTACTCCACCATTGTATCAAAAAATGACGAAAACATGACGCCCTGTGCGTTTCTGAACCAAATAGCCATTCTGCTACTGCGGAATCTACCTCAGCAAAGGTCATCACGCAATTGGGCGGGATCAGTATTAAAACCGAAATACCCGAACACTGAAACAAACAAGGTGTCGTGTCGTTCGACTTTGCAAGTCGATAAGGGAAATAGGCAACCAGTGGGGCCATCTGCAGATACTAAGGTGTACTAAATTGCTTAAGATGCGACCTACTTGGGAGCACAATATGACATATCTGGGCAAAATAGAAGAGTTATAAAAAGTTATATGAAATAACTAAAGATAAGGAAATTACTCTTTTACTATTGTGTCAAGAAACGACCAAAACAACGCTCTGTTTGTTTCAGAACCAAGGAGCCATTCTGCTACCGTGGTATCTGCCCCACCAAGGCTCACAAGGCAGATTCCTTGGAGGGCATCAGCAATAAAACCAAAATATGCGAAGACTAAAACAAACAAGGTGTCAAATCGTTCGACTTTAAAAGTTAATGAGTGAAATATGCAAACAGTGGCACCATCTGTAGGTACTTTGGTGCACTAAATCGTTTTAGATGCAACCTACTTGAGAGCACAAGACGACACACCTGTGCAAAATAGAGCAAAACAGAAGTATCAATTTATATGCGGTTACTGGTTGAAAAGTTATACGATACGAAAGAATTTAAGATAAGGAAATTACTACATTACAACATTGTCTCAAGAAACGACCAAAAAATGGCGCTCTGTTTGTTTCAGAACCAAGGAGCCATTCTGCTATCGCTTCAGCAAGGCTCACCAGGCAATTTCCTTGGGGGGCATCAGTATTAAAACCAACATACCAAAACACTGAAATAAACAAAGTGTCATGTCGTTCGACTTTAAAAGTCGATAAGGGAAATATGTAAACAGTGACGCCATCTGTAGATATTTTGGTGCATTAAATCGCTTAAAACCGAAATATCCGAACACTGAAACAAACAAGGTGTCATGTCGTTTGACTTTTGAAAGTCGATGGGGGAAATAAGGAACTAGTGGCGCCATCTGTAGGTACTATGGTGCACTAAATCGCTTTGGATGCGGCTACTTGGGAGCACAAGACGACACAACTGTGCAAAATAGAAGAGAACAGGAATATTAATTTCTGTGCTGTACTTGGTCGTAAACTCTGATATTTCAGAAACCAAGTCGGTCTTTGCTATATTGCCTCAGGACACAATTTTTCAATCTCCGAAAACATCATTGTTTTACATGGATGTCACAAAAGTAGAAAATTAGACTTATTGGAAAAACTGAAAATTACTAAAGGAAAAAGTGCAGCCCCTAACTGTGTTAACGATGTTTTTAATTTCGCACCTCCTTTAATATTCAACAATATAATAAGCAAATATTTTTCAACAGGTTCAGTTGTGTAGTGGTCATGACATTAGACTATCAACTAGAAGGCACGAGTTCGATTCTTAGTGTAAGCAATAATTTTGTTTTTAATTATAATTTGTACAACAATTTTTATTGAAGTTGTTATGCATATAGTTCGACATAAGTGTACGTAGTAGGCCTATACCTTTTAATATTTCTACCTCAGTGTTTGTCTAATATGTGTACTGTATAATCGTTTTATGTCTTAATTTGCAGTGGCCATCTACTTATAAGGTAATTTAACATTTTTGCTTACTTTTATTAATCTAATTAAGTCTTTTAAGATATACTTTAAGTCTAATGATGGCCGTAAGGTCGAAACACGTATCACGGAATAAATCTTAAAATAAAAAAAATTATTTATCTAACTGAGACCGAGATCAGTTTATTCTTTTCTTTTCGTTTGAACGGCCATCGTGAACTTGAAATTGTCGTATTCTCCTTGCCTAATAAATCAAGTCCTGACGACATAAACGCCGAGTTTTAAAGAATACTTATGACGTAATAAGGAATCCCCTCCTGAATTTAATAAATACATCTTTAGAAACTGGTAGAATTCCAACTTTATTGAAGGTTTCGACAATTATTCTTATTCTGAAAGTTAAGGGTGCAATCAGAGTGAATGATTTTAGACCGATTAATATGCTTGGGGCAAATGAAAAAGTATTGGAAAAAATAGTTTACCAGCAACTGATAGATTCACAAGGTAAGAAAATAAAAACAAAAATTTGGTGCCGGAAATCTAACATCTGATTTTAGATGTTTTTAATGTGCTGATTCCAAAAATGCCACCAGATTTTTTCTATCAGCTCTAGTTTTTGAGATTCCTATACTAGGAACTACTCAATACACTGCTCCTAATTACTTTTATACCTGTAATTGCCTATGACTCGAACCTTCTATACCTGTTTGTCTGTACTCGATTTAGTATATTATTGAGTTTTCCCAAGTAAAGTTGTGCTATCATTTTCATATAGGAGATCAAGATAAATCTTGGACCCCACATTTTATATGTAAAAGATGTGTTGAACATTTGCGACACTGGACAACTGGAAAGAGGAGTACCAATGATTTGGAAAGAACCACGAAACCATCATGACGACTGCTATTTTTGTCTCGTTAATATTCAAGGCATAAATAGAAACAATAGACACAAATGGACATATCCTGATCTAGATTCTGCAAGAAGGCCTGTAGCGCATTCGGAAAAAATACCCGTTCCATCATTCACCAGTCTACCCGAACTGACAGAAGATGATACAGAAACATCAACGTCTGACGAAGTTCAAAGAATTCAATCAGAAAACGACAGCGAATTTGAAGCAGATTTAGCAACTCCGCAGTGTTTCAATCAAGAAGAACTAAACGATCTTATAAGAGACCTGAATCTCTCAAAGGAGTCCACTGAATTACTTGCATCCAGATTAAAAGAAAAAAATCTACTTTGTCCAGGTACTAATATTACATTTTATCATAAAAGAGATAAGGATCTGCTGCGTTTTTTCGCTCAGGAAAATGGCTTGGTATTCTGTAAAAATACAAAAGGGCTCTTAGAAAAAATGGGTTTGCCTGAATACACTCCGGATGATTGGCGCCTTTTTATTGACAGTTCAAAACGTAGTTTAAAATGTGGTCTTTTACATAACGGTAACAAATATGGATCAATTCCTGTTGGTCATTCTACTACCATGAAGGAAGAATATGAAACAATTGCATTAGTTTTGAGAAAAATTAAATACGAAGAACATCAGTGGGCAATTTGTGTTGATTAAAAAATGGTTAACTTCCTCCTTGGACAGCAGAGTGGTTATACAAAATATCCTTGTTTTTTGTGCCTTTGGGACAGCAGAGCTAAAAATGAGCACTGGGTTAACAAAAATTGGCCTTCAAGAGATGTCATGATTTAAGGAAAACAAAACGTGATCAACGAACCTTTGGTTTCAAAAGAAAAAAATCTTACTTCCGCCCTTGCATATCAAGCTAGGCCTAATGAAGCAATTTGTGAAGGCTTTAAATCGAGATGGAAATTGTTTTGGTTATTTGTCACGTAAATTTCCTGGCATTAGCATGGAAAAACTAAAAGCTGGTATATTTGATGGTCCTCAAATAAGGGAACTTGTTGAAGATCCACAATTCACGACATCAATGAACGAGACTGAATCTAAAGCTTGGTGTTCATTTGTTTAAGTAGTACAAAATTTTCCATCAGGATATTAAAACTATGGAAGATCGTTATCGAGGACGATGGGATAGTCACATGATGGCGGACTACTGCTGGAGCCTTCAGCGAGACTGCCTTAGTAAACTCCATTCTAGAAAGTCGTATAAAAGAAAATTTTTATGTGATTAGTGACTAACGTAATTATGTAAATTAAGTTTTTGCAATAAATACTTAAATCCATGTGTCTTTGTTTTTTAACTGGCAATAGTGATATTATATATTATAACAGTTATAACGTAAAATATATACACAATTTTTTTTAACTAAATTGCTCGTCATAAAAAACGTAACACCTAGTTTTTTGGGCAATATTTGAAAGGCCATATTTCGAAAAGTACTTAATTGATTTTGAAAAACTTTGCAAAATCTGAAAAATTGATTCGTTGGCTCACATGACTAATTTTGGGAATACGCTATTTGTGATATAGCATATAATACAGGGTGTTAAATAAAGAGATGTTTTTTTTCCTAAATTTCATGTCATCTCCATTTATAGGAGAGTTGAGTTAGAGAGTCGCAATAATTTTTCATATTAACAGTAGGTCAATACCTCGGGACGTTTTCGAGATTTTGTGGATATCTTTGCCTACTACGATTATATGGCCATTTTTATAAAATTGTTGTTATTCTACAGTTTATTCTTAAAAATTTACAAAAAATCTTTTGCGCATGCTGTAATTCAAGTTCTCTACTTTAACGAATCACTTTGTTTACGTAAACTTATAGCACATGATCTGTCTTAAAACTCTGTAAAGTCAACGTATCAATAGATTTTGTAGTTTGTAAATTTTTAACACTAAACTGCAGAGTAACGATAATTTCATAGAAATTGCCATATAATCGTAGTAGGCATTTTTGGTTTGTTTTGTACTGTCAATAAACGCTACACGTTCACCAAACATAAAAAGTTATTCAAATCTTTATAACAAAATGTATCCAACAATGGTTCGTTTTGGGGATCGTGAATTGACAAACATTATAAGGTAAGTGTATTTTATTCATTTTTTTTCAAAAAAATGTAAAAATTCCTAAAACATTCATATTTATTATATGTTTTGGACTGCATCAGCATGGGATGTCTTTTCGGGGCATTGCTGACATCATGAGTTCAACACCAACATCCATATACAGGGCAATTGAACGTCACACAATACACGGGACCTCTGCTTACCGCAACATTGGACGCAGTGGTCGCGGCAGGGTAACGAACCTACGTCAGAACCGCCTTATAAGGATGTCTGTGCGCCGTTGTACTACCCTCAATGCAACCAAGATCAACAGGGGACTTCGAGAAGCCACCGGCGTGGAAGTTTCATCAGCAACAGTTCGTAGAAGATTGCACGAATATGGCCTACATGCTAGACGAAGGGCTGCCTGCCCTCTTTTGCTTGCTGTTCACCGGGCTGCTAGAAGGAGATGGGCACGTGAACATGCGAATTGGGGAATAGCCGAATGGAATAGGTGCATGTTTACTGATGAATGTAGGTTTAATATGCATGAAAGTGATGGACGCATTTTGGTATGGAGAGAAAGGAATAGTCGGTATGTAGAAGAAAATATGGAAGCTAGAGTAGCATTTGGAGGTGGTGGGATTACTGTATGGGGCGGTGTGATGCAGAATGGTAAGACTGATTTAGTAGTGTTGATAGGAGAAAGTATGAATGCTGAGAGATATAGAGAAAGGTGCTTAAATGAGATTGTTGTTCCTTTCGCTCAAAATTTCGGGAATAACTTTATACTGATAGACGATAATGCTCGTCCGCATAGAGCAAGAATCGTTCAAGAATTTTTGAGGGAGAACAACATTGAACGAATGGAATGACCTGCTAGATCTCCTGATATGAATATTATAGAGCATGTATGGAGTAGGATGAAACTGAAGATAAATGCAGGTGAGTATGTAATAAACAATTTGAATGATTTGGCAAATGCAGTGCGGTTAGAATGGAAGGCTATTCCTCAAGATTTTATTGGAGACTTGGTAAACAGCATGCCAAATAGGGCAGCAGACGTTCTACGTGTAGGCGGTGGGCCAACAAAATATTAATTCTCTTTGTTGCTTTAACGTGACAATATGGTTTCGTTATTTTGTTTAAATCATTTATTAAATTATCATTTAAATTAAATTAAGTTACAAAAGATTTTTGTACATTTTTAAGAATAAACTGTAGGATAACAACAATTTTATAAAAATTGCCATATAATCGGAGTAGGCTAAAATATCCACAAAATCTCGAAAACGGCCCGAGGTATTGACTTAATATGAAAAATTATTACGACTCTCTAACTCAACTCTCCTATAAACGGGGATGACATGAAATTTAGAAAAAAAAACATCTCTTTATTTAACACCCTGTATTATATATTATATCACAAAAATCGTATTCCCAAAATTAGTCATGTGAGCCAACGAATCAACTTTTCAGATTTTGCAAAGTTTTTCAAAATCAATTAAGTACTTTTCGAAATATGGCCTTTCAAATATTGCCCAAAAAACTAGGTGTTACGTTTTTTATGACGAGCAGTTTAGATCTGATAGACAAAATCTGAGAACTTTTTTACATTCTGCATCCAAAAATTACCCAGGAACAGTTAAAAAATCGCAGCCACCAAAATTTGTGTTGGCCTGTGATTATAGAAGTTCGAATAATAATTTAATTGTAAATCAATCTGGACTTCGTTAATTTGTGAAACAGTATTTCAAAATATTCTTTATGACTGAAAACACTTATTAGATGACAATTATGCTATAAGAGCAGTGGTTCTTGATTTACCGCGAGCGTTCAAAACAATAGATAGAATCATATTACTACAAAAATTATAATGTTATGGCATAGTTGCGGATGTTTTGAATTGGTTTGGGGACTACTTGGTAAACAAAAAACAGGTTACAAAGATAAACGGTAAAGTATCGTTTGAAATTTCGTCTGATGCTGGGGTGCATCAGGGTAGCACTTTAGGGTAATTGTTATTTTTAATATACATAAATGATATTTCAACTGTGGTAAAAACATCTTCCATTCTTTGTTTCTAGTTTACCAAAAATATTTTGAAACTAAATAGTAAAAAAATAAATGTATGTTAATTGGAAATAAAAACTATCAAAAAGACTCTATTGTAAGGGATATAAATGTAAAAATAGGTGATGATATAGTTGAGGCTGTTGATCAAATGAAATAACTAGGATTTATTACCGATAAAAATCTGAATTTCAAAAATCATATATTATATGTACTTGAAAAAGTTTCTAAAAATGTGAATTTTCTTTCTAGAGTGGCCTCGTTTTTGTCTCAGTTTTCAAGGATTGTAGTTCATAATACCTTAATTTTGCCCGACTTAATTTACAACTCTTCCGTTTTATATACAGCAAATAAAATTGAAATTTCCAGGCTACAGAAAAAAACGAGAAACTCCCATAAGGGATACGTTCAAAGCTTTAGACTGGCTTTCAGTTGAAAAGTTTTTAGAGTAATGGATTAACACCAAATTATTTATCCGACAAGTTATGCACAAATGATTCTGTCTACCAGTACCCTACTAGAAATAGAAAACATTTTTATGTAGTTACTAAAATTTAAAAAAGCACAGAAAACTCATTATTTCATAAGGGAGTAATCTGTTTTAACTCTCTTCCAGAAAAAAATAAAAAGTTTGAATAGCCTAAGTTTATTTAAATAACATTTAAAGGAGTACTTGAGGCAATTAGCTGTATTGTGTCAATGTTTTATATTTTTAATGTAAATGTACAACTTTATGTTAAAATTGCTATTTTTGTTTTGTGTGTATTTCGAATTTTTGTTTATATCGAGCTCTTAAATGTACTATTATTTCTTTATTTTTTATATAGTTAGTTGTGTATGAATAGGTAATTGAATTGTGTAAAGTCATATTAGAAGATAATTTATTTATAATTGACAGTTATTATTGTTTTATTGTATATTAACCAAAGTGCTAAATAAAAGATTATTAATTAAATTCGGTTTAAAGTTAGTCATTTTGCTTCGCGTTTTAAATTGTATCATTAGTTGATTAAAGATATACAACCATAACCAATGATATGAAAATACTAAACCATAATAATAAGCATAAGCATAGAAAATTTCATTGGCTATGAAGGTATAATATAACCTTTTTGATTTTGATTTAAAAGACTTACGTATAACCAGCATGGTTTGCTGATTTACTCTGGCAACTATGTGGGGTAGATCTGTAGTTACCTCGCAGCTGAAATTGCCCGACAAATTGAACTCGATATTTCGAAGCACTACTTGAGTCGAATTGGAACTGCTCTCCTGTAATAAAATTGGAATTTGAGATTACTTTGAAATAAACCGAAATATTATTACAAGTAAAAACATGTTTTATTAACGACATGCAGGATAGAACTTTATTATATCCCTTATTTCAAGTTGCCTGAGGTATGTAATGCACCTCATTACATAGCTAGTGGAGTAATAATGTTTTCCCCCTCCCTGTATTGTAAGCAACCTATTTTGACACTGCTTTGACAGACGTAAGTGAAAGTTACTCAACAAGGTATTGGTTACCCTTAACGACAGGATGTAAGTCAACTTACATCCCTAGGAAAATATTAATCCAAAATTATTAGTAGCTTTAACAGAACAGATTTGTCAAGATGGCCGACGTATATTGTCACTTGTTAGTTGTGGAATTAAATAAATTAAAAAAATCAGAAATAATTGAACTAATAGTAAATCAAAAACTACCAAGAGCTTTTGAGGCTATTAAACTACTGTGTGAAGTGAAAAATAAGTTTCTGAAGGTATTTATAAGTGAAATAAGTGCTCAAGAAGTTTTTCATGACAGTAATAGTGACATTGATGTTAATATTTGTTTACAAAATACGTGTGTAAAGCAAAAGATTGAACTTGAAACATTACGTGTAAAGTTGGAAGGCTCCCAAGAGGTAAATAGTAGACTAGTAGAACAAATTAGTGACCAAAAATTACTAATTGAATTATGACGTGAACCCCAACAAAAAACAAACCCAAGAAATCAAGAAATACTACAACATGCAACATCTATAAATATAATGGAGAACAACACATCATGTTTTAAATCATCGGTACAGCAAGCTACGCTTGTTGAAGGACCTGCTCATGCCCATAGGAACAACAACGAAACAGCTCCGCCGCCCCCTACCAGCCCCCACAAAATCTGCAAAGGTTTAAGCATATACCTTTCAGTCAGCAAGATGGCAATGTATGGAAAGCTGTTGCGGAGCAGACCAAATACCAAAATACTACGCGCTCACGTAAACAAATAAACAAAGGAAAGACAGTGATCGGAAGCAATAAATCGACTACCAAAAACCTAAAAACTGTACCCAAAAATGGATATCTTCACGTATATCGTCTTTCGGAGGATACCACCAGTGACATGTTATTAAATTACTTGAGGATGACGGCTCCAGATATTACCTTCATGTGTGAAAAACTTGTCAAAAAAGACCCTTCCTCAGCTTCGTTGGAAATTACTTTCCCACTTTACCAGCTAAACAAAGTCTACGATGCCCAAATATGGCCGGAGGGATCTGCAGTTAGAAGGTTTACTTTCCCTAAGAAAAATTTTCATCAGCCTGCCTCACCCATAATGAATCAGAATGCTTAGGAGTTAATCAATCATTGGATGTCACTGTGTTGCACATCAATGTTCAGTGCCTGTTTACTCTCTTAAATAGTTTTTGCAGAATTAAAAGTAAGCATGGTGGAACTGCCATATTTATTCATGACTCTCTCATATCGGAGGCCTCCCCTGTGGAGATTATTGACAGTCTCTCAGTTGAGTCAGTTATTGAGTGTTGCTGTCTGAAACTAAAACATCTTTGCTTGATTGATATCTACCGACCACCATCGGGACACTTGCAGCTTTTTATTGATGTACTAAATCAAATTTTATTTACAGCAGCATCCAGTTTTGAGTTGGTCATTGTGTGTGGTGATTTGAATGTAAATGCTGGATGTAATGATAAATCACATAGAATACTCTCGGATTTATTAGAGAGCTTCGGTATGGTCTCTCTTTTTTAGAGTCAGGAATGGTCACAATTATGACTTCTTGACTTATTTCAACATTGTCTATTTTCATTTCACAGAGTTCATTAGAACGGCACGCTCCAGCAACTCCCATTACCATTACGACCTTCATCAATAAGTATATATTATCGGGGGCTTCAAGCATGAACTTACTTATATCTTCCATGTTAAACACATTCGATTTTTTGGGTCTATAACTATCATTTTTTGTTTTCAAAAATGCTCGAAGTTTTGGATACTTAGAAATATCTATATTTTTCTCTATAAAAAGGGTGGACTTCAACATCGAATACTCACACCATAAGCTTGATGGGGACTTCAATATAGCACTTTTTTCGTGGAAATACTCCAAAAACAAGGTTTCTGAAACTGCAGTAGCCGTCTTGCTTTGGCACCAATTTTTAAAGGATTTATATGCTGCTACAAACCTTTTTTTCGACTTTTCTGGTAGTAGAGATAAATAGGCAATATTCGCTGATTCTTCTATGTCTGAAATATTAACTTTGTCCACAAAGAATGAATGAATTGTCAACGTGACGTTGTTGATAAAATAAAAACTGCTTATGTTTCTCTGGCAACAGATCACGGCTGCCTTCATAATTTAATGAGAATGCTATCGAATGAAATGATAATGAAAATCCAAAAATATATCCAGCATTTTCTTGTAAACATAGAATACAGGGAGGTAAGAAAATGTTATATACTATATGGGATGTAAGTACATTAACCAGTCTCGAACTCGTCCTCGACTGGTAAATGTTGCTTACATTCCTTATAGTATAAATAACTATTATTAACGACCTTCATGATATGACTTTATTGCGTATTTCATTTCAAGTTGTCTGAGTTATGTAAAGCGCCCCATTCACTAATCCGGCATTCACTAATCCGGCATTCACTAATCCGGACCCGGATTTTCTATTAACGGCCCTGATGTGAGACACTTGTGGAGTACTTTATTGTAGACACAATAGACATTAATGACACCATAATCCAAATAATTAATGCCCAAAATTCCGAAATATAACTCGCATAGGAAAAGTGAAATTACAAAGTTAAATTTCACAGAGGAAAAGAAATTGTCCTTCTGAATCATATTTGTAGTGAACACGGAAAATGAAAATGCAACAAAATTTCTCTGTCAATTTTTACTGGTCACAATGTAGATTGCTGAGACCAAAGGTCTTAAACTCCAAATTGCTTGCAAAAACTTTTTCTAAACACGGAAAGTGGTTACAAATAGTGGCTATTGTATGTTGATATAGCATCTTATTTATAGACTAACCACATTTCTGTAGTTAAAATGGCAGACCAAAACTAATAAGTTGGAGCTGATAATGACAGTTCTAAATTGTAGAATGAAATTAGCAACTTGCAAATTAACCAATTTCAGATGGATGCCAACTACGTACATCGGCAATGGCCCTTAGCTTTGCTCCAGCGAAATATTCCTCTCCCATATGGTGAAGATCAGCCCAATCAACGTTTGCAGAATAGTTTCAGAAAATCTACCAAGCTTAATTAGCTGGACACAGCCCCAATTGCTCCATCACAAATAAGACTCAGTACTATACCAAAGATAGAACGCAAGACGACTACTGCATGGACACGTCCGCCAATACCAGAGTTGAAGTGAAAGGAAATCTTTATTAGATCTATGAACATCCTGACTATTTCCAAAACGGCAAACACCAAGACAATATGGGCATAACGAATGAAAGACTGTAATAACCTGGGTGGAATAGAAAAGAGAGCATCTCACCGGAGGCTGGGACTGCGATTCGGTGATTTGGAATAGCCTCTCCAGGCTTCGATCTGGAGTGGAGAGATATCAGAGGCAAGTTATATTGGAAAACTCGGAGGAATTCCCCTGTATGTGTAGAGAGACCCAGACGATGTTTAAATAGTTTATTCCCAACTAACTTATTAAACTAACTAACTAGTTATTAAAATTATTTAAAATAGGTAAAGAAAACTACTACCTAATCTAAATTCTAGATTAAAAATATGTAACTAATTATAGATAAATTTCAAATTTATATTTCTTCTCCGTTAAAATTAGGCTCCTTCCACGCTAACGTGAACGAAACGTCGGAAAGTCGGTTTACGTTAAATAAGAAAAATGTGTGAATGACTGCTTTTTTGACGAACTTGTATTAATCTAACGGGGGGATTCACTTAACAGTACAGATTTCGTTAAAAAAAATCCTTGTTTTAATATAGACACGGAATTCGGTTGACGCGCTTTCTTAACAGCAAACCTAACCAATCCTGACCTAACCTAGCTTTAAAAAAATAATTCGAATTTTTTACTAATTATAAATTTTGCTAAATAAAATTTAAAAAAAAATGTTCGCCTTCGTCGGGTTTCGAACCCACAAGCTATATGACATGGGCTGAGAACCCTACTACTGCGCCATCAAGTTTCTCGAAACATATAAAGAGCTTAAATTACTAAGCGTGAACGTTACATCTGGTTTCCAACCAAAATTTAAAAAGTTCGTTCACGTTAGCGTGGAAGGAGACATAGGGTTAAATTTTTTTTTGTCTTTGAGCTTAGCTCCTTTAGCCACGAGAGGTAAGTAAATTTTTCTAAATCTAAAAGGAGTTATACATTAAGGAAGGTTCTTAGGTTAATTATTATTTGTATTAACTATATAAATAATAGGATAGAAATGGTATCAACATTAAAGTCCCCAGAATTAGGTCCCTAATCCCCTACAAGGATAAAAATATAAATAGTTGAATATCTCAAATCCCTACAAACCCAAAAATAAATTAAATACGGCAAAGGAAATATAGACATGGACACACACTTCTCATCCTGGGGCCAATGCAGGACATTTTATAAGTATACATATCACAGGGGGGCCCAGATAGGTAGGTTGACAAACATTTAAGGAAAGGAAACAAAGGAGGTCGATAACTAAGCAAATAGGTCCCAAAAACTAAATAACCATTTTACAGTATCTTAAATAATTCATAAAAATGTCTCTATATTAGTATCAGTACACACTTTACTCATGAAATATGATTTAATGGAAGTAAATGCAGTTTCGAAAGTTCAGAATAAAGATATAATACGGCTTCCGTGTTATGGGAGTAGCTAAAAAGCCTGTGGTTTAGGTCATCTAATGATTCATTGTCACAAGAACATAATGAAGTGTGAGATAGTTTTAATTTTTCCAGGTGTTTGTTGAATCTTCCATGCCCCACCAGATACCTGAAATAAGACACAAACATTTTGCGAAAGAGTTGCACTCTATGGATAAAAGGTTTCTCGTTTAGATTATGGTGGATTAATGAATACTGGTTAGTGGAGCTAAGTGCATTATTTATATATAACTGTTTCCAAATCTCCCGTGTATTTTCTTTCATAATTCTATACAAATCTGAATGTGGGATCCCTTCGGAGGGAAGTCCCACTGATATTGCTTCCTTGGCGGCTTTATCTGCCAGTTCATTTCCAGATAGACCTGAGTGACTTTTTGCCCAAACGAGTTTAATGTCAGTTTCACTAGAGAAGAGTCTAGAGATCATATTTAAAATACTGGCAATAATTGGATGTTTGCAGTTAAGGTTGTTTTTTAGAGATAACAATACAGACTGAGAATCAGATATTATGACCGCTTTAGATATTGTACTATCTAAACGCACATATACTAGAGCCTTTAGTACATTTGTACATTTTAGTTATTTTAGTTTGTGGGATTACAAATGCACAGCCTACTCCATTGTTATTTTTTGATCCATCAGCATATGTTTTGTAATAGGACTTAAACTGATCCAAAACTTCATTTAAAATACTTTCGTTTTTGTAACTACATGAATTTGGGAAGAACTACTTCCATATTTAAATAAATAATGTTAAATGGGTTTACAAATAAAAAATAATTATCCCATTTTAGAATAATATAATTGTATTTTGCTGTTGTAGTGAAAGCTTCAGCAAGCGGAGGGCTATTTTTATTGGACCAAAATGGTAGTGTTAGGTTGTCTATAGCTAGTTTATTTACTTTATTTAATAGATTGTTATTGTTGTATTGCATATTTTTTAATAAAAATTTCTCCGCTAATAATTTTCTCCTTAAGAATAATGGGGGTTCACCACATTCTGCCAAAAGCGCCTGTATTGAAATGCCCCAACGATTAACCTCAAAGCTTTATGTTGAACTATATCAATTTTTTTAAGGCGTGAATTACAAGCTGCTCCCTAAAATATTGCTCCGTTGTCTAACAGAGATCTAGTAAATGCCTTATAGAACATTAGGGATGTTTTTGGATCTACACCCCAAGACCTTGACACCACTGCTCTGAGAATGTTCAAACTTTTTTCGGCTTTATCTATAACGTGATTAATATGGTCGTTCCAAGATAATTTTTGATCCAAAAATACGCCCAGATATCTAATGGAGCTAACCCATCGGATACAAGTATTAAGTGTAATGGAATCCTCTTTAACAAGCCAGTGGCGTGAAAAAATTATAATGGCGGATTTATTATTGGATATACTAAAACCATTTTCAGAGAAGTATGTATTACAAAGGTACATGATATTATTTAAAATAGATCTACATCCTAACATATTTTTTTGTTTTGAATAAATGCATAGGTCATCAGCAAACTGCAATATAGTAGCATTCATACCCCAAGAATGTAAATCAGCTGTGTATAAATTAAACAGTAAGGGACTCTGTACAGACCCCTGTAGTAAACCAGATGAGACTGACCTAAAGTCAGTAAGCCCGCTGCCAAGTCTGACAGAAATCTTACGATCAACAAACAGCCTAACTAAATTTAATACAAAACCCTCAGGTATATTGAAACTTTTTAATTTTTCCGTAAGAATATTCAAATTCATATTTTCGTATGCACTTGATACATCCAAAAATAGAGCTGCTAAGTAATCATTATCAGAAAACGTGTTTTGAATGTCGGTAACAAGGTGAGCTAGACAATCAGTTACACCCGATCTCGCGTAAAAATAAAGTTAAGTTAAAAGGGTTAAAACTAATATTTGGACAAACATATTTTGTCGATAGGCTTTAATTTAAAAATATAAAATATGATTTTTCAAATTCAACATCAGTTTGTAACTGGCTAACCAAAAAGGCATTAAAGATTAATCAAATTTTATATTAGTATAAATTGTGGAAATTATTATTACTATTATTATTAATTAATACGGCCAAAGAATTAATTTTAAAACCATTATTAAAGACTAAGGTATTTTTGAATGTATTGAATAGTTTGCCTATGAAGATGCTTTATATATCTTGGCTAATTCCTCAAAATATGCAAAAAACCTTTTTTGAATAGAAACTACCTAGAAAATGCTTTTCTAGGTTCACCAATTCATTAAACTTTTGCAAATATTTTTTTTAGATTTTTTACTGCATTATCAGTAAATTGTACAAAAACAAATTAATTATTTATACCTACTATAATAAACTTTGTTATTATAAAGTAGGTTTAACCTTTAAAACTAAGTGACCTTTGATCTTTAATGATTACTATTGATGAGAATTTTTATATTGTTATTGATATAAGTCAGCTATCTTTAAGAAACCCAGAGCCAAAAATAAACTAATCGCAAGGATTTACCCGTAGTCCCTTTTTATGTAAAATAGACCCACAAAGCCGTAACGAGGAACGCAGGAATCCACCTTATGAAATATCCAGAGAGTTAAAGTCTAAACCAAGAAAATTTCTGTTGAGAAACCCCCTGGGGGAACTAGCTTGTTACAAAGTTAAAGCAACTATAATGTATTCGCTAACGCGGAAATCTGCATCCATCCTGGTTAATTCTTTCGAACTGGATAGACGGGGAGCTTTCCCTTGTAATGTGGTGGATGTGTAAAGCTGGAACTCGCGTGAGTAGTTTGGCATGAGGGTATTTTAGTTTAAAATTATTTATACTCTTTAAACTTGATTGAAACTTGCGGCTTAGAAGTTAACAAGCCACTATCAGAAGTTAAGTGTAATACTTAACAGTTAAAGGTAAGTTAAGAAATTAAGTTTTTTATACATTGCAAAGCAAGGAAAGTAAATATGTTACGATAATAAGTACATCAGATTTTATAAATAATACGGTGTATATCTAGTAGAATATGTTAAACATTCCCGGACGACCGTAAACATTGCCGGCAATACGGGGTCTAGGAATGTGGCTTTTCCTAGGAGATATATACATCTCATTTATCCTAAATTGTTGAAATGGCATAAATTATTACAATCAACTTGTTAAAGTTTATAAATATTATAAATTATTATAAAACGGGTCCATTTTACAACGGAAAAATTACCTAGACTAGGTTGTTTACAGCATTAGACATAAAATAAACGTTAAACATCACTCTTCTGTTCAGTTTCGAATTGAGTGGTTCTCTGTGTATCGATAAGCAAGTGTATGTGAAGACGAGAATGTCGGGTCAAACGCGCCGAAGTTGCAAAATTTTCGCCTGACAAATTTTGTTATATTTGTGGAGAATTTCTGGTGAAATCAGAAGCCAGGCCATTTTCCGGAAATGTAAAAAAAGTCTACTTTAAATATTTTGGTGCGTTAATTGGGGATCAAGATAAGCGGTGGGCTCCTCATGTGTGCTATGTTAGTTGTAGTGTATCATTGGTGCAGTGGATGAAGTGAAAGAGAAAAAGTATGTCTTTTGCAGTTCCAATGGTTGATCTTCTGTTGAGTATCGAATTGAGTGGTTCTCTGTGTATCGATAAGCAAATGTATGTGAAGACGTGAATGTTGGGTCAAACGCGCCGAAGTTGCAAAATTTTCGCCTGACAAATTTTGTTATATTTGTGGAGAATTTCTGGTGAAATCAGAAGCCAGGCCATTTTCCGAAAATGTAAAAAAAGCCTACTTTAAATATCTTGGTGTGTTAATTGGGGATCAAGATAAGCGGTGGGCTCCTCATGTGTGCTGTGTTAGTTGTAGTGTATCATTAGTACAGTGGACGAAGTAAAAGAGAAAAAGCATTCCTTTTGCAGTTCCAATGGTATGGCGAGAACCCACCAATCATTCTGAAGATTATTATTTTTGCCTGACAAAGATTGAAGGTTATTCCAAAAAGGGAAAGCACAATGTGGAATATCCCAATTTGCAATCTGCCATACGACCTGTTCCTCATAAAGTGCCGATTGCGCTTTAAATTGGCAAGCTATTGATTTGATCATCAGGCAGCTCAGAAGAACAGTTCCGGCGAGCCACATTTGATTGTTCAAAGTGAATTAAATGGTTTAGTACGTGATTTGGAGTTATCCAAGCAACAGTCAGAACTTCTGGGTTCCCGTCTTAAGGAATGGAACCTATTGGCCAAAGAAACAAAAATTACGAATTTCAGAAAAAGAAATGTGTTTGTATGTTTTCTGAATTCTACAATGTGGAAAATTCGTTGTGCGCGTGTACTGATATAGACAGTTTAATGCAGGAACTTGATATTGAACATTCTCCCCGTGGGTGGCGCTTATTCACAGACTAATCTAAATATAGTTTAAAAGCTGTGTTATTGCATAATGGAAATTTAAAACTCTCTATACCAGTTGCCCATTCAGTTACAACGAAAGAAAATTATGAAAATATGCGCACAGTTTGGATAAAATAAACTACAATAGGTATAAATGGCACACATGTGGGGACTTAAAAGTTATAGCGATTTTAGTGGGACTTCAGGGGGATTTACAAAATATTGCTGTTTTCTTTGTTTATGGGACAGTCGTGCAATAAATCAGCATTATGTAACAACTTTTGGCCAGAAAGAAGCGAATTTCATCCCAAAAGTGTCCTTTAGCCTCCTTTTCACATTAAACTTGGGCTGATGAAAAACTTTGCGAAGGCTTTGAATAAAGATGGTGATGGATTTAGATACCTAAGACAAGTCTTTCCCAGTTAAGTTATGCCAAATTAAAAGAAGGCATTTTTATTGGGCCACAATTCAGAAAATTGCTAAACGATGTCAATTTTACGGAAAAGCTTACAAGACAGGAACTCAGAGCATGAAATTCGTTTGTTAATGTAGTAAATGAACTTTTAGATGCCTATAAAGCGCTTGGTGGCAGAATGTCATTAAAAATTCACTTCCTTCATTCCCATCTGTCATTTTTTCCTAAAAATTTGGGAGCTGTTAGTGACAAGCGGGGTGAAAGGTTTCACCAAGATATCAGAACAATGGAAATTCGGTACCAAGGACGATGGGACCCAGCTATGATGGGTGACTACTGTTGGTTTTTGAAGAGGGAAGATAGGACACCTCATAAACGGAAAAAATAAAGTTTAATTAGTGTTTTAAGTTAATATGTTGCTCTTTTGCTTTTCTCTTAGATGTATGGTATTTTTAATAGGCGAAAACTGTAAACATAGTCAATAAACAGGGTTAAGAATTTTCTGAAATCATTTTTTCTATAGATATTAAGTATCGTAACATTCGATATGTTTCTACAAATCTAACAAGGAAACCCTACATGCTATGGTCCATTCTATTAGATTATGCTATTCTGATTTGTGTTACAACAAAAAATTTTTTTTTGTCGGCCAGTGAATTACTCGGTTTTGTTTACTTGCAAGGTAAAACTGAACGACAGAAATGATGATGCAGAAAACTAAACTTAAGTATCTAAGCTTAAACAGATTCATAACTAACAAATAATTGAAACTAATCCCACTAATCACAGTAAAACAAAAAACACTAATGAGATTTATGTAATTGTGATTTTGCACCGACAATAGTTTGTAGTTCTGGATCAATTTTACTTGTACCAATTATTAAAAGAGATTTAAGATGCTCATCGGTTAATTTAGATCTGTAAACATTCTTTGTGTACTTCACCTTGGAAAACGTTTTCTCACACAGGTGAGTAGTTATCCAAAAACAAAAAGCAGCCCACGAGCAAATTTATGCAAATTATCAAATTGTACCAGGGGAAGACTCTTATAAAATTCCAACAAACACGAATTTTGATATTTGTTCATCATATCACTGCACTGTAAATCAATAAGTTCCATTTGGACTTCCGAGGCCAGGGTTTCAATGTCAGAATCAAAAGCATTCTGAAAAAGTTTAATTTCATTGGCAATGACATCAAAGTCTGGGAAACGAGTATCAAAATGTATCTTTAAAGCAAAAGTTTCGATTGCAAAATCGACGGGAAATTCAGTCTCTGTAGTGTGGCTGAGTATTTTACATGTTTTAAAATGTGTGAAACATTTTTTACGTAATTGCAATTGAAATAGTATTATTTTCTGCCTGAAGGATTTGATATTGCTGTATAAATCAGGGAGAAGCTTTTTATTCTATGTCAAATCGACATAGAATGGTGACTTCCCTAGCCATTCACTATTTTCTAAATCGGCAAAAGGGCGATGCTTTCATTTAAGAAAATTTCGATCTCTGTTCGTAGTTCAAAAAAGCCCTTAATAGTGGAGTAAAAAACGGGGCAAAAGTCGCTTTCTTCTCGATTTTTTTTTGCGTTAGAACACACCGATATATACCTCATTTTATTAAATGGATCATTGCACATACGAAATCACAAAATATTACTTTTTTTTTGCGGTCTCGACTTTTTTTATTTACAAAAAACTGGAAAAATTATTTTTTTAAAATCGTGTTTTTTTTATGTTTCTCCTCGTATAACTTCTTACCTAATTAAGCTATCGAGACGATTTTTAATTTTAACTTAAAGCAGACATTTTGGCGCTTCTTTCCATGTAAAACATGATAGCTTCTATTTATTTTAAATTTGGCTAAAATATCGATGAACTTGAAACTTTAGAAATTATGTAAACAAGTTTTCACTAATCGAAAAAAATGTTTGTTTTTGAAAATTTTATATAACGTGCAGCCAACAAAATGTAGACAAAATATCAAATAAGTTTTTAGTAGCAAAATCGTTAGTGTAGCTTTCATACTTTAGGTGCTACGATTTTTTAAAGTGCGCTAAATTTAAAACTTTGGTTATTCTCAACGGCGAATATGAAGCGGCCAGTGTTTTGTACCAGAGCGACGCCTTATAAAATGCAGGACTAAACCACTGTTTGCACGTATAGTGATAATTATTATCATCACAGCTCTATGTGATAATTATTATCACCAAATACTGCTTTGTTCAATTGTGAATTGTGCCTTGTCCTCTAAACAAGGTTTTAGCAAATATAGTGAGAAGTGAGATATTAAAATGAAGTGTTTATTGTATGGTGAAGGTGTGGGCGAAAAAGTTAAAAGCGTGGTACATAAACCTTCGAAGAAGAGTTTAGATACAATAATTTTGGCGGCTCAAATAAGAAAGGATTATTTTGGACAAAGAATTTGAAAATTAAAGATGACATTTTACACGGAAAAATAAAAGTGAAATAACACAAAGACTGTAGAAAAATCTACACCTGCAAATATCATATGAACATGCTTAGCCAAGCTAGTGTGGGGGACATATATATATATATATATATATATATATATATATATATATATATATATATATATATAGCTTAAAAAAATTTAAATTTTCACAGTTTATTGTAAATAAAAAAAAGTCGAAACAGGGAAGAAAGGTCATATTTTTAAGTTTCAAGTGTAAAATGATGTGGCTAACAATACCCAATAGGTTTGATCGTGTTCTAAGCTCATTAAAAAAAACGACACAAAATTACCCATTATTTCCCATTTACATCCACTATAACCAAAATTTTAAATTTCGCTCACTTTGAAAAATCGTAGCACCTAAAGTATGAAAGCTGCACTAACGATTTTGCTACTAAAAACTTTTTTGCCATTTTGTCTACATTTTATTTACTACATGTTATATAAAATTTTCAAAAACAAACATTTTTTTTGATTAGTGAAAACTTGTTTACATAATTTCTAATGTTTCAAGTTCATCGATATTTTAGCCATATTTAAAATAAATAATAGCGATCATGTTTTACATGGGAAAAAGCGCCAAAATGTCTGCTTTAAGTCAAAAAAAATCGTCTCGATAGCTTAATTAGGTAAGACGTTATACGAGGGGAAACATAAAAAAACACGATTTTAAAAAAATTATAATTTTTCCAGTTTTTTATAAATAAAAAAAGTCGAGACCGGAAAAAAAGTAATATTTTGTGATTTCGTATGTACACTGATCCATTTAATAAAATGAGGTGTATATCGGTGCGTTCTAACGCAAAAAAAAAATCAAGAAGGAAACGACTTTTGCCTCGTTTTTTACTCCACTATAAGGACTTTTCCGCAACTAAGTCAGCATACGGCAGTTTGATACGGTAAGTCATTTTCTCCAAACTCATCAATAAACTCGCGGAAATGTCTGTGATTCAGAATTAGAACTTCAGACATATCCAAACATTTTCCGCACAAAGACTCTTGATGAATGATACAATGTAAGACTAACGGTTTTGGACCACCATCATTTTGACACAAGTGCAACCACTCCTTTATTTTTACCACATATATCTTTGCCTCCATCAGTTGTAATAGGGTTCAAGTTTTTCCATCGTAGGTTCTTTTTATTAATGGCATTTTCAACTCCCTTATAAATATCTGCCCAGTTGTCGTGCCGTGAATACTAGCAATATCAAGAAGTTTTTCATACACTTCATAGCTTTTATCTACTTCTCGAATAAAAATCAACACCTGAGCAGTATCTGACACATCCGTTGGCTCATCCAAGGCAAGAGAGCAACTCAAGATGTCCATTTTTGTCAGACAGTTAAGATGATATATTTTCTGAGATGTCTTGCACCCACCGAGCCACGGTGTTTGCTGACAAACTGACACTTTTAAATAAATTTAACTTTTTGGAGTATGTTTCTTCGGCTACTGCAATAACGCATTCTTTTATCATTTCTCCATCGGTGAATGGTTTTCCACGTTTTCCGATTTCAAGAGCTACACGGAAGCTCGCACGAGTTGCAGACTCTTGTTCAATCTGCGCTTCAAAGCTTCAAATTTTGCTATCCGCAAACTTCCTGTATATTTGGAGTAATTTTAAAGTTATAAGTCAAAAAGTAATAAGTCAAATCAAAATACTGTTAAGCACGGGTGTTACTTTATTTGACAATAGACAGTTTCGCTTCCTTCTCCTTTCCTACGCAGACTGACTCGCGGTTGCGTCGCTAGCCTTTCTATATGCAATTACTGTCATTTCGAAGTGATCGGAATACACTAGCTAACCAAAACTTTCTCGAACCAACGCGGTAGTTCCCAAATATTTAATTACAACTAAGGCCCTGAAAAAGACAGTAGTACCACTACTCGCCACTAGTTGTCGTTAAGTGTTACAATATACAATAGTAATTGAAATTCAAAAAAGCATATATTTGCTTAGGTCGTGCACTCTGCGACTAGTCTAGAAATATAGTTTAGGGCAGAAAAATTAAAACTGTTTTGGCCCTTGGAACATACTGAAGTAATCATTAAGCTTCAAAGTTTGGAAACCCTTGCTCTAGGACTTGGTCAAATAAAGGCCGAAAACCGTAACTCAAAATCGTCATTCTTATTGAAAATATTTCATTTTGAGTTTCCAGTAAAAACTTTCTTGGTGCATTTCGAGGTTTCAGCAGTGTATAAAGCACAGAATGTGCTCAGCATTTAAAACTGGCAACGAATGCCAAGTATTCAAATCTCAGAAATTATAAAAGAGAGATTATTATATAGTTACCGTTTGACAATAATATATATTATAACCTATACTAGTTAACACTTTATAATTACAAGCAAAAAGCAGGTGAACCAGGCTTAAATACATTTTTCTATATGATCAATGGCTGAGAACTTATTGTTTGAATCAATATTTATTTTAATAATCACAAAAACTAATAAAATGAGACACCAAAACAACAAACCTCATAAGGAACCTACGTAGTCGAAAAGTAAACAGCAATATGTCCTTATAAAATCACCGACCGAATCTCGTACCAGCGCCCCCTATCTCCGGAACCTCAAGTACAAGAGGTAATAGTTTACTTGTAGTAAATAATTATTGTAATTCTTACTTCTAAGTTGCAACAGAAGAATAACAACTGGTAATAGCCAGTTTAAAGTAACAATAAATTATAACTTTTTCTACTCTGCAACGACTCGTTTTACTTTATAGTACTACGTTATAGGAGTACATTTGAACGTAATGGAGTAGCCTCTGCAAAATTCAAGAAGGTACTGATACTTAAAAGTTACAATTTAATAAACAGATTAAAAAGAGTAACTTTGAATAATTACTATTATGTCACGGAAAAGAAATGACGACCTTGGAGTTTTAAGCAGTTGCTTGGCAGTAGTTATTATATAATTATTTTACATGAAAAATTAAAGTATTATTCGCACTAACAAATACATATATAATACTTAAAAACATGTATCCCAAAGTGTTTGTTGATATATAGTAGGATTATTAGTAATAAATACGTAAAAACTCCTAAAGAGTAGTATTGGAAACAGTTGTAGCTACTTCAGTGTTAGCTGGGGAGTAATGGAAAAAATACCTTATTCTCATAAGAATCTTTATAGGGTTTGCCGGTTTCGGGTGCTTACAATAATGCTTTTCTTCTTCAGAACTACTACAACAACATAGTGCAATAAAATATTATTCAAAAATATAAAAATAAATAAAAAATACCTATTACTTTCCAAGAAGTCATACAATAACAGTAGTCATTTTACACATATTAGTCTATAATTATTAAAAAAACAAAAATACGACAAAGAAAACCAACAGTGCGAGACAAAACAAATATTTGTCTAATTTAAATCTAATTTACCTGTATATTAAGTATTGACTCTGCCCTCTTTTGAACGGAAGGTGCAAATTCTTATTTATTCAGGTATAAGAAATCTCTCTGAATATGTTTTTGTCAAAAATAAAAATCGATTTTTTTGGATAAGTGTGGTTCTAATTAATATTTAATAGATTGTGCTGGACTAAGTGCAGTTATGCAACTTGTGTTTTGTTTTGTCCGTTGTCCCTTTGTTTCTTTTTTAAAATTTACTTTTAATTCAAATATAACAAACAATTGCCATAGCATAACTGCACTTAGTCTGGCAATAAGACCATATATAAAGACTTAAACTTTAACACCCCGTATCTCGTAAAACGAATCATGTGGTGGACAATTTTGGTTGTTTAATTCGCAATCAAGATGCTTTAGTCTCCCCCGTACAGCTATTTAACATCAGTTTTATATTTTTTGGTTTTTGTTGACTAGTGAATTACTACAGTTGAAAATCGATAATGGTAGTCTATTTTATAACAAGTTTCTATATAATCTAGTAAATACCATATTTTTCCCCTTATCCTTTAATTCAGTTTCTTAAGAATTCAGGACAATGGCTCGCTCCAATTTGAATTTCCTCGCTCAAAATTTTAATCTAATAGCAAAATTAAGGAATGTCTCATAAAACGTTAGAGATTATAACATCTTACATTGAAAAAGAACTATTATACTCACACTTAACGATATAGAAAATTTAGTATGAAAGATGTTCTGGAAACAATAAACTACCGCTATCACAAAGAAAATTTGCATAATGTATATCTTCTCAGTTAAGCAAGACTAAGTGAGAACATTCTAGCTTGGAAAAGTCGTTCTAGCTAAAATTAAGGCAGTGACTCACCCCGCCAGTTACATTTACGGTATCTGCTACGATGTGAAATTCCAGTGGCGTATCCTAAATTTATTATTGCATATTTATATTTTTTTTAGCAATTTTAAGTCGTTTTTTTCTAACTTAGATTTCTATGTTAGTTCGTTATATAATATATTACTGAATAAAGAATATTTGTGTAGTTAATTAGTAATGACGGCTTGGGTCAATTAAGAAATTGTGGTTCTTGGGATTAGACCGTGTCAAAATAGAATTACTACCCGACGTTTTGCCATTGATTGCACGAAAGTCTTTACTCTATGAGATCTGAACACCGAACGGGTTTGTTTGAGGTGAGTTGCGATTTCACGAACTGTGATTTTGTCACTGTGACTCGTCAAAAAGCAGTGACGTTTTGTCACACGTTGGCACTGAATTAGACGACCGCTCCGACTGGCGCAGCATAGAAAAAGTTATAAAATCACAGTCATGACCAGACAGACGACCACGTCAAACGGAAATTGGAACGACTGCTATATATATATTTATATTTATTATTTATTCCTTATTCGTTACATGATCTCTCACACATCGCTACTTCGCTAGAAGATGATATTAACTGTTGTTAAAAAAAAAGAAAAGTTATCAGTTTGTCTAGTCATACAACAGACTTCATCTACAAATATGTATGATATTTTTATTAAGCTCAACTTAGGTTTAAAAAGACCCTATAAATTAAAAAAATAAAGTCCATCTTTTTTTAACATTAATAAATAGATAAATAATGCAAATGCTAGTAATATAAAACGATATAAAAAAGTGCTTTCTCATTATAACATAATTAAAAACAAAGCAAAGTCTTAGTAATCTAATATGTACCTACTATTGCAGAAAACATTCCTTGATTGCTTGAAGTACCTAACTATAAACCTTTTCATTATTATGACCAGTTCTCTATTTTAACGAAAAAAAAAACACCGACAGGTCTTTGGCTTAATGATATATAGAAAAAAAACATAACAGCTTCACATATTTAAATATTAACAAAAACAAAAGAAACAAAAAATTTCTTTGGCTTAAAAAACAAAACAATATGTACTAGGTATAAGTGACACTTATCCTAAAAAAAATACATACACAAATTTAAAGTTCGCCGTTAATGTTTAAAAACATTGAACGATATAGATGTAGCGAACATCTCTCTCTGATGGCCGCGACAGTGATTTACCCTGTAGGGTTTATGTATAGCAGCACGGCCAGCTCGAGGAACGGACAAGGAAAGTTGCTTCAAAAAGTCACTGCTATTTGTCACAGCATGACTGGAGTAGTCACAACTTGTCACTGTTCCACTAAGATCGCAGGTTGACCCAACTATAAGAGATTCAGATGGGCTTTCATACCCAACTTGCGCTCGCCGAACGGTGACCCTGTCTTAGGATCGGTTTCCACGTGTGATGTAGACCGTATCCCGTATATCTATTGAACTTTTTTGTATATTTGGAAATTTCTTAGATTATCTAATCTTTTGTTTATAAAATTCTGCAACCTTGGTTTCTTTTACATTTATAAGATGGTGGTGCGTTCAGCTACAGCAAATTAAACCATTTGTTTTCTTTATACATCGTTCAGGTTCCTTAAGTCTAGCGAATATTGAGAATTCTTTTCCCCCACATACACTTCCCCACAGGAGCAAGGATTTTTATATACTCCTTCTGTTTAAAAAGGTACAATATCTTCTTGTGTTTAAACATGGACAATTTATTAAAAAGCAACAAATTGTTGAATCTGTTGTAGCTTAATTCCAGCATTCCATTAGCCATATTATAAATATAAAATAAAATTATAAAATAAAATAAATACTTTCCTTTTACAAGGGAAAAAATATAAAAATCAGTTTCAATATTTGATGGAATTTTTTCACACATTCGCAGGTTTTCGCTATTCAATTAAAGCATATATTATGTTATAAAAGAATTAGGTACTTTTTTTCTTTAGAAATTATATTTTAAAAGCTGTATTTTTTTCCTACTGGAACATTTCCGTATAAAATATCGATTTTGCCGCTTTGGGTAATAAATAGCTGATATTTTGCTTTCGCAACCGCGAATCTTTCATTTCTTTTCTGTACTGAAACTCTTCTAAAATTCAAAGTATCGATTTCAATTGCTTAAAAATTGTCAATACTAGTTAGACCGTTCAATGTAACTTTTAGTGTCTTAATTTATTAAAATAAAATTATTGGATAATATCGAGAGTTCATAATCAAAACAAAGCTGCAATGTTATGGTCTACCAAAAATATAAAAAAATCTTAAAAGGTAGACAATATCGAGGCTTATATGGCTTATTGATTTATACGTGCCAACGGAATTACAAAAATTCACCGGAACCGGTGCAGGAGTTGAGCTACACCAGATTAGACCTTTTGTTTTTATTATACATCATTCATGTTCCTTAAGTCTAGTGAATATCGAGCGTCCTATTTCTCTCAATTACACTTCTCCACAGGACCAAGGAATTTTATATACTCCATCTGGTTAAAAAGGTTTCGGGTATCGCAAGTATTGTGCAATCTTCTTATTTATATTGAAAAATGTATGTATGTTCGACCTCCGAACTAATCGTCCTGTTCTGTAGTGCTATATATGTAGGAAAGAACAACATTATTTAACGGTGGTTTCATATTATTCACCTTTCGGTGAGTTGTTTACTATATCTTTGTATTAAACGTGTGATGTACTGAAGGTACAGTAGCCATTTCCTCTCAAAGCTTCGGTCAGTTGTGCTAGATAGTGGTGAGAATTCGCATTTAAGTATCTATTTATATGCGTCGATTTTGTATATACAGAATGTTTTTTATTTATTTTGGCCTTACAAGCAAAGTGTTTTAGCTACAAACACAGATTATCCTAATGTACCTTTTTTGTTCCCTTGAAGAAATACTTCTAGAAAGGGAATCGTTCCATTAGATTACATTATAATTTTATTATTGAGACATTGTTGATTAAACAAAACACTGGTACAGACATATAGATAACTCTTTTGTTGTCTGGCCTCATGAATAGGAAAATCTTCTCATAGCTCTAGACCACCTTAAACAACAACATCGCAATATCAAATTTACAATGGAAATTGAATCTGATGGAACGATTCCCTTTCTAGATGTATTTGTTCAACGAAATAAAAATGGTACTATAGTCGAATGCGGTCTTATCGTGCGGGTCCAAAGGTCACCAACATTATGAATCAAATCAGAAAACACAGTGAATACCAAAATGTTGTGTGATTCGTTTATCGAGCTATTAAATCTCGATGGGCTATTTACAAATATACAGGGAGAAAGAAAATAGTTTTTTTTATTATATTACGCAATATTATTAAGATAGCCACTTAATATTATTTTATATATTAAAAAATTAAATAGGGACTAAATAAGAAAATTCGCTAAATATGTATTTGGTTAAAATTTTTTGGATGGCGAAAACAAAAATACACAAAATGGCAAGCGCCTTAATACAGTCGGAATGCGGTTCGAATCAGTGGAACATTCAAGATATGTTCTGTTTATACAGCCACTTAATGAAGGTGAGATTTTTTTATCAATCACCAAAAATTATGAGCCCCGTTTGACCTAAAAATCTAACCACTTATACAGTGTCATTTATTTAAATGCGGGCCACCCCTGTGCAAAGAAAATTTGTTTTTTTTGTAATGTGGTAACAAACAAATTTTATTTTGCAAAAATATTATACACTTTGTTAAAAACAAAAGATAATTAGTTATTATTTTCCTCGTGAGATTTTTTCAGATTTTTACGTTTACGTCCCTAGATGCCGGAAAACATGTTTTCTCAATTCCGTCTGTCTGTAGGTATGTCTGTCCGTCAGTCTGTCTGTTCGCGGCATAGCTAAAAAACTACTTATCCGATTTCCTTCAAATTTTAGTCTAAAATTAAGGGCCATGCGTGCGATATGTATATATATATATATATATATATATATATATATATATATATATATATATATATATATATATATATATATATATATATATATATATATTTCACCGATTTTTATATATTAAATTTATATATTTTAAACACGATTTAAAATTGGAACAAGTATTATTTAATATATTAAATAACTATTTATTTATTGCCTACAATATTACAAATGTACTAAAAAAGTAAGCAAAAAAATGGTGTCAAATCTAATAAAAACATTTTTAAATTAAGATTCACTGGCTAATATTCAGGAGCCAGTGGCAAAAACTCTGAGAATCGGTATAAGAAATGTACAGAAACTTGTGCATAAAAAAAACATAATTTACTTCCGAAGAAAATTAAGAAATGTACACGAAAAAAATCTAAAGGCAAAAGACTTAAGTTACAATGCAAAAATGGATATTCATAATGCAATTTATCATTTATACACGTCTTCCAATACTCCGGCGTAACATAATTTAATGAATTTTGCCAAACAATTTGCACTTCATCTGATGTAAGACCATCGTTCACGTGTTTTTCGTAATATGATTTTGCCCCAGCCCATATTAATTCTATTGTGTTAAACTGCCAATGGTATGGGGGCAGTCGTAAAAACCTCGTGTCCATTTTCCCGTAATATTTCATCTACGGCATATATTGTTGGTTTTTTATTAGATTTTGCTATTAAAAGAAGTTCAAGTTTCAGCATATTGGGTAAAGGATTTTATTTTTGTTTTATTAGCCAGTCATAAATATCACTTTTCTTCCAGGATGAAGTAGGTTGTTTATTTAAAATTCTTGAATGATAAGATGCATTGTCCAGAATGATTAAAAATGGAGCATCTACATTTGGAATCAGTTGTTCTTTTAACCACTTTTCAAACAGTTCACAGTTCATATTATCATGGTAAACCATACTTTTGGATGTTGAAGAAAACAGTAAACTTGCACCTGGGAGAAATCCTGTTGAAGAACCTGCATGCAAAATGATGAATCGCTTTCTCTTGATACTTTTTATAGGCTCGTCCTGCCAAGATTTCGAACCACTTACAATAGAAAATATCCAAGTCTCGTCTAAAAATACCACTTTTCTAAATTTTGGAATTAACATTTTCCGTGTATTTCTTTAAAAACTGGATTCGCTGATTTGCTATATGTGGCAACTCGCATAAAAATCTTTGATTACAGTCCTTTTTATAACGAAAACCCAACAATTTTATTAATTTTGACAATTTTAGTCCAATTTCAAATATGCCTCGATTTTTTAAAGCTTCTTTTAAAGCTTGAAGGGTTATATTAGTTTTTGATGTGTATAAATCGTAAATTGCATTGCGAACATCCATTTTTACATTGTCACTTAAGTCTTCTGTGTTTGGCTTTTTTCGTGTACACTTCTTCTTCGGTAGTAAATTATGCTTTTTTCATGAACAATTTTCTGCATAGTCCTTTTACCTTATTCCCAGAGCTTTTGCTACTGTTTCCTGGATATTGGCCGGTGAATTTTAATTTCGACAATTTTGGTCCAATTTCAAATATGCCTCGATTTTTTAAAGCTTCTTTTAAAACTTGAAGGGTTATATTAGTTTTTGATGTGTATAAATCGTAAATTGCATTGCGAACATCCATTTTTGCATTGTCACTTGAGTCTTCTGTGTTTGGCTTTTTTCGTGTACACTTCTTCTTCGGTAGTAAATTATGCTTTTTTCATGAACAATTTTCTGCATAGTCCTTATACCTTATTCCCAGAGCTTTTGCTACTGTTTCCTGGATATTGGCCGGTGAATTTTAATTTTCGTAATATATTATTAGATTACGTACCATTTTTTTCGCTTGTGGATGCAAAAAACTCGAAAATTGTTTTCTATTACTCATTTTGTCACTGACTTGTCAATCTGACTTTGAAGTGTCATCGCGCAAAGATTTTTGCAACTGCTGGAATTTATATGTTTATCCTCTTTTTTCATATGAAAATATCATAAGTCTATCTAATTCATCTTGCGGATTTTATGCGGAGGATATGATTACACGTAATAAAAGAAAAAGAAACTTAAAAAGTTTGTCGTTGATAAATCGTATGACCCGCACGATAACACTGCTTTTGACTATACGCAAACAATAGGACTATAACTCGTCAGTCCAACATACGTAAATTCTTCAATACACCTAAAAAGATTGAACAATGTTTGCGATCCTTGAAAAATGTAACAGGATTGGTATATAAAACTCCTTGCTCATGTGGAGAAGTGTATGTCGGACAGGCGCTCAATATCACTATCATCAATATCAATATTAATAGCCACTAGACTTAAGAAACATGGACAATTTATTTAAAAGAAATAAATTGTTCAATCTGCTGTAGCGGAATTCCAGCATACCGCTGTCCATATTATAAATATAATCATAAAACCAAAATTTGAAGTCACTAGGATAAGCAGTTTTTTGGCTTTGCCGTGAACAGACAGACCGAGAGAATTAAGAAAACAAGATTTTCGACATCTAGAGACCCTGAAACGTAAACATTTGAAAAAAAGTCGGAGGGTGAGTTTTTCTCGATTTCAATACTTCCCTTTTACAAGGAAAAAAACAAAAACCAGTTTCACTATTTGATGAGATTTTTTGACACTTTCGCAGGTTTTCACTGTACAGTTAAAGCATATATTATATTACAAAGTGGAAGTAGATCATTTTTTTCTTTAAAGATCCTGGTTTAAAAGCTTTATTTTTTCCTACTGAAACATTTCCGTAAAATATATGGATTTAGCCGCTTTGGGTAATAAATAGCTGACATTTTGTTATCGCAACCGCGAATCTTTCATTTTTTTCTGTACTGAAACTCTTATAAAATTCAAAGTATCAATTTCAATTGCTTAAAAATTGTTAATACTGGTTAGACCGTTCCATGTAAGTTTTAGTGTCTTAATTTATTTAAAAAAATATTTTGACAGCTGTCGAAGAAGTAAATATTGGATAATATCGAGAATTTATAATCAAAACAAAGCCGCACTGTTATGATTTACAAAAAATATAAAAAATCTAAAGAGGTAGACGATGTCAAGAGTTTATTATCAAGTCATAGCAGTATGGTTATGGTTTACAAAAAATATAAAAAAAAATCATAAAAAGGTAGACACAGCGTCACAACCTGTCATATGGCTTATTGATTTATAAGTGCGAACAGAATTACAAAAATTCATTCAGTTCAGCTACACCAGATTAAAACATTTGTTTATTTTTTATCCACCATTTCCCCCTTTACACTTCTCCACACTATCAAGGAATTTTATATACTCCTTCTTGAATGAGATTTGAAAAGGCACAACATTTGTCGGGTATCGCAAGTATTGTCCAATTGTAACCGCCGAAGTGATCGTTCCATTTTGTCTGTAATCTCTAATGGTGGTTTCTTGTCATTAATCTTTCGGGGAGTTATATTACTGTATCTTTGAAGTAAGCTCTGTAAGGGAATGGCTATTGAACTGAAAATAATACGCAATCAATGAAAAGATATACTTACCCAACTCCTCGAAAGGAGAATGATAAAGAGCCATCGTTAGGTTGTGTTGTTCTTCCCTACATACATGACACTACAGACAAAATAGGACGATTACTTCGGCGGTCCAACATACGTAAAGGTTTCAATGCACGTAAAAAGATTGGACAATGCTTGGTCTCCCCGAAAGATGTATTGTAGATTATATCTTTTTAAACAGGTAGAGAATATAAAATTCCTTGCTCCTGGGAAGAAATGTATGTGGGACAGAGCGCTTAATATCCACTAGACTTAAAAAATACGGAGAATGTACTAAAAATAAACAAATGGTTTAATCGCTGTAGCTGAACACCAGCATACAACTGACCATATTACAAATATAACCATAAAACCAAAATTTTAAGTCAATCGGGTAAATAGTTTTTTGACTATGCCGTGAATAGACAGACTGACAGATAGACAGACAGACCGACGGAACCGAGAAACATGAATTTCGGCATCTAGGGGCGCTGAAATGTAAACATCTGAAAAAACATCGGAGGGTGATTTTCTCACGATTTCAACCCTTTTACAAGGGAAAAAAATAAAAACCAGTTTCACTATTTGATGAGATTTTTTGATATTTTCGCAGGTTTTTACTATACAATTAAAGCATATATTATGTTTTTTTGGGGACGTAGTTAATTTTTTTTTATTTAGATACATCTGGTTTAGAAGCTGTATTTTTTCCTACTGAAACATTCCCGTATTTTCGCAACCGCGAATTTTTCATTTTTTTTTTTCTGTACTGAATCTGTTATAGGATTTAAAATATCGATTTGAATTGCTTAAAAAATGTTTAATACGGGTCACACCTTTCCATGTAATTTTTAGTGTCTTAATTTATTAAAAAAAATATTTTGACAGTGCCGTGATCAGACAGACCGACAGAAACAGGAAAACATGATTTTCGGCATCTAGCGATCCTGAAACGTGTGGATTTGAAAAAACATCGGATGGTGATTTTTTCACGATTTCAATATTTCCCTTTTACAAGGGAAAAATACTAAAATCAGTTGCACTATTTGATGAGATTTTTTTGATACTTTCGCAGGTTATCCTATACAATTAGAGCATGGATTATGTTATAGTGCGGGACACGAAAGAAAACCGGGCGGTCCTTGAAATAAAGGTTTATAGCCTTAAGCAAGCGGAAAAGCGAAATTTGTGTACGCTAATAAATTTTATGTTATTTTATTTGTTGCAATAGTTTGACGCTTCACCAATAAAGTTCGCCTAAGCGGTACGGAAAATTAATGGAGGATTTAGTAAATTTCGCCCTGGTTCACTTGTAATTGGGATGTGCCTAGAGTCTCCATGCATTTGCCGCTAGAAGGTTCTAGCTGTTTCCAGTGCCGCCTATATATTTCGAGCGTTTGTTTTCATTTCTATATAAATGCGTTGCGTTGAATTTGAACTATTATTTCGAAGTAACGATGGCGAGCAAAAGAGGAAAAACAATTCGAAGCGGTGCACGTGAAGTTATTGTGGGCGTTATAGAGGCCTGTACTAGAGAAGCTGAAAAACTGTTCCAATTCAAAATCGAACAGAACGCGCTGTATTTTACACTGGTGTTTTGGAAAGTAGTGTAAGGAAAATTCAAAGAGAACATAATGTTCGCTCATGTTCTACTTCACCTTTAAAATTTCCTGGTAAAAACAAAAAAGGTAAAATTGAAGATGGTGATTTTCAAGTAATTCGACGAACAATAGAGGATTTTTATATAAACTTGAAGAAGGTTCCGATCTGCAAACCCCTAACTTCGTGCTGTAAAGAACAAAATAGATTTTCCGTACGGGTATAAAACGTTAAATCGGCTTTTACGATCAAATGGTTTTATTTGGCGCAATTGCCAAAATAAACAAAAATTGCTCATAGAGAGACCAAATATTTTTCACTGGTGGGTGAAATATCTATCAACTGTAAGGCAATATAGACAAGAACGACGCTATACTGTGTATCTAGACGAAACCTGGGTAGATAATGATATGACACTGAACAAATGCGGACAAAGTGAAAGTGTTGTTCAGGGAATCCGCTCTAGTAGTCGCTTTATTATAGTTCATGCTGGTTCAGAAGCCAGATTTCTTCCAGGTGCTGCTTTAGTTTTTCGCTCGGGACTAACAACTGGAGACTATTATGGACAGATGAATAGAGATAATTTTGAAAAGTGGTTGCTCGAAAAGCTTCTACCTAACATTCCTCCCAAATCAGTCTTGGTAATGGATAATTCGACCTATCATTCTCACGTATAGCATAAAGTGCCTACCAAATACTCTAAAAAAGCTCATATGATATCGTGGCTTAAATCGAACAATCTTGTATGTGATCCAACATGGAGAAAATATCGATTCTATGAAGTAATATCAGCCAACAAGCCTAGAGAAAAAAAGTATAAAATTGACGGTCTTTTAGGTAACCTCGATCATACACCTTTAAGGCTGCCTCCATACATGTGTGACCTCAACCCTATTGAACTTGCATGGACAGGAGTAAACAAATATATTCGAGAGCGCAACACCGGTGAACTTTCAATTAAAGATATAAGTAAAATAACATTAGAAGCGATTGACTCAATATCGGCTTAAAATTGGAAATCGTATCTTAAACATGTTCCTTCTATTGAAAATAAATACTGGGAAATTGAAACGGTTATTGATGATTTAGTTATCAAACTGGGATCTTCAAGTCGTGACGACGAAACCTCATATATTTCAGAGGAACACAACGATTTAGAAGGAATCGAACCATTAGAATCACAACCGTCAACCTCAAAAATGGCTTAGTTTTTTTTTTCATATATTTAGTAAAATAATTCATAAAGTAGCTGTCATCAAACTGCTTCAAAATCAATAATTTCTGTTCAAATCAAAATTCAAAAATATCTAATATTGCAATTAATATTTGAAAAACTACAGAACTCATATTTTTCCAAAATTAGCACATCAATGTAGTTATAGTAGGGAAGCTAGCACTGATTCCAGTGAACAAGATTTATCAAACTCTTAACTTATGCAGTTCGACTTTGGGCTTTTCGAGTATGCCAAAAGTGACGGTTTGTCTCCGTCTGTCATATTACTTTGTACAGGGGGCGTCATTGTGAAGTACTATACAGGGTGTTTCCTAATTGCGTGCTAATGTTAAAGGGTGGGTGATTCTTGGACCTTTTTAAGAAAAAAGTTTAATATGAACCTAAAAGTCTTAACTTCGGAGATACAGGGTTTTAAAAAAACATTTTTTTTAGATTCTAATTTGGATGCTATTATACGTCTTTTATGCATAAAAGGGCATTTTTTATTAACAATAAATTTTTGAAATTTCTACCAGTGGCGTGCATTTGTAATTAACCTGGGTAAATCGGTATGCTCCTTAATGCCTAGAAGAGGTGTATCAAATTTCATGCAGTTATCTACAATAGCATCAGAATTGGGATGAAAAAAAATGTTTTCTTTTTCAACTTCAACCATCCTGTATCTCAAAAGTTAAGATTTTTAGGACATAGAAACACCCCCTTTAACATCAGCACGCAATTAGGAAACGCCCTGTATAGTACTTCACAATGACGGCCCCTGTATAAAGTAATATGACAAACAGAGACAGACGGCCACTTTTGGCATACCTGAGTAGCCCAAAGTCGAACTGCATAAATTAAAATTTTGATAAATCTCGTTCACTATATCTGATGCTGGCTGCCCTTGTAAAATCTAGACTTGTAAATCGTGTATCACTATACTGGGTGGTTCAATAATAGTGGACGTAGGCAGTAGCCCGGGAACCGTTAATGACAAAACTCAGGAAAAAATATATTTATAGATAAATCGATCAAGAAAAATCAAAATTAAATCACTTTAAAATTCGAAAGTTCGCCGTTTTTGCAACACAAAAGAGATATATTAGTGCAATACACGAAAGAAAACAGACCAATATAGATAAAAGTTCATTAAGCATAGTTACATTTTTTAATTATCTGAAGTGCGTATACTCAAAAAGGAGTGCCATATTATTTAAAGAACGACGGGACACCACTGGTTTAAAGAGATTTCTTGGCCGACCTTTCTAAACCAATTGCCTCCGCCCAGTTTTCTTTCGTGTCCCGCACTTTATATAGGAACTTTTTTTATTTAGAAATTCTGGTTTGAAAGCTGTATTTTTTCCCTACTGAAACATTCCCGAATAAGCTTGCAGCTTTGGGTAATAAATAGCTGACATTTTGTTTTCGCAACCGTGAATTTTTCATTTTTTTCTATACTGAATCTCTTATAGAATTCAAAGTATCAGTTTGAATTGCTTAAAAAAATTTAATACGGGTTACACCTTTCCATGTAATTTTTAGTGTCTGGATTTATTAAAAAAAAATATTTTGACAACTGTCAAAAATATAAATATCAGATAATATCGAGATAATAAGAAAGTAGGCAAAACGTCACAACCTGACATATGGCTTGTTGAGTTATACGTGCGAAAAGAATTACAAAAATTCACCTAAAGCGTTTTGCAATTGATTGTCTACATGGCAGTTTCTGGTAACCTTACCCGACAAATATTAAAACAAGAAAAAAAAAGTTAGCTAAAACATTTCACACAATATTTTACTGCCTCGGTAATTTACATGCTAGTCTCGTTCTCAAATATTTGAACTTGACAACAACGTGAATAAGAAACTACCAATTACGGAGTTGGGAAACTATCGAGAAATATAGAGTGAAACTTTAAGTTAAACAGTTTACTTGCTGGCAATGGAAACTTACGTCAACAGTCATCCCCATAAATGGAAAAACTTTCGTGCTCGGGTGCTCGCTAGGGGTGTATCTGTAAAACTCGTATAAACCTCTGTACCATTTTACAGAATATAAAATGTCGTCTTCCAAGTCGTATGAACACCGTAGCGTAGAATGGCTTAGGTATTGCACTATCGCCGGCTCGATTGACAGTTTAACATTTTTCAAACTGACGACATCTGAAACAAAGGGGTAAATTTAAAATATAAGTTTTTAATTATTTCTTAAGAAAAATTTAAAGTGGACTATTTTTGTGACTAGAAAAGATATTGAGTTGTGGCTTGCCATACTCTTTCTCTTTTTGATAGCAGAGAGTATGTATTTGTTTTAAGATAATATAAATCTACACACACCGACTGCTCAGGGAGATTGGTTCGTTTTCTATTTATAAGGGCGCCAACAGTTCTATACCAGTTGACTCTTAATCGCTCTAGATGTTATGAGTACCACTCCTCAAGACCACTAAGATAAAATTAATAAAAGTTAATAGTAAAAAAAAACAAAAACAAACATATTCAACAAATAACATTTATTAACAAGTTCAGTGCTCCCCAAAATATTTCCAGAAATATGTATCTCCTGTAGGTTATTTTATATAACATATGAAAGAAATTGGCCTTAATTGAAATTTTTTAAAAAAAATGACAATTGACTGTGTAATGATCCTATGTTAATCAGTTTTCATACCTCATATGCTGAGAGAAAAATCTAAAGCATATTTAAATAAAGATCACTATCCAAATATTAGATCAACTGTGTAAAATGTTTTATGAAAATAGCTAAAGAATCACAAAACAACAAATTAAATGTTAAATAAAACTTGAAAATTAATTAATACGGATGAGAAAAGAAATTTTCAATCAGCTAATGGCAGGTAAAAGTAATAGACTCCAAAATCTACAAATGTTTATAAAGAAAATCTTTAAGTTGTTTTAATTTACCGAACAATTTGATCTAACAGTAAAAATTTATCAAAAGATGCAAAATAATCAAGCATTTAATTAACTTCGTTAATTCAAATACAATTAACAATAATAGAATGAAAGAAAAGAGTATTATGTGAATTTAAGAGCACACTTTACAACAACACTGTATCTTAAAGTATATTATACTATCAAATGTTGGCAGAAACCTATAGACTATTGTGTCATAAACTTATACTGTGATGTTCTGTATCTTAAAGCCTACTATACGGTCAAATGTTGACAAAAACCTGTAGATTATTGTGCCCTAAACTTATAATGTGATATTTAAGTATCAGCGTGAGTTATAAAGTAAAAATACTCTTATTGACAACACCAATAATCATGGTTTATGCACACCAGCAGTAGTTAGAACTTTATATACTCTACACTCAAAAGAAACAAAAAAGTCATAAAGTTGATCAGCAATAAACAATAAAGTCAATTCAGCAAAAGGAATGTTAAAATTAAGATACTTATCTAAGTGTCTATCAGCATCGGTCACTTAGATCAGCAGTCTATGATGTAAGTGTCATCGAAGACATTTCCGGCAGGAAAACTGAGTACGTACACACTTCACTAGGTAACAGACTTCTGCTCCACTTACAATGACACATCCAGGTTCAAACCCTGGTTAGGAGAACAGGAACAAGAAGTAGAAGAGGAGGGAGAAGAAGAAAAAAAAACCCTACAAACGTCTAAGATTTACACCGCAAATAAAAGTATATAGGTCTGTTGTCAACACCCAGTATATCAAATAAAGAAAATAATTCCAAACAAAAATGTATCAATATTTCCCAGCTTGACTTTATTTAAACCAATTTACCCAAATTACAAAAAAATCTTAAGTCATTCTATTATAGAAATTCAAAATATTAGGCTCGTACATGTCTATTACGATACATAATATTATCAACTACAACCCCTTAACATTATATACAAAATATAAGCAACATATCTATTAATTAATACTAATATAGGTACATTACAGCCCATATAGTGAATAGTAACAAGAATCCACCCTTAAAATCTTGTAAATATCAATACAAAATGTCATTATTCCAGTATAAGTAAGCTAATATAAGATGTTACAGACAGAAAATGTAAATCACTGATACATTATTGTTCAATTTTGCGAAATTGGTTAAAGCAGATAGCATGTATTTATATCTTATAAGGTTGTTTCGGTCTTCAAAGAAATATGAAAGTTAAAGTGATTTTTATAGATATATTGGCCTCTTTTCTAATTATAACATACACCTGTAATAGTTGTATCGAAACACACTTATTAAAGAAAACAAATTCTCCCCAATGTATTTACTATTCTTTACTTTATGCAAACTTAAATAACAATTGGCTTATGGAGGTTACTAATTTGTATTGCAGAAATAAAGTTAATAATTATAACAAACATAAGGTATATATACATTCAGCACATATCTTAAGAAAATGAAAAGTACTATTGAATACATTGTTTGCTACACAAATCAAAGGGCAATCAAGAGAGTGCCCATAGCTCTTAATTTCAATAAGTAAAATAACTCTGTGGCCTTGTATTTACTTTTTAATAAAAGAACTAAGTAACAAAAAAAAATAACCCCTTTTTTATATACAAACAAAAAGACCTTAGTGATAGCCGAGAAACTGTATCTAAGCTAGAGGTTAGAACATAACCTATAAAAAAATAATATGGCAAAATACAAGAAAATATGAAAATATATAAAACTATATCACATTTTAGTGAATATAAAATTGAGTTATCTTACCTTATTTGATGGTAAAGGGTTTCTTATTAGTCATTTCGTAAAGTTTGTCCCATCAAAAAGATATGGTAGGTGGTCAAGTGCAGTTAAATCCTCACAAGAGAGTAATAAAAGGTTCCTCAACCAAAAATATTAAGGTACAACGTAATTAAATACACATAGGAGCCTTTTTAACTAAGTTGCCGACGTACATACCAAAAGATGGCCTGGGTTAAAACAGGATCAATTCGCCGACAAACTTTCACACTTAACCTTCACCTTCCAGAGAGACAAGAAGCTCAACCTACCTCACCACCAGGTCAAGGCAGCAGTAGCGGGATGAAAATCCGTCAGTGGTGCCACTTTACTAAAATCAAACTCACCAAATCGGGACAATAGATCAGCCAATCCCTGATCACAGGAAAGAAAAGTACCGTATTTACGGAATTTTATGCATTAAAATGTAGTGACGAAATTAAAATATTACAGAGAAGTTCTCTTAAAATAACCCAGGTAATAGCCAAAATGAGATCTTAAAGAGAGCATCATATTGGACCAAAAAACTTTTTTATCACAAGAAAAGAAAGGCTTTATGACGAACACGTCACAACTAAATGACGTTAATTTTTATACGTCCAATGAAAGTCACTTTTAACGTCAATTTTACACCATTAAAAATTTAATTTTTTTTTAATTTAGTTTTTGCACTTTCAGAATAATATAGTGACCTATTTGAGGGACTAGTATGGCAATTCGATACCAAGATATTTTAAAATAGCATTTAGTTTTCCAAAAGGCGACCAAAATACTTTGAAAGTACGAAAAAATTGTAACTAAAAAAAATTGCGAATGTCACTTTTTGGATTTAGTGTTCTTTAAATAGTGTATATACACCAAAACTAAAACTGATAGCCCAGATAAAACCAGACCAAATGCGGAAATTCCCATATCGGTTGTGCTGCCAACTCCCGTGTAATACGGGTGTTTTTGTCAGAGTTTGGATGTTTTTGCTCATAATTTAGACAGATCTTTAAAAAGTATATCCACATGTAATTTTGCATTTATAGTTGTAATTTTCAGTTATTTGCCTAGAATAATATTGCATGAATAATAAATTATTTGTTTCAGTTACCAGTAAACGATATATTTATTATAAAATGAGTGTTTTATTTTTGCTACAATTTTACAAATTTAATACGATTTAAATAGAACTACATTGGTGCGGGGAATTTTCAAAACATGTTACAATAGCTATAAAGGCATGATGGTGCAGACCGCTTTAATCTGACGCGTCAAGGTCATTAAAACTAAACGTTAAATTTGACAGTCTGTCGCATCTGGTCTGGTTTTATCTGGGCTGATAGTAAAGAAATTCGTTTTAGGCATCAAAATACTTTATTACGGTATTAACAAAAATAGGTATATACATTTAAAATGTTTAAAAGGATATAAATGTTACAGGTTTTTTTTATAATTTGCCATCTTCTGAGAGCCATTTTTTTAAAGCTACACGACAATTTTTATATGAAAGTTGTAGGATTTTTCGTAAATATTTACATGGCGGTAAATTCGCTGCTTTAAATGGAACACACTGTATTTTTTAACATTTTTCAAAAAAACAAAATAGTTATTTGTAAGGAAAACATTTTATTGACTTTACGACAAATAAATATTAATAAAATGCTTTTCACTGAAGAAGAAAAACTGAAAATAATTCAATTTTATTAATAAGAAAATCCAAGCAGATTGATTCCTGACGTCTCTAGAATAAAACAAAAATCTTGGTATTATATCCATTTTGTGCTTGAGAAGCACCATCCGTATAAAATTAGACTGGTGGAGTTGTTAACTGACATAACTCACAATCATTTTAACTACCGCTTCCAATTCTATGAGGATATGCTGTGGAGATTGCAACAAGATAGTCCTTTGTTTGAAAGGATTTTGTGGTCAAATAAAGCTTGTTTTTCCACAGCCGGCATGGTCAATAGAAAGAATGAACCCTTTTGGGCAACAAAAAATCCTCATATTCTATTATATGAACGAAAGAAGCAGAGTCGGAAGTCGTTGCATGTGTGGTGCAGCATTTTGAGAGACCAAATTATTGTTCTAATTTTTATTGAGGGTATTTTAACAGGGGAACGGTATTTAAATTTATTACATGACGAGACAGAACAGCATCTGGAGCAGCTTCACATAAATATCTATAACAAAATAATTTGGCACCAAGATGAAGCACCACCACACAACATCCGAGATGTCACAAATTTTTTTAACACTCTATATGGTTTGTGGATCGGTAAACATGGTAATATTCATTGGCCAGCCAATAGTCCGGACCCTATACCATTGGATATTTTTTGTGGGGATATTTAAAACATAAAGTTTTAATAGAACGGACAACATAGACGAATTGCGGCAAAAAATAGAAGACGAATTTGCAATTTTAAATACAGAATGTGCCATTTTCATTACCAATGCTATCAGGGAATTGGAAAGATTTTCCAAAATTGCTTGGATATTGGAGGGGGTCACGTGACATGTGGTTAAATGGCTAATTTATAAAACACTAAAATATTATGTTCCATTGGTTTTTTTGTTAATTATTAGTCGGTATTCATTCAAAATATCGTAATAAAATAATGTTACTAATTTTTTATGGGTAAAGCGATTTTATTATCTTGAAATTGCATCACGGTGAATTTTTCATATGTGGCAACTTTAAAGCCGAATAAGTAAAAAGCTACTGTCAAAAAATTCCGGGCAGTATATTTAAAATGACAAAGTTAATAGTGATTTCTTGATTTTCCGAACGTTATTTGTTTTTAAATTTACCGCTGTGTAAATGTTTATGAAAAATCCAACAACTTTCATATTTTCTTTGTAGCTTAAAAAAAAGGCTCTTAGGGGTATCAAAATATAAAAATACCCTGTACATAGCCCTAGGCTGATAGTATATTTACTTGTGGGGCTTTTCTAAATAATAAAAAATCTATAAAAAAGTTGAGTGCCCAAACCATCAAGCTATTTAATAAAGGCGAGTAATTTATTTCATTAATAATATTATATTATATTATATTATATTAATAATCACATATTCTTACTTCATCTATTACAAAATAAAACTTTGAATTTAGGAAACGGCCAGGAGGATAAAAGTTACCGAAATACTTAAATTTCATAATATAGTTTTAAACGTTTCGAAAATATTTAGGAAAGACCATTTTCAGAGTGGCTCGTTCTCGGGGATGTAGCCCCTAACTGCTTTTATGACATAGATTACTCTATTAAAAATATTGACCCTTAATTCCGGAACAGCTTGTACATATGTGGCACTAAATTACTATGTGAGTGACGCTTTAGTATTCTCAAAAAAAAGAAAGATTTAATAGGAGATGCGTAAGTAAAATTAACATTCGGAAAGGCAAAATTGTTTTTACTTTTTTTCAAAACGTCCTTGGAAAGGCCAAAACGACGAAAAGAGTAGTCTTTTTGATAAGAGTTTTTATCTTAGAGAAAAAATTCTTGAAAAAATGCGAATTATAAGAAAAAAATTAATAAAAAAAGAAAAAAATCGGATATCAAAATTTTCAGTAATTAGTTTTTTCTAAGAACTCATTTACTGAGTGCGTACAGGGTGTTCCCGTATATTTTTCCACCCACCTAGAGAGTTTATTTGAATAGATACGGAAATGTCGTAAATACAAAAGTTGTTGGGTTTTTTATGAAGATTTAGAATATTATATCATTAGTGCGAAAATATTATTGGAAATGTCAAATTTTGACAGGTTGGCAGTTTTTTTAAATGAAATACCCTGTATATTAAATCATATTCTTGAAGATATATAGAAAACCAAAACTTAGTTGTTTAAGCTAATATTATTATTTACCTACTTTATATTATCGATTTTTTATGGTATTGCTTCTTTCCACTATTCTAACTTTTCGTTTAAGTGTTTTTCTTTCATTCAATTGATATTCGTTACGAGCTATCGATGCATATTTACCATGTAAATAAAATAATTCTATCATGTCGAGTTTCTCTTCTTCGGAATAACCCATCGTCCAACGTATTAAATATTAAAAATGCTTGTAAATAGATACTTCTGACCGGTAAACGTCAAAAAGGCGTCGTTCATTGCAATTGTCTTGACCATGGCTCACTATGTTTTAGCGCAAATTACCTTACCATTTCCTTAATGTTTAAATGCTTATATATCCAAAATTAAAAGTAAATATATTTGAAATTACAAAAAAAAAGATCTTCAAGAACATGTTTTAATATACAGAGTGTTTCATTTAAAAAAACTGACAACAAAATTTGACATTTCCAATAATATTTTCGCACTTATGATATAATATTCTAAATCCTCATAAAAACCCAACAATTTTTGTATTTACCACATTTCCATATCTATTTAAATAAACTCTCTAGGTGGGTGGAAAAATATACGGGAAAACTCTATACATATAAAATCAAAATAATTTCAGATTTGCAAATTCTCGCTCTTGATAAAGTTCGTGTAAAAAAAACTAGTTTGTCTTATCGCTCGTACATACCAGACCAAAGCAACCCTTACAACACACATTCCACAAAAATATTAACGAAACAAAAAAACAAAGCAAAAAGTAAAAACCCGTTTGTAAAAAAATTTATTTGTTTACAGATTATAGCCATTTAAATTGAAGACCTCGGTGCAAAAACCGGACAAGTCCATTTTTTGTCGAAATGGCGTTTTCCGTAGAAAAATATACATTAAAATATCGCCGATCGATTGGTACAAGAATCAGCCAAGTCCAAAGAAAAATAACGTAGTTATACATCTTTGGGACTTGTCCGCATCATTTTTGGGTGCAAGAAACAGCCAAGTCCAGGACTTGTCCGGTTTTTACACCAATTGTTTGCGTTGATTTGGACTTGTCTGAGTGGGGGAATTAGCCGAGCAGTTGCGGTTGGCGGTGTCGTTGTCGATTTAGTGCCTGCTGTGATTTATTGGGAGGCGTACGCTTTGTTTAATTATTTGATACGATGTCGTCCTCCGAGTCCTACGCGTCAGAACCGTTTCAGTCTTCTGGCAGTGAGTATGATCCTAGTGATGAAAATAGGCCTAGCACAAGTGGTTTAAACAAAATAAAGAAAATAACGTTAAATCAAATACCATCTGGCAGTGAGTGTAGTGATGAAAACATGCCTAGCACTAGTGGTCTAGACAAAATAATAGGAAAGAAAGCAAATACCATCAAATGAAAGAAAAAAAGGTTCTATAAATGTGGCTGGTAATGCAGATAATAAAACACCAAAGGGTAAAAAAAGGATAAGGAAGGAGAAAACCTGGCAAAGAAATATTAGAAAGTCAAAAATGGCAAAGGGGGAAGAGTATGTGACAGCAAAAAGTAAGAAAGTAATGCCTAAAAGAAAAGTGGGAAAAGATTGTGAATGCCGACGCAAATGTTTCGTAAATACAAGTGAGCAGCAAAGAAATAAGATTCTGCAGCAATTTAATGAGTTAGCAGACAAGGAAAAGCAAGACATTTATTTAGCCGGCTTGATTAATGTAAAAAGTGGTGCAAGAAAGAGAATAAGATCTGGAGGGGGTAGAGAAAAGTCGGTTACTCTATCATACAAGGTAAGATTATTTATTTTTTAAATTATTATTTATTTATAAGATGTTATTTTTACTTATATGTATTAGGTATTTTTATTTTCATTTTCTTTACAGGTTCGTGTCGATGGTATTGAATTTATCGTATGTAGGACAGCCCTTTGTGCCATTCATGGTATCACGAAACATCGAGTGGTCCGTATAGCCACTGTTCTAAGAAACAAAACTTCAGCCCCACCAGATATGAGGGGTAAGCATTCATCCAGGCCTAATAAGGTGCCAGAAAATATTGTTCGCACTATTGACGATCACATTAAAAGTTTTCCCCGTCGTTCTTCACACTACAGCCGAGAAAAAAATGAAGGAAGGTCTTACTTACCATCTGAACTTAATGTTTCAAAAATGCATTCGCTATACCTAGAAAAATATGAAACAGATATTTTTCAAAAACTAAAACGAAATGAACAGTGTAAACCCCGAGTTACATACGATTTTTATTATCGCCGCTTTTGTACAAACCACAACATAAGTTTCGAGACATTTTACACTGCCTTAAAAGAAAAAAACGCCCTAGTTAAAACGGATGACACTATAGAAACGCTTTGTTTTGATTTCCAGCAAAATCTACCGTTGCCACACGTTCCTGCCGGGGATGTTTTTTATAAACGCCAACTATGGTTGTACAACTTCTGTGTATATTCTGGAAAATCAGGTTTGTCTACCTTTTATATGTTTGATGAGGTTACTTCAAAGAAGGGCAGCAATGAGGTAATCAGTTTCCTACAACATTACATTGAGAACTTTCTGCCCGATACTGTAACAAAACTGTACTTGTTTTCTGATAACGCCTTCGCTCAAAATAAAAATCACACCATGGTGAAGTACCTTTATACGTTAGTCAATACAAATAATCGGATTAATGAAGTTATGCACCAATATCCAGAACCCGGCCACAGTTTTTTGCCATGCGACCGTTCTTTCGGTCTGATCGAAAAGGAGAAGAGAAAGAAGGAAAGAGTACATGTTCCAGAAGAATGGAAGGATTTAGTGCGCAAAACATCCAAAAAATTTCGTGTAGTAGAAGTAAATCAGGAGATGAATAGAGACTTCACAAACCATTTTAAACCAATATTTAAAACGACCTTTTCAAGCACAGACAAATCCAAATTTCTTATTTCAACTTACAGGATATTTAAATATCAGAAAGGATCTAACTTTGTTGAATGCAGCCTTGCTACGGGGATGCCATTGTTTACTAAATTTTCGGCATTAAAATCTGGAAAAACTACTGTTTTGTCACTACCAACATCCAAAATAATCCAAGTGTATCCTTTACCAATCAATGACAAAAAGTCCCAAGACGTTAAAACCCTCGTAGAAAAATATGTACCAGCCGCAGATCAATGGTACTATAAACACATTTTTAAAGAGACGCCTGTTGAACTGCCACGTGAAGACGAAATAGTTGAAGATCGAGCTTATGAGTCTGATTCATCATTTATTTAGGTTTAGTTTTTTTTATTTTTGTAATCAGTTTATGAAATAAAAACCTTAAAAGTTACAAGGTAACATTTAAAATGTTTTTTTATATATTTTTTTGGTGCAAAAACCGGACGTCCATATTTTCGAAAACCTCTAGATCCTGTGGTTTTTAATTATATTGTTTTTTTAAATTTCCTTATCAACGTTATTCTATATGCCTACAATAAAAACCTTGTATGCTATCTCTTTGCCATAAAAATCCAAAAATATAATGTTTTTCTCAATTATCCAAAAGTTATAAAATATGGACTTGTCCGGTTTTTGCACCAAGGTCTTCAATTTAGTTTAAATGTTAAAAATTGCACTTCAATGGCACAGTATTATAGATCAGAGGATATTTTTTCAGCAGGAAAAAGAGAATTCTTAAATATTGCATTTTCAAATAGGCGTTTATAGAGTGGCCTCCCAGATCTCCGGATATTACACCCTTAGATTATTTTATGGGGCAATTTAAAAGCCAAGGTCTATGTCACCAGTCCTGAAAATCTGGAAGACATACAGGCAGCGATTCGCGCAGAGATGCGCTTGATTACGCTAAAAGTTTTAGGAAAGGTAACAGAAGAGTTCTACTTCTACCATCTGTTGTGCGTTTACTAATAGGTTAATAAGGCTCATTTTAGACAGTTGTTACGCTAAATAAGTGACATTACAGTTTCTATGTTATTGTTAATGTAATTGTTCATTAAATAGTTAAAGATTAATTTGTATTAAGTTTCTGACACCTGGTTGAACAGATGTAAAAAAAATATTTTTTACTTAACAATTTTTTGGCGTATTTTTGGAAATCTTATTCCCAGATCCGCTTTAAGCAGCGTTCCATTTAAAATCCCCATTCTGTGTAGGATATTTCAAGGGCGTATTCGGATGCTTTATTTTCTTTATTTCGCATGAATCAAAAATACTCAATTTCGAACATAACGAAAACGGAAACAGACATGCATGTGAATGTGCAATTCTTATTGCACTTTACGGGATACGATTAATCAAAGGTTTCTCTAATTGCTTTCCATCATAGGTGTCTGTTTTTCCTTTCTATAATAAATTAGCTCATGTACGAGAAGTATTTTGTTCATTTAAGTGAACCGCTTACTGAATGGAGGCGCACCTCCATAACAGATTGGCAATTTGATGCGATAAACGCGGTTCGATCGTTTGCAGGTCTTTTTTGAATAGTCGGGACTTTTTAAAACTGAAACGGGCAATTATTTAGTGCAGCTGTATCTAATCTGGTTTATTTAGAGCAATAAATTTTATATACATATACGGATAGAGATTTTTACTTCCCTCGTAAAAGTGGATATAATACCACTAGGGGTAAATTTTTTTGCTTAGAAATTTTGTGGGTTTGCATTTGTGCCACGAGCGATATTGCCTAAAAGCAAACAACTTGAGTAAATAAAAATCAAATATCAAGCATTATAAGACAAAAATAATCTAAGAAGCCATACAAATTAAAAAACAGAGTGATTTAAACAAAACGGACGAATCATTAAAACTACCAACAGTATGGAGGAGGATAGTCGAGAAATCTAAAATTACAAAAAATCAAACAGAATTAGCACAACAGCAACATCAGATATAATCTTCGGCTTCGGGTGGGGGTATAAAAGGAAGCTTCGCAGTCACTAACACTTTAGTCTTTACTTGGACGCGAGAAAGAATATATATTAAAAAATACATAAGAAACTTCAAATGGAACTCTTGAAAAGGTTTTGTGTATGCAACCAGTTTATCGTATTTTTGTTAGTTCTGCAACGATCCACATAAATTGGGTGTATGTGAGTTTTATTTTGTTGACACAAATTTTGGTAATGTGAAAAATCTATAAATCTCACAGGGTATGTGATCTACATTTTTCTGAATATAATCGCATACCAGGAATGAAAACCTCTTTTCCAATAGAAAGTTATAGGATATCAAAACTTAATGGTTTTCATGTTTATAGGCCTGCCATAGAGTACATATCAAATCAAACAATAAGAGTACTTGTAAATTATTTTTAGAAACTGATGTACCTAGTTCAACAAGCAACAAACCGATTAGAAAAGGATATTATTCTGCTGAAAAATTTGTTAAACAAGAGTTAATTTCCTAGAACCACAACTAGAATGTAGTGTTACCCGAGGAAATAAGAATTGTTGTAGGAGGTAGGTATTGCCTAATAGTTAATAACAAAAAACAGGTACATGTGAGTGATGTGCATAAAACTGTACCCAACTAAATAATTTTACTAACACTAGCCTTTAATAATCATTTAGATATACCAGCTAGCCCAAAACTGGGAACTTCCAGAGACTTGTTTACCCTCAAAGAATGTAAGAAGCTTTTTTTTAATAGGCATTATTTTTAAATATAGTATTTATTTGATACTCAAAGTTCAATGCAATTCATGCAGTACATTTAAGTTATATCGCACATTATACTTGGGATCGTGAGGTCTGCTAGAGCTATAATAATGGTTTTTTTTTGGGATTATTGGACTTCACAAAAGAAAGTAAATTTATTTTTATATACTGCAAAGGTTTTTTAATATGAAATATAAAGGATGAGCCAAAAACTCTTGAGAATGACAAATTCACTTTCTTCTTGCCTTAACTCTTTATTTAATTGGACAATTACATATGTCATGCGTATGCTATAAAATGTAACTTAAGAATTTATGTGTGTTGAGTTGGTTCAGCTAACAATAAGTCAGTCCTGGTCTTTGCTAGATCAAAATACTATATTTAATTCAACAGAATTTCTTTTAAATAATGCTCTTTTGGGTATGTAAAATACATTAACATGAAAAACTTGCTAAAGTCCATCCAGTAGGCGTAGGGTGTACTATTATAAATATTATTATAATTTCTCGTTTATTTATAGTTACATCTGTAATTATATTGTGTATGATAGTATATAAGGGAATGTACTCTAAGGGAGCTCATAACCATAAGAGATTTAGCAGGGGTTAATTCAGAGAAAAGTTACGCAATTTTGTTTTTAATTACTTTGTATCTTGTACCATTTGTAGTTCACTTGTTTATTAAGTACGTATTTGTAAATAAATAAATTTTAGTTTAGTTCGACAGTTTTATCTATCTGTAATGAATTTTTTTTTAAATCTCGGTTTTAAAAAAATAATAATAGCGATAGATATGCTAATATACAATGGTAAATAAAACACAAACATATGGTGCACGACAAAATATTTTTTATAATGTAATGACTTATAAGTTAAAAACTGATAATCCCTAGAGCATTTCTTGTATCAGATCACACTTTATTAATGACGTACATGACCACTACTTATATACATTTTAAAAGACTTCTGATTTTTTATTGTGAGATCAAATTATAGTTTTGAAATAAAACAGGCAAGATTTCAAGAAAAATGAGTATTTTTTCCTTATGGAGTAGGTGATTTTTTCTATTTGCAATGAGACATTTGGTGGATCTAAAGGAAAAACGGCCTTTATTTATGTATCACCCTGTATCTTTGTAGTGTATTATTATATTACCAAATGATAATTAATACAGGGTCAGTAAAAAGGACGAAACTTATGAAAAAGATATTAATATTTTTTATTCGAATGTTTTCTGTTTATAGATATGCGTTTTAAAATAAAAACAAATTTTTAAAATTATGCCATAATTTTTTGATTATATGGTTTAAACCTATATTAGTTTTTGGGACTTAGGGATAAGTCAGGATACAGCATCAAGTTGGGACAAAAATACTGTATATAACTATCTCTTTTTCCCTAGGAATTTAGTTCCTTATCCCGAAACATAAAAAACGGTTTTAGGTGATTGAACCATATTTTTAAAGAATTATCCCATCCCAATAGAAAACTTTCAATTTATTAAAAATATCTCTATTTCCCAGGTTTGGTCCTTTTTATTTGCCATGTATTGTCAAAAAATTGCTAATAAATTAATACACTACAAAGTTAGACGGTGACACATAAATAAAAGCCGTTTTTTCTTTAGGCCCATCAAATTTAAAAGTTATTTGAATTGAACGCGCGCATTTAGTTTTAACTAATTCGCGATAGAAGGCGTCATCGCTGCCATCGGTTTGTACAGTTAACTGAAGGAAAAAAAGTTAGGCATCTCGTAACTTTGCGTAACGACCCGAGGTATGGCGGTGCAAACTTTACAACAACTCGAAGCACGGCAGTTTCCATTATATTGTGAGTGTTATGTGAGCAAGAAAGCTTCGAAAATGTCAAATGCGATTTTGACGAGCACTGACTCAGTATTGGTTTGATCTTTGGTGTTATTGATATCCCGATAGAACTGTCTTTCGTTGGCGTTGAAACGCCAGTTTTGTCGTTTTCTCTGTGAGCATTTGTTGTATCTCTGCAGACATTCCGTTTTAGTTTTTAGTTTTTGCTTTAGTGTTTCCTGATAGTCATCTAGTTTTTGTTAATGATTGAGATCGGTGTGTTTTGTACTTATCTTCTTAATACGCGTTTTAAGTCTGCTCGAGGGTTGTTCATTCTTCCGAAATTATGTGAATCTTCTTGGTTCCTGTCTCAAATCAACAATTGTCTGTTTTTCTGTCATATGGGTTTTTGTTGGTGTGTAGCCTTTGCCTGTTTTCTTCTGGGAATGCACTTAAGCTTCTCAAGGGTGTCATACTTCAAACTAATCTCTGCTAGTATGGTATTGAAAATCTTGAGAATGCTGTGAGTCTTCTGGCTAGTTCTAAGTTTCAGGAGCTTAGGTCTTTGAGTTGGATCTAGGCCGTCAAAGTCGGCAACTGTTTTTTGAAGTTCGGTGTATACTGATATTTTTCTATTGTCCTGGATGTTGTTAGCTCTGCCAATGATATCTTGGGCTGTTGTCATTATTATTATTACTCCACCTTGTTGTCTCACAGCAGCCATGTCAAACTCAAAGTCACTGGTGGGCCAAAAGCATGAAGACCATCGACTAAGTTGGCCGCAAAACCTTATATTAAAAAAGACTAACTTCTGAAAATCTTGAGAAAAAGTACTATTATAAGACAAGTCTGTTTATTAAATTTCCAATAAAAAGGACATTACAAAAAACTACAAACATTAAATTCTTTTGCCAGATATTTGACATCTTTTGTCTTTAATTAAGTTGACTATTTGTGGCGCGAATTTATCGGCGGAAATAACTTTTAAAACTGCATCCAAGTGTGCCTCCGTCAAACGCGATCTTGCGGGAGATTTGTTTCCTTTCATCAAAGAAAATAGTTGTGCACACTTATAGGTACTTCCAAACATTAATAGGACTTTACAGGCAAATTTTCTCATAAAATTCGAATGTACCAACACTATCATATTTTTGTTTTAAATGGATCTGACACTGAATCTCAATTACTTCCATTTGCAAGTGACGGGAAACTTTATCAATATCGATAGTGAAAAGACCAGTTAATAGAGAAAAATTGTTTTCTTGGGTCTTAAAATCCTGAAAACGCTTCTCAAATTCTGCCAGAAGGCTTCTCATTTTCTCTGAAGATATTTTGTATGATATTGGGACACTTGTGCTTTCCTGATATGTCTTGCAAGTCAGAAAATGTGACAGATTATCCTCTGCTAACTGTTTTTCCCACATCATCTTACACTTGAAAGCTTTCACATGATCATGCATATCCGTAGTAGCTTGACCTGGTCCTTGCAATTTCGTATTTAGGTCCGACAAGTGTTTTGTGATATCTACCATAAATGAAAGATCTTGTAAAAAAGGTACATCGCATATTAAGCTGACATCTTCTTTTGTTTCCATGAAAAAGCATATTTCTTCTTTGGGTTTTCAAAACCGGTCGAGTACCCTAGAACACGAAAGCCATCGCACCTCTACATAATATGGTAAACCAGTGTACTCACTTTGTAAATCACGTAAAACTGCAGAAAACTGTCGCTGATTAAGGGTTCGTGATTTTATGAAGTGTATAATTTTTTTCACTGACTTTAAAACACTTTCCAACTTGATCACTTTTGAGCATAAAACTTCTTGGTGGATTATACAATGAACATGATGAAAATCTGGTTTGTCACTGCTCGTTTCTCTGGTCTTTTTAATATTTTAACGGAGCCATTTTTTACTCCAGTCATTGAAGGAGCTCTGTCTGTTGCAATGGAACACAGTTTTGACAAATTTAAATTGTACTTTTGCAGAGGTCTATAAAGAGCATTGAAAATATCCTTCCCAGCTGTTGTATCATGCAATGGTACTAATTCCAGTAATTCTTCACACACATTGATATCTGTATCAACCGCACGAAGAAAAACAGCGAGTTGCGCCACACCACACACATCCGTACTTTCGTCACAGGCAATAGAAAATGCAATGAAAGAGTCTGCAGGCCTTTACAAGGTACTCTTTTATAAATTCACCTTCAACAAATGGTTTTACGTGTTTCGTGATCAACTTCGACAGCACGTAGCTCGCTTGAAGGACAGATTAATTTTCTTGCTTTGGACGTGTAAACATAAGCTGCTGATCTTTTAACCGTGATTTTAACTTATTTAACTTTTCGTCTCTGACCATGCTTGTATATTTGTTTAACATAGTTTTATGAATATCATAGTGACGTTTTATATTATATAATTTTGGGACACCGACTGTACTGTTACAAATCAAACAGTTAATTTTTTCTTTCACTTCACAGCAAAAAAACTCTAATTCCCATTTTTCTTGAAAGATACGATGCTCATCTACAAGTTTCCTCTTACTTTCACTTGGTTTTGAAAGAGACATGTTAAAAACTGTATCCGAAATAAATTGTAATAAGTACTGTCAAGTGTTGTAACAATAAGTGCGAAACTAAACTCGAAACTCTGTCGCAACTGACTCATAATTGACTAAACACTGAACTCAATCGAACACGGCTTATATACAGATTGTGATTTCTCGAGTTCTTCCCAGAATGTTCAGATAGCGTCATCTGTGTTTTTGCGCGATAGAATTTCATGGAACAAGCCAGATAACGTTTGGCTTTAGGTTTTAGGTCGAGTATGTGTAGTTCATTCTCCTAAACATAGATGGCACTATGTACAATTGTACATTTTATTATACCAATCGTTGTTGCAGCGGCGCGCGCTTTTAAAAACGGCTTTCAACTTGTTCGCGGGCCGCATTATGTGGCTGTTTTCAAAACCGTCTCACAGTATTCCTGTGGTTGAATTTTATACTGACGGGATTATACCTATATATTATTATTATTATTATTATTATTATCATAACGCAATACAAAATTTCGTTTGAAAGTTCGTTATAATCTTCTTACTTAATTTTGTTACAAAGTCATAAAAAGATCAATAAAACTCACCGACCAATAAAAAAGTTACTGGACATCAAAAGTAACCAGAATTTTGACCATATACAATGTATTGCCTGGGAGTATATTTATATCGGAATGTAACTGCTATATGAAAACTTATACAATAGCATCAAAATGACATTCCTAAAATGTAAAACAGATAACTATAAATGACCAACTTTAAAATGTTCAAGCTATGTTGTTGCGAAAGGGCACATGTTATATAAAATGAGAGAAAGCTGACATCGAACAAAACATTCGACTAATTCTAGGATGCCATGGATGAGTTAATTTAATATAGCTCTATGCCCGGAATGCGAATGGGAAATTTTAGCAAAAATGGGACCGAGAGTTGTGAACTTCGATTAATCTAGCGAAAATTGCCAATAGAACAGAGCGCTCCGTGTAGTTTGAACAATATGTTATTCTCTCTCCGATATTTTTCGTTCGACAATATAAAGTTGTTGACAGGCCACGGGATTCCATATGGAAATTGGGAAAGCCAATATCGTCGATTTTACTTTTCCCTTTTGGCTGCTAAGTTTCTTATATTAAGTGAAACAAAAAATAACTTCCCAAAGAATTTTTATTCATTTAAATTTTGTTTATTTAGAGAAATACGGTATATAAACAGGGCATTTACAGGGTCTGTCCAAAATACTATAGATATAAGCAATTTTAATGGGGCCGGGAATCTTTTTGTTTTGCGGAAAGCAAATTCTTGAACTAAACCTTTTTTATCTTCACATTTTTGAACCTATTTCCTGCACTTATCAATTAATAACTCCACGTGTATAATTTTCGGGACGATCGGACTTTGACACGATATTGGTATATGTACAGGGTGTCCAAATTTCGATGGTTTTACGGGGTATCTCGCCTATTTGAAAAGATAGAGACTTGCGGTTGTCGTAACATTGTGCTCGATTTTTGTGAAACTAAAGATGCCGCAAACAAAAATTTCCCAGCCCGCTTCGTTTCAGAGATACAGGGTGATTTTTGAAAATACTGCATTTTGGGACCCCCCTCGTAGCTCGCTTACCGTTTGAAATAACAAAAAATAAAAACTGCCTATTACGTAGTTTTTTACGTAGAATCCAGTGGCGTAGTCAGATTTTTTTTATCACCTACCATTTTTAAGTTATTTGCCAATATTATGTTTTTTTAAATGGGACACCCTGTATATTGGTTTACAGCTCGATAGGGTTTTTTTTAGATTTTCAAATATATATAATTTGTGGTATTTTTTTTTTTTAAACAAACCCAATTTTGATATTTTAGAGAAATTTAAACAAAAATCAAAGTGGTCATGGATAAACAAATAAACAATTGTATATGAATTGTTTATTACCTGTCAAGTTTTGATAAGTAATACCTTATTGTTGAGTTTTTACCTCGGTGTCTTACATTTTTTAATATTTATTTACTCATTTATTTACTTCCCATTTATATTTTCTTTATTGCTAAAAATGGCTGAAAAGCGAAGTTATGGAAATTTTGAAAAGTATGATATGTTAGTTTGATACATACAGTCAAATGAAAATAATGTTGAAACTGCCGCCCTTTATTATATTTATATATTATTTATTATTATATATTATTTATTTATTATAAGCTCCTCCTCATGTTGTGATTGGCTTTCAAGAAAACAGAAAAGGGAAAATTGTTAAAGATATGAGTAAATTTGACAATATTACCTTGTCAAATATTAGAGTATATTTAAATTCTGAAAGATATCCTTATCACGATTTGTACTTAAATTTCGAAGAAAACAAATTTTCTGCTTTATACGAAATGTTTGCCAACTTTAGACAGTCTTACTATGGTGTTCCAAATGAACCCATTTTTAATCCTGAACAATTCAAAAACATTAGTCCTATTACACATATTGATTGCTCCCATCAAAAAGAAACAATTCAAACGGGATCCGTAGTAATGAGAATTGAATTTGAGACACACAATGCAATTAAAAAAGATACTTCTGCTTATTGTCTTATTTTACATGACAAATTATTTAGCTACAACCCTCTTACTAAAATTGTGAAACAATTATAAACTTTATCCACACTATTTTCATATTTCGATTTAATTTAAAGAAATTTTCAAAAGCTTTTAGTTTTAGTCATGACATCAAAACTACAACTACAAATTGAAAAATTTATTTTTAAAATTAATCAACTGTAAGAAGAAATTGCAAATTATTCAAGGAAAAAAAGTCTCATTAAAAAATTTGCTGCTTTGAAAATATGAGATTGGTTATAGATATTCAAGGATTCAAGGATGAAAAAAATAAATTTATACCGAAAGAGCTTGCAGCTTTTGATGGTTATGAAATGACTCATTACATTTTTAAAAAGCCTTTTCCAATGGAGTTTCTTTCACCTGATTGTCACAAGCAGGCGGTATGGTTAACGAAAAATTATCATTGTATACATTGGAATAATGGATTTACTCCATTACATCATTTCCCAAAAATAATTGAAACACTTACGAAGAAAGCAGATTTTGTTTTTGTAAAAGGAAGCGAAAAAAAGGATTTTATACAGAAATATTCTAAAAAGCATGTGATTGAAATAGATGAACAACCAGCGCTAAAGCTAATGGAACCAAAATGCTTCTATCATTCAAAATCACCTTGTATGTGTGCTTTGACAAATGTGTTATTTTTATATGACAATTGTTTTATGAATGAATAAAAATATAAAAAAAAACTTAATTACCTTTTTATTTTGCATTAACCAACCATGATTGAATACAATTAATATGATACCTTAAATCTAATTTTCTAAATTCATTTAAAAGTTCATACTCATTTTTATATTTTAAATAATCATTACAAAATTTAGCGGCTAATTTACATTGTTTCATTCGATCTATATTATTAACATATGCTGACAAATCTTGTGCTTCTGCGTCTTCTTCGCCTACAATTGATAAATATTGGAAATATGCAGCAGATATAATAAACTCTTCATACATTTCAGTAACCATTTGCTCCATTGTAAATATTATTAAATTTATTCTTCCTTTTCAATTTCTTGAAGAATAGTATCCTCGTCAATAAATTGCTTCAAGTCTTTTAAATAGTAACCAAAGCCAATATCTTTTAGATCTTGAATAAGTTGAAAAAAATTTAATGTTTCAATGTATTTGTTGCAACAGAGGGCAGCCTTTACGAATTCCTCAGATTGATTACAATAAAAGTCTATCCACTCCGGACCACTTGCCATACAATATGAGAAATAGGTTTTTGAAAGATTACTAAATTTCTCCTCTAATAATTTAACTGCAATCAGCAACTCAGCCATTTCATTTATTTAACATAATATTTTAAATATGTAGGGGGACGTCTCTTGCGAATAGGATTAACTTTCTTTGATAATAGCTGTTTTTTATCTTCGTATAATTGAAACCTCTTTTGGGTTGCAATAATAGCAGGTATAAATTGGCAATCTTCTCCTATAAATTCTATTAGGTGGCTTAATTCTCCTACAAAGTATGATTTCCCAAATGTATTGAAAAACGTAGTAAGGCTTATAATTCCTTCTAAATAATCATCACAACAGTCAATTGCTTCCAAATAATCTCGTTTCAGTGGATAAAACAGCTTGGTGTATTCATCTTTCGAAATCACTTCAAAGAAATTGAGATATTTAACTTTTAACTGTCTGATAGTTGTAGTTAATTTTTCGCGATTACACATAATTCACTTATTACTTGACACATTTTTTCTTTTTGTTTTATACAAAATTGGTGGAAAAATTAAAAAATAACTTTTTACGCAACTCGAGCACAGCTTAGTAAATGTGTCTCGGCATACTAAAATGATCATGATGCACCTATTTATAATACTTAAGAATGCAAAATCAAATGTTGGAGAACAAAGAGAAAAAATTAAAAAATAGGATGCGAATGAGAATAAAAGGGAGGAAGTTAAGAATGAGGGACATGAGAGAGAGGAAGAGGAGGAGGAGGAGGCGCTCCCCTATTATAACTACTCAGGTATGTAGGTATCTAGTTACCTAGTAAAATCTATTATAAGGCGTGGTGGGTATATTTATTCGAAGGGGTAGGTGTTTTACTTCTGGGTATTTGAATTAATTTTTCACGGATGCCATTGTCCTAACTATCGCTTTTCTGATAATTATTAAGAGAACAATTAGGATCTAAAAGGTGAAAATAATTTTAGCTATCCTGAGCGACGGCAGCCTTTTGCCACAATATTTTCAAGACTGAAAAAAAATTTGAATGATTGTGGAGCGTTTATTGAGCCACGACCAAAATCATATAATAAAGAAAATCTCGAAAATGATGAAAGCAACGTCGTGGCGTATTTCGAGGCGAACCCTTCAGTTTCATGTAGAGCTATTGAAGCTAGAGTCGGTGTTATTAAGTCTAGAGCACAGACAATATTAAAGAAAATTTTTTTCGTACAAAGTAAACGTAGTGCAGCACTTCCACACTGGCGATGCCGAACGTCGATTAAATTTTTGCAGTTGGTTCCAATTAAAAGTTAGAGAAAATGTAAATTTTGCAAGGATTGTTATATGGTCTGATGAAGCATGCTTCTCAAGTGCTGGTATTTTGAATCGACAAAATACCACATACTGGAATTAGGAAAATAAACATTTAATATTTGAGCGGGAGCAAAAAGGTCGATTCGGCTTTAGTGTTGCATGCTACATTTTGGGCACACAACTAGTATATTGAATATATGAAGGAGGTCTCTCAGGAGTTTGTTACCTAGAAATATTGCCGGAGGTAATACCGGAGTTGTTGGATAACGTTTCTCTGGCGTATTTAGATAATATCTTCTTTCAGCAAGATAGCGCACCAGCACATAATTCTAATATAGTACGCCCATTTTTGGAAAATCAATTTTCTCAAAAGTGGATAGCTACTAATGGACAGCGTGATCTCCCGATCTTTCGGTGCTGGATGTTTTCGTTTGGGGCTATATACAAGATAAGGTCGATAAAACCCGCTACCGAACAACGGAAGAACTGCGCGAAGCTACCCAAAACGGCATTTCAAGATTTACAAGGGCGATCAATCATATTATTGAATGCTCTTAATCGAATTTCAAAACCGACTGAATTATGTGTTGGGGAAAACGGAAATCATTTTCAGCAATTCTTGTAAATAATAAATAAGAAGTAAACTAAACCATTAAGTATTTGTTTCGCTAAAGCTATTAAAGCTATATTTTAAAAAGTTTATGTTGAATTGTTAAACTGTTGAGTTGATATGTTAAAATTGTTCAATTTAAATTGTTAAATTGTTGAAATGTTATGTCGAAATTGTTAAATTTAAATGATTGAAATGTTGAATTGAATTGTTATTTATTTGTTACTTGTTTTTGATGTTTTCTTAAAATCCTTATTGATGTTTGATAATATATTTATATTACTTAAAAATTTAGTATAAAATCTTAATTGAAACTCCAATTTAAGGTACTTATCTAATTCTAGGTAGTGGAATAGATACAGCAAATATTTTTCAAGGCTATCTGGGATATTTTAGAAAAAAATATTTAAGAATGTAAATTTTAGGCCAACGGATGCAGATAAATACCACAAATTATATATTTGAAAAGCTAAGAAAAACCCTATCGAACTGTCAACCAATATACAGGGCGTCCCATTTAAAAAAACATAATATTGGTAAATAAGTGAAAAATAGTAGGTGATAAAAAAAAATCTGACTACACCACTGGATTCTACGTAAAAAACTGCGTAATAAACAGCTTTTAGCTACGAGGGGGGTCCCAAAATGCAGTATTTTCAAAATCACCCTTTATCTGAAGCGGGCTGGGAAATTTTTGTTTACGGCATCTTAAGTTTCACAAAAATCGAGCACAGTGTTGCGAAAACCGCAAGTCTCCATCTTTTCAAATAGCCGAGATACCCCGTTAAAGCATCGAAATTTGGACACCCTGTATAAAGTTTTTCTATGGACAGACCACTTGTGTCGAGGATTTCTCCTTGACAAGCCGCTAGCTCATTTATTGGGTTAAACTCCCATATTTAGGTTTATTTAGGTCTTTAAAAAATTAGTCAACAAGTGTTAATGACCATTTTTTTAAATTTTAGCGACATTGTTGTTACATTTTAATCAGAATAAAATATGCCATTAGCTGTCACTGTCTCTAATAAGGAGGTTCCGTGGACAGGGTCATCATTTATATTTTGCCACCTATTTTTAGGAATTATTTTTGTTCATAGAAAAAAATAGTAAAAATATTCCCTTTCCAAAAAGTTTTGATATGTCTATACTTGGATCGGTACTCTTTGAACTATTCGACTCCAAAATTCCCTCTTGACTGAAATTCGACATATAATATCCTAGTTAATTTAGGTGAAATCGTGTTTAAGGTGTCTTGATCATAATGTAAAAAATGAATAATATGATTTTAAAGTAACGAAATGTTTTATTATGAACAATAAATATTAAATGAAAAGTTATAAAACGACAAATTAATTTAAAAACCATAAATTCTAGTTATTCACATATCCTCTTTGGTTGGCAAAGCACTTCTCAATATTCTGTAACAATAACAAATAATCAAAGTACAAGAGTTCTAACAACACTACACTACAACTTGTTACGTTCTGGACGCGCGTTTCGCTAACCAAATTAGCATTATCAGCAGATGATGTAAACTAAAGTAACTTATCCTTACCGAGACTATTTATAGGTAATTGTGGTAAAGAATAGAGGGGCTATAGGAAATAGGCCCCCTGTCTTTATTTAGTGCTTTCTTACCATATGTAACTATTTTTATACTCTTAAATGCATCCAATAATCTATTATAACGTTCTGCAATGGTTCACGCTGACGATCCGTTAACCAGTACCATCTCTCTAAACCGCCACCTATCCGGGAAGTGCTAAAGTTTAATTCCTCGGAGATAGAATCCGGCAAGCAGGTTCAAGGCGAGATCAATATCGATAGCCACAAGGCGTTGGCCAATCAGAACTTTCCATGTTATAAACCACAAAAAAATTAACGTAAGGAAATAAAACTGGCTGGCAAAGGACAAACGGGACATTTTGAGTCTAGCCACACGCAGCCAAAGTAAAAGTTATAATAATCTTAAAGAAAAGAGCATTAAAATAAACCAAGATATTTACAGTAATTTGTGACACACATATCTTATACCTATTTGTTTTTTTTTGGTGTTTTTTTATAGCAATAGACTTGGAAAAATTCACACAGTTGTTTTTTTTATATAGTTAAATTTATCCTCTCAATATAACAGCCATCGAACTGTTACAATACATTTTTAATCAGCTTAAGATTATTTATTCCTATTCGGTGATTGTTTTCCAAAGCATGTTGGGTAACGCTTGACTTTTCTGTTCTTCCGTATGTTAAATGTACCATGTGTTCCTTAAAACGAATGTTTATGGAGCGTTTAGTTTGCCCAACATATTTTAGATCGCAAGCATTACAGCTAATTTCTAGAAGCCACTCCTCTCCTTCAAGTCGACTTTATCTTTAGGGTTTCCAAGAAGATTTTTCAAACTATTCTCCATTTTGTAGGCTACTCTAAAACCTAAGTTTTTAAATACTTTTTCTAGACCTCTCGTATATCTGCGATCATATGGGATTACTATGAACTTATTGGGAGCCTCAGGTGCTTGAAGAGTATTGGCAACTTTTAACATTTTCGTATACTTATGACTATTTATTAAATTATGTACAAAATTATCATTATATCCATTACTTTTAGCTATATTTTTAATCCTATTCATTTCGTTGTTACAACGTTCTTTACTTAGTGAAAAATTAACTAACCTGTGAGTTAAGAAATGAAATGCTGCCATTTTGTGTTGACGGCAATGAAATGAGTCGGATGTTATATATCTATCAGTATTAGTAGATTTACTATAAATATCAAATTCTAATTTATCGTTATTTCTAATAACTAACGTGTCAAGAAAAGGTAATTTTCTGTTTTAGCATCAAAAATAGCAAATATATCGTCTACGTATCTATACCACACCCTTGAGAAATACTTGAGTTCTTTTTTGAATTGGGTTTCTAATCTAACCATAAACAAATTTGCAAGGAACGGAGATAAGCAATTGTCCACCTCAGTTCCCTCAAGTTGTTTATAAAATTTATTTTTGAACTGAAAAAATTTTGATTCATACGTAATTTTGTGAGAAGTAAATATTCCCCAATAATTTCTTTCTTTGAGGAATATTTACTTCTCACAAAATTATGTATGAATCAAAATTTTTTTCAGTTCAACAATAAATATTATAAACAACTGATGGGAACTGCGATTGGCAATTGCTTATCCCCGTTCCTTGCAAATTTGTTTATGGTAGATTAGAAACCTAATTCAAAAAAGAACTCAAGTATTTCCCGAGGGTGTGGTATAGATACGTAGACGATATATTTGCTATTTTTGATACTAAAACAGAAAATTTGGACACTTTCTTAGAAACATTAAACAATAAATATCCTTCCATTAATTTAAATAAATAAATAAATAAATAAATAACGACTTTATTGCAATTAATTAATGATTAAATTAATAATTACAAAGGCGGAGTCTAGCCTAACGGCCATTCATACTCCACCTGAAAAAATAACTATTTTAGTAATAAATATTACAGATTATAGTGAAAAAAAAAAGAATAAAATAAAAACGAACATGAACTTACTGGCGTGAAAAAAGGTGATTTTTAAAAACGTAGCCAAAAGTACACCTATGAATCAAGCCAATAATGTTACTGCTCAAAGAGTTAAATTCCTTGACGGCATTATATGTGAAGGTACGCCGAAACATGGCTGTCTTGTGGTGTGGCATGGTAAGTTTTACAAGGTTTCTTAAATTAAGCGTATGTACATTTTCTCTAAAAACTAGCTTATCACGTAAATATTTGGGAGTAGATGTATTAAATATTTTAACAGTAAAAATAAGAAGATGATACACAAATAGATTATTATATGGTCATATTTCCTTAAATTACACACAAGTCGGCAACATGTATTTTGGATTTTCTGTCGTCTGTTTGAAGTGAGTTTATCTAAACAGGGGTAATACACTATAAAACCATAACATACCTTAGACAAAATCAGGCTCTCACACAACATTTTTTTCATCTTGAATGTTAATAAGCTCTTATTAGCATAAAGCAGCTTAAGACGCATAAAACATTGCTTTGTGATGTTACTAACGTGACTTACAAATCTTAAATTTTCGTCAAAGACTAAACCAAGATTTCTAGCCTCAGAGGTAAACTGAATTAATTGGTTATTTACAAAAATTTTCATTTGTGACTTAATCAGATCCCTATGCTTAGCAGGACAAAATAAAAGAACTTTCGATTTTTGAGGATTTAAAACCAGATTATGCTTGTAAGCAAACTCATTTACACTTTCTAGATCTTGATTTAATAGAGTAGAAGATACATCATAATCTCCCAGATTAAAGCTGTTATAAAGTTGCGTGTCATCGGCAAAAAATTGGACTTTGGAGTGGCGGACAACCTTAAACATGTCGAAAGTATAAATGAGGAATAGTAGAGGCCCCAAGACACTCCCTTGAGGCACTCCAGAACAGATTGGTTTACAACTTGAACGCATATTTCGCAGGAAAACTTGTTATTGGCGGCCTTGTAAGTAATGGCTAAGAAAACTGAGAGAATTGCGATCAAATCCAATGTAAGAGCATTTGGCAAGTAACAGTTTGTGGTTAATGGTATCAAATGCTTTACTAAAGTCCAAGAGTACGAGAACGGAAGCCTTATTTAAGTCGTATGAACGAACAATGCTGTCAGTCAAGTTTGCCAAAGCTGAGGTAGTACTGTGGTCTCTTCTAAAGCCTGACTGGTGAGTCGGCAAAATGTTATTTTGTAATGTGCATTGATTTGCCTATTCGCATTTTACGTACGAAAAGGAGAACAATGGGCTATTACCTTTTCTCTACAGGTTAGTTATTAGAAATAACGATAAATTAGAATTTAATATTTATAGGAAATTTACTAATACTGATAGGTATATAACATCTGACTCATTTCATTGCCGTCAACACAAAATGGCAGCATTTCATTTCTTAACACACAGGTTAGTCAATTTTCCATTAAGAAAAGAACGTTTTAACAATGAAATGATTTAAAAATATAGCTAAAAATAATGGATATAACGATAATTTTGTGTATAAATTAGTAAATAGACGTAAGCTAAGTAAATGTTAAAATGCTCCCAATAAGTTCATTGTAATCCCATATGATCCCAGATATACGAGAGGTCTAGAAAAATTATTTAAAAACGTAGGTTTTAGAGTATCCTACAAAACGGAAAACAGTTTGAAAAATCTCCTTGGAAACCCTAAAGACAAAGTCGACTGGAAGGAGAGGAGTGGCATCTATGAAATTAGCTGTAATGACTGCGATCTAAAACATGTTGGGCAAACTAAACGCTCCATAAATATGCGTTTTAAAGAGCACATGGCACATTTAAGATACGGAAGAACAGAAAAGTCAAGCGTTGCCGAACATGCTTTGGAAAACAATCACCAAATAGGTATAAATAATCTTAAGTTGATTAAAAATGTATCTAATAATAGATTATTGGTTGCATTTGAGAGTATAGAAATAGTTAAATCTGGTAAGAAAGCACTAAATAAGGACAGAAGGCCTATTCCCTATAGTCCTCCCTATTGTTTACTTGACAACGGTGCAGTCGGGCGCAACCAAGTGTGACCACATTTACCTATAAATAGTCTCGGTTAGGATAAGTTACTTTAGTTTTTATCATCTGCTGATGATGCTAACTTGGTTAGCGAAACGCGCGTCGAGAACGTAACAAGTTGTGGTGTAGGTGGTTAGAACTCTTGTATTTTGATTTATCTTCCACCACAGGTTCCAGTGTTAGGACAAAATCAGAGTGATTTTCGTTTAATGATGCAATTTATTCCCTAAATCTGTGTTCCAATACGGCTATATTTTTGAGTCTGTTGTAGTAAATTTTATTTTGAGATAACCCCCTAAAAATACATCAAGCGACGTCAGGTCTGGATTGTTTGCTGGCCATCTTATATGTTCATTTCGTCCATTCGAAAAATTGAGTAGCATTTAAAACATTGTGCGTTGGAGCGCCACCCTGTTGCCAAATGAATGTAAATATCTGATTTAAAGGAATGTTATCTAACTGCTGCTTTATATCATTCTCCAGATATTGGAGATATCTGACACCAGTAAGACTTTCACGGAAAAAGATCGGTCGAATAACCTTATTTTTTGTTCCTTGAATTTTGACTACTTGAATTGTGTGAGGATTGTTTGTCGCCCAGACATGTTTATTGCGACAATTAAGCATACCATTAGTAGTAATTGTAGCTTCATCGGTAAAAAGTATACCGTGTAAAAGAAGCGGATTTAACAAACATCTTGTTAATCTTTCTTTACAAAAAATTAATCTTTATCCTTTATGTTCTTCAGTTAGACCATGGACGGGTAGAAATTTATATGGGTGACAATTATAACGATGAAAAGTATGTTGAATTTTACCAAATGATTTCTGAAAATAAAACACCGTATCAGCAATTCAGGGTTTTCTGCAATAAAATGAACCAGATATATGTCCAAGTATAGAAAACTAACAACAATAATATCTTTGTAAAGAATAACAATACGCTTTAGTCAAAGTTTTCGTGGGGATTTGCAGTTCTTATTCTTCTATTTAAACATTTCGTATCATTAAACTTATTTACCATACATGTTATTGTGCTTCGTGTTTTGGATGATTCTACCGAAAAATTGTTTATGATACTCATTTTGAGTGGGTATAGGGGGATCTTTACTATTGACATAATATAAGAGTGTTATATTTAATTTATCTCCAATGGAATAACGCTTTTTGTTGGGCAAAACTGACACATACAACACCTTAGACACGATTTCATGTAAATTAATTAGACTAAAAATGACAGATACAACTATAGACCTATAGACACATTACACATTTTTAAAAAGGGAATAATAAAAAATCCAAAAAGTCAAAAATATACAGAGCATTTCATTTTAAAAAAACAAAATTTGATATGTCACTAGTTTCTGATTGACCCTGTATATTTAAAGTTATTTTTTCTAGAAAGTTCCTTGAAATCCATACAACTTTTGTGTTTATTATTTTTTATATCTACAAATATAAACGCTAAAAATGGGTGGCGAATTATAAATGATTACCCTGTATAAGGCGAATTTTGCTTGACGTATGCGTGGCCAAATTCGACAAGATCAGAAGATAAAAGGAATTAAATATACAATTGAAAAATCTTACGAATTCTATTGGTTTTTCGGTGATATTTTTAAACGCTTTCTATATGAAATCTATTTACAAACAGATTTCAAGCTTCCACATTACTCTTATTGAATGCTTTTTCATAATTCCTGTACTATGAGTGATTTTTTTTATGAATCGAGAGTGATTTCTTATACTATTGGTTTTGCCACTCGACAGTTATACGAGTATAGACAAGACAATCAGGATAGGTGTATTTAAATGAAAATCACATTTTTTTCTCCTTCTGGGAGTTTGTATGAGTGTAACATTCAATTTTAACGGATTGGAATGTTGAAAATGTATTCCTATAAATTATTCAATACTGGAATTTTAATACATAATTATATTAGTAATGAATTTGTCGAAAATAATATTAAGAAAGGTCAAATGCTTAGAAAATTTGACACAAAGTTTAAATTAATCTCGAAAATATGTGTCGAGTAATTTTAAGATATCATAGATGACTTAATTTCATCTAGCTATATGCTCGGAATTCGAATGGGAAATTTTAGCAAAAATGGAACCGAGAGTTGTGAACTTCGATTAATCTAGCGAAAATTGCCAATAGAACAGAGCGCTCCGTGTAGTCTGAACAATATGTTATGCTCTCCTCGATATTTTTCGTTCGACAATATAAAGTTGTTGACAACTCACGCGATTTCCATATGGAAATTTGGAAAAGCTAATATCCTCGATTTTACTTTGTTCTTTTGGCCGCTAAGTCTCTTCTATTTAGCGGAAATTTCTTCACAAAATGTTTTTATTAATTTGAATTTTATTTATAAGGCGGCGAAAAAACTAACTCTTGCAATTATCGCCCAATTGCACTACTACCAGTGCTATCAAAAATCATCGAAAGGCTACTGAAGAATCGTCTTATGCCATTTCTCCTGAAACATCAGATAATATCCCCGGAGCAGTTCGGATTTCTACCCAACAAGTGCACCAGCGACGTTTTCACGTTGCTTAGAGGCGTCTACTTATCTCTCAATAACCCAACTGCCTCAGTTTTTTGTGACTATGCGAAAGCCTTTGATTGTATTAGTCATGAAATTCTGATAAACAAACTAAATTTTTATGGAATTCGTGGTACTTCTTTAAATTGGTTCAAAACTTATCTTGGGAAAAGGCAACAACTTGTAAGGGCTAATGGTTCCGATTCTGATTGTAAGTTGATTACAAGTGGAGTCCCTCAAGGTTCAGTCTTGGGACCTATTCTTTTTTGTTATACATTAATGATATCACGAACCTTAAAATTAATGGAAGAATTTCCCTTTTTGCTGAAGACACAAGCATAACTTGGAGTGATTTTGATACAACGTCTTTGCACTCTAGTATCTCCAAAGACTTGGTTATAATTAAGGCTTGGTCCGAATCCAATATGCTTTGTTTTAATGTCGATAAAACGGTGGCGTTATCTTATAAGGGAACTTTACAACCACTTCAGGTACATAACAGCAATATTGAATACTTAGAGTCGGTTAAATTCCTGGGTTTAAATATATATAGTTAGGTATTGGATTAAAAACAAAATTTAATTCTTTTTTGTATACTACATTCTACACTAGCTCATTATACCTTCTGTTTAACATAACAACAATTATTTGTATAACTATAATAACATAGAGTTTAAGGTCGCATAGTTGCAATTTTGATTTCAATGTCATGGAAATTATTCACCTCGTACATGTGTGTTTGTTTACTTTTATAAGGTTATTAGGATTCATTAACTGTTTTGCGGCAATGTTATGTTATATTCTAACGTGTGTTTTACGATTTGGTAAATTGATAATTTACATTTTTAAAAAGCATTGACCTATCGAAATTCTTTTCGATTAATGTTTTGATATGTCTTATTTTAGGTATATTTTGCTTTGTCCATAAAACTGTAAAATTTTTCTGCGTCAATAAAGCATACTTTTGTTTGTTTGTTTGTTTGTTTATTTAGGGAAACATATACACTACGTAAACATGACATTTTTTAGAGGGTCTGTATCAAATAATATAGATAGAGTTTTAACCCGTTTCCTGCGGTTATCGGTTAATAACTCCAAATCTATAATTTCTAGGTGGATCAGACTTTGAGGCAAGGGCTGTTAAAATTTCAGACAGTAGGTTTAAACAGTTTCAGAAAAGCAGTTTTGTTATTGACTTGTGTCCAAGAATTATAGGTTAGATCTTTAAAAAATGAGTGAAACAAGTCGTCCCCTATCTCAAGTAAAGACGTAACTGACAAGAATCTAAAAAATGAGTTACTCCACCTGAGACTTCCCTACAGGGAGAACTTTTATCTCACGAAGTACTGTAACTGTATCTCTCACGGTTTGACGGCAGTGATGGTACTTGGATTCGACGAATCTGACACTTAACACCATCTACAGTTCACGCGGTCATGCAACCCAAAACCTGTCGTTGTCTGTAAGAAACTATTTCTATCAACTTTTGGTATCAGTGAAAGAATATGTCGAACTGCGCTAGTTAAAATAAACGAAGTAAGCGTGATGGAAAAGGACCAGAGGGGTGGCCGACAAAGAAACAATAAAAATAAAAAGAAAATATAAGATTCAAAATTAAGAAGCATATTAATAAATTTCCAAAAGTTAAATCACACTTTTCTAGAGGCAAAACATCTAAGATGTACCTCCAGGCCTCTCCTTGCCTAAAATGTTTTTTATGTTTCTTCAAAATCTTCAGTTGCAAGGAAGTAAACTTAAATGTAGTTTATCATACATACAGGTGTTTTTAAATAGCAAAATTTATCCTTTTTGTTGGAAGGAGATACGCTAGGTAAAGAAAACCTGAAAATCCGATACGGTTCACACATTGTTGAAAAACGGCAGCATGCAAACAGCAAGCAACAGAAGTTACAAAAAGATTGTTCGGTGTTTTTGATTAGCAAGAAATTATCTACGTCCCAATCTCGAAAGAAAGCGCCATTTTTTATAAATCCTTTTATAAATATCATAAAAATTTTAATTTCACGTTTTATGATGTAGCGAGTAAAGTTGGTTTTCGTTTTGTTTGGAACGAATCTGTTAGCAAACGGGGATCATCTGAGATTGCCTCATGCCTGTTTAAAGTTTTAGAGGAGTATAACCAAAAGTCAAGTTTCTGTTTATTTGCTGATGGCTGCTGTGGATAGAACAAGAACAGCATTATTGCTGCAACGTTACTTTATTCTTTATCAAAAGTGGACAGCATCGAAGAAATTTCTCTGCGATTTTGCGAGACGAACCACGGGCAAAATGAGAGCAACATCTAGTGCCGGCGATATTTTTACTTCATCTCAGCTACACCCTGTTATTAAATTAGCCGAATGAAAGCATCCCTAATATTCGAGTAACCGATACTGGCAAAAACATAAAATGGCCATACGTTATGGAAATAATGGTTAATAAGAACGAAATTTTTTTTGAAAGATATCATGTCCAGGACGAATACGATGGTATTACTCTAAACAGATTTAGAGGTAGTCTTTCGATTTCTTTTTTAAACAGTGAGCCTCCAAAGATTGCTAAAAATAAATGCGAAGATAGTAAGTCTGTGCTGCTCAGAACTTGCACCTGTCATAAGTCAACCGAAATTTCAGCAGTTTTATTTGTCGTTACCACATGATATTGCATGAAACAGACATTTTATTATAGCATTGGCGTTCTTAGTTTTAAAGTTGATCGATATATTTCTTATACAAAATGGTTATCAATATTAGATTTGTTAACAGACATATGAAAAATTATTTCCTTACTTCAAGTTTCGATAAAAATATAATTTACACAAACTATCTGATGTTTATTTTCATAATAATAACCTGACCTACAAAACAGTGTATCCGTGTATGAAGTATCCAATATGTCAATAAAAAAAAGGTCTCCCAAAATGACGTATCTACATATTTTTTAAAAAAACTCAAAAACTAAAAAAAAATAGTTATCACATAATGGAATAAGATATATATAAACATATAAATGATCCATAACTTCTCATCAGTTTGATCATAGTTATAAAAACTACAAGTTTAATACAAGTAAGTTTCTATTTTCTCCTTTCCTGTACGTGAGATAGGGGACAAAAGTTTTGGAACATTTTCATCAAAATATGTTATGCCTTGATCGGTAGCTGTCTATAACCAGAAGGTTCAGTATACAGGACGAATTTTTCTTGACTTATCCATGAGAAAAGCCAATAGTGCCGATTTTACTTTGGTCGCTAAGTCTCATTTATGCAGGAAGGAAGGAAAAATTATATTTCCCATAGAATCTTTATTAATTTATATTTTATTTATTTAAAGAGACAAATATGTTATTTATATAGGGTCTTTGCTACAAGGTCTGATCAAAATATTACACATATTCTCCAAACTGGACAATGAGCTCATCGTGTCAAAAAGATTGTCATGCATATATATACTATATTATAAAATCAACTGAACCAAAGTAGAAATAAAAAATACATATTTAGAAAAATAATGTAAACTGCTCCTTTTAAGTTAAGGATATTAAAAATTGTACTTCTTTTTCAAATGTCTATAACTTTAGATATTGGTTTCTTCTTTTAGAATTTGCGAGTCAAAGTCTTCTGTTGACATATACAAGGCTGGTCAAACCATAATTAAGATTTATGAATTTTGCGTGGGTTTTTAATAAAGTGCCGGAAAACATGAAAATGTCTGTGGGTTAAAACTTTTTTGTCAGGCATTTTAAAGCTTAACTATCATCGATTTTTAAGTTGCTAATAATAATAATAAAGGACTTTTATTTTAAAATATACATAAATAATACAAATAAAGTACAAAAAGGGCGAGATTCAGTTCATTTATTCTGGAAGGAATAAATGCCTGTTCTTACACCGAACCCTAATCTAGTAGATAAACGCATCCCAAAAAATGTATAATAAACAAGAGAAAGCGGCAACAAACATTACATACTAACACGAAAGAGAAAACTAAATGCAATTCAAGTTACACTAAATCATTGGTTATTCACACAGAATATGTCAGTCATAAACATTGTACACTGTTTCTCGGAAACCAGCAGAGATATAACTTTGCGGTTTTCGCGACCCTGTGTCACTTTTTCGAGAAACTTTGAATGCCGCAAACAGAATTGTGCCACATCGTTTCGTTCCCGAGGTACAGGGTGAAATAGAGATTTTGCGCTTTTGGGGGTGGTATCATATTTCGGACACCCTATCAGATAGAGAAAAGGTAAAAACTGCTATGGATAGATATTTTTACGTAGAATCCAGTGTTGTAGTCGCACAAATTTTTAGACAATCCGTTTTTGAGATATAACCCAAACTTAGTATTCTTTAAATGGGGCACCCCGTATTTTTTTATTCCAAAAAATTCGCCTTTTTTTTCTCTTTAAAATTATGTAGCACACTATGCACTTTTGACGTAAACTAAACCTTATAAACGCTATATTAAAAGAAAAACGTAAGTTGGCCATGGAAATATGGGTAGATATTAAAAGTGTCCAGAAACAAAATTAACATAAAAAATTAATAACCATTTTTTTACTATGAAATAAATAAACTTAATAATCTTGATAAACTTAATCACAATACTAAACAAATTCTACATAACTAGAAAAACTGTTCAAAATGGCCGCCCCCCTCACGAACACATAATTGGCACACAGTGCGAATTCTTCTTAGAGCATTCATCATTATTATAGGTCAATTTTCCAATGATCTAAATGCCTGAATGGTTGCATTTTGCAGCTGCTCCATCGTATTGACTGGATTCAGGTAAATTTTGTTTTTTAAGTAACACACACATTGATAACTCGTATGATAAGTGGATAAACACGGCAATATTTGATATATTTAAGAAACAAATAGTTTTGATTTTTGTTTCCATGCCATATTTCCATGGCCAACTTACGTTTTTCTTTTAATATTGCGTTTATAAGGCTTAGTTTACGTCAAAAGTGCATAGTGTGATACATCATTTTAAAAAGAAAAAAAAGGCAAATTTTTTGGAACCAAAAAATACAGGGTGTCCCATTTAAAAAATACTAAGTTTGGGCTATATCTCAAAAACGGGTTGTCTAAAAAAAATTTCGACTACCGCACTGGACTCTACGTAAAAATATCTATCCATAGCAGTTTTTACCTTTTCTTTATCTGACAGGGTGTCCGAAATATGATACCACCCCCAAAAGCGCAAAATTTCTATTTCACTCTGTATCTCGGGAACGAAACAATCTAGCACAATTCTGTTTGCGGCATTCAAAGTTTCTCGAAAAATTGAGTCGCGAAAACCGCAAAGTTTTATCTCTGCTGGTTACCGAGAAACCCTGTGATTACAAGCAATCTGGGACACAGTGTACAAATTGTGAAATATAGAGGTTAACATCAATTCGTAATTTTATAAGTATTGGTGACACCTTGCCACCGGTATTTTCTCTTACCGATTTTACTAAATAAAACAATATTTACTGACTAAAAGGACTGTATTTCTATGAGCTCAAATTTTACATGTCACCAGGCCGACGAGCAGATGAAGAAGCAGGATGTATATAATTTTTTACAATGTTGTCAAGTCTTTTACATGTTTTGGGAGTTAACATAACCGCCGGCCTTGAAAGCTGTAGATTTCAAAGAAAATTAGCAACTTATAATCATAATAAGCAACTATCTCATCAATACAAAAAAAACAATTATTTTGAGGATAAATAGTCATAGTCTGTAGATACATAATAACGAAAACAGCGCAACTGACTTATTACTCACGCTTCATTTAGTTTCGGATTTGTAAAAATCATCTGTAGGGAGCACGCACAACTTTTGTATCGCACGTTTCACAACACCATTCACAGTACGAACACTGGCAACACGGATAGCTCCATCTGGTCCTGGATGTACAGCTAAGACTCTGCCCAATTTCCAGTTCATTGGACTGCTGACTTCTTCCTTCAAAACAACCAATTTCCCGACTTCGAGATTCTTGGAAGCATACTGCCACTTGTTTCGTTATTGTAGCCCGTTCAGGTACTCAGAAGACCATCGTTTCCATACATGTTGCACAATTTGCTGCAGTAGGTTGTACTGGCTTAACCGATTGCTAGGTACATCAGCCACATCTCGCTGAGGCAATGCATTTAAGGCGTCCCCAATGAGGAAATGACCAGGGGTCAAGGCTTGAAGGTCATTGGGATCTGAGGAAAGCGGTGTTAACGGTCGTGAATTCAAAACCGCCTCAACCTGAGCAAATATCGTAGATAAATCCTCAAAGGTGAGATTTCTATTGCCAATAATTCTAAATACATGATACTTTGCAGATTTTATTGCAGATTCCCACAAACCGCCTTGATGGGGTGATCGCGCTGGAATGAACTGCCATTCGATTTCATTTTTTAGACAATAATTTAGAATAGATTGATCGTTTTGAATTCTAGCAAAAGCTTCACTAATTTTCTTCAACTCGTTATTTGCACCAACGAAATTGGTTGCGTTATCGCAATATATTTTTTTGCATAACCCGCGCCTAGAAACGAATCTCTTAAGGCAATTGAGGAACGAATCAGTGCTAAGATCTCCAGCTAATTCTATGTGAACCGCCTTGGTGGAGAAGCAAACGAACAAACACAAATAGCCTTTAACAATAGACCTATTGCGTAATTTGCCATCTTTTAAATTAAACGGACCAGCAAAGTCGATGCCACATACATAAAACGGCCTTTGTGCAATAGTACGGTCCCTAGGTAAGTCACCCATTTTCTGACTTAAAGATGGCGGATTTATTTTAAAACAAATACGACATTTTAATAAAACACTTCGCACCTCTCTCCTACCGCTTATAATCCAATAACGCTGCCTTAGTGAGGCTAAAAGCTTTTGCGTTCCAGCGGGAAGCTGCCGTTTATGCTGATCACAAATTATAAGTCTTGTTAGGGGGTGCTTTTGTGGTAGTATGATAGGGTGTTTTACACTATAAGGTTCAGAAGAATTTTTTAACCGCCCTCCTACTAAAATTAATCCATTTTCATAAAAGGGGTCTAGAGATTTAAGTTTAATGTGTTTCGATACATACCCTTTGTTTTTAAGCGAAATTATTTCTGAAGTAAATTCTTGTGCCTGGGCTATTTTTATTAAAAGAAGTAATGCATTATTTATCTCAAAATTTGATAAATTTTTATTTAAAACCCTATCTTGAGTTGTAAGCCTTGCATTGTACAAAATCTTAAACACCAAGCTATTAATTTGGTTAACATATATAAAGAACCTTTTAGATAAAAAACAGATTTATCTGGTACAATAGTTAAAATTGTAATTTTTTGTCTCCGTTTTTCCGGTATATCTTTAGATTTTCTAAATTGACCTTTAGGCCATAATTCTTGTGGCTGTTTCAACCACGTTGGCCCATACCACCAAAGTTCGGACTCTTTAAGGTGATTAGGGCTTATACCTCGAGATATGATGTCAGCCGGGTTATCTGAAGAACTGACATGATCCCACTGTTCTATAGTGGTTAAACTTTGAATTTCTGCTATACGATTAGCAACGTAAACCTTCCATGTGCTAGGTTCCTCAGCTAACCAGCAAAGAACTATCGTAGAATCAGTCCATAAAAAAGTTTGATTTATAACTACGTCCAACGCGTTTGTAACCTTATGAATGAGTCGAGCTAACAACAAGGCACCACAAAGCTCAAGCTTTGGCAATGAAGTAAATTTGAGTGGCGCAACGCGTGATTTAGCACACAATAGTTGAATCATGAAATTCCCCTGCCTATCTACCGATTTCAAATACAAGCACGCTCCGTAAGAGCTCTCACTTGTGTCACAAAATCCGTGCAATTCTATATAAATTACATCATTTATAATACATTGTCTAGAAATTTTAATATATTTCAAAGTTTCTAATTCTGTATAAAACTTGTTCCACAGCGTCAACGATTCTAACGGTATGGCTTCATCCCAACCTAATTGCAGCCGCCATAATATCTGCAATAATAACTTTGCTAAGATAGTGACTGGTCCGACCAAACCAAGTGGGTCAAATATTTGCGATATAATAGATAAAATTAACCTTTTTGTAACAGAATTACATTGCCTGGTTTTTATGACATATTCTAAGGTATCCCTATTTGCGCACCAAAAAACACCTAGAGTCTTTTTCGTGTCGTTGTCAGTAATAAAATAACCAGAAGTATTGTCATTGTCATCAGACAACTCTTTAAGTACCTTAGGTTTATTAGAACACCACTTTCTAAGTGGAAACCCATATTCTCCTAAAACCTTTGACAATGAGCGTCCTAATTCTATTGCCTTAGAGACAGAAGGAACAACCATTATTAAATCGTCTACATAGAAACATTTTGATATAATTTTACTTAATTCTGGAGATTTTTCGCGAATATTAATTGCAATTTCTTTCAGACACCTTGTTGCTATAAAAGAAGCGCTAGCTGTGCCGTAGCTCACAGTATTAAGTCTAAAATGCTCTACGTTTACACTAGGGTCTTTTCTCCAGACAATCCGCTGCAAATCACGTTGTTCTGGGAGTACATTTATTTGCCTATACATCTTAGCGATGTCGGCAGTGACTACAACTTCATGCTGACGGAATCTGACCAAAATTTCAAATAGTTCGTCCTGGATAGTAGGACCGATTTTTAAAACGTCGTTTAATGAAATACCCGTGCTCGATTTTGCGCTCGCGTCGAATACTACGCGCAACTTAGTGGTTGTGCTAGCGTCATTTAACACTGCGTGGTGAGGTAGATAAAATACGTTGCGGTAAGTTTCTATTTCACTATCGGGGATTTTAGTCATGTGACCTAAACTACCGTACTCTTCGATAAAACTAACATATTTTTGTTTAAGCGACGGATTTGTAGCAAACTTCTTTTCTAGAGAAAATAGCCGATTTTGTGCCTGTTCCAACGATTGACCTAAATTTTTAACGTTTTCTTTTACCGGTAAGCTAACACAGAATCTACCAGACTCGTCTCTGCATAAAGTTTCAACGAAGTACCTTTCACACTCTAACTCTTCACGGGAATATATTTTATTAGTAGGAAATTCTTCAATAGACCAAAATCGCTCCAACTGATTTTGAATATTTACAGTACTTAAGTTACATTGAAATCTATTAGTATTTTGATCGTGTTTACTGTACAGAGGACCTGCCAATACCCATCCAAAAACGGTGTTTTGAAGAACTGGTTTGCACTTTCCTAATCTAATATGACCTGCGCATAACAAATCGTAAAAAATGCCTGCACCTAACAAAATATCAATGCGTGCTGGAGTCGAAAAGTTAGGGTCTGCTAGCTTTAAATGAGGAGGTATATCGAGATGCGATTTATCAAAAGAACATGATGGAATATTAGCCGTTATGTTTTTTAATACTAAGAAGGAAACGTTCACTGAATAATTATTGTAAGCGGATTTTACCGTACTGGTTACCTGACGATTTATATTGGTAAGCATTTCATTAATTCCTGATATGGGTACGTTTATTTTATCGATTTTTAAACCTAATTCTTTTGACAAGTCTTCTAATACGAAGTTAACCTGTGACCCGCTATCTAAAAGAGCCCTACAACGAATAAATTCATTATTCGAGTTTCTAATTTCCACTACCGCAGTAGATAAAATTATTTGACTAGGCGTATTTGGATTACTACAGGAGGTGGCGACAATAATTTTTCCATCTTGCGAATCATCCCCCAAAGTGGGTACATCTATGCAAGCATGCGAATGCTCTTGTTCTACCTTACGCTCCAATGACTGTTTGTTTTCTGAGTGTAAAATAGTGTTGTGCCTACCATTGCACTTTCTACAACCCCTTGATCTACAATCCTTTACAAGGTGGCTAGATCTAAGACAATTTAAACACAGTCGTAATTTTTTAACATTTTCAATGCGTTGTTCAGTCGAAAGGGAAAGAATTTTATCGCAAAAATAAACGAAATGAGTACCCTTACAAAACTCACACTTCAACTTCGTATTATTATACTCTGTTATCGCATACGCCCCTTTCGCGTGCATATTGCTACTACGGTTTGTACCTTTAAGACTTATTCTGCTATTAAAACCTATTGTTCCTAAAACTCTGGCTTTATTTTCTAGAAATTCTGTGAAATTACACAAAGTAGGATTCCCTTTAAACTCTGATATCGATTTTTCCTCCCATTCTTTTTTACTTCCTACGTCTAGTTTCAGTTTTAACAGGTTCTCCAAGTGTTTTTAACGCCCTTATGTGTTTCTCAATATTATCGGCCAACCCCTGTAGTAACTGATGAGATTCTTCTTTCAACCAAGGAGCGTCGAATAGAGCTTTCAGATGTGACTGGATAATGATAGGCTTATTAAAAAAAACGCCTTTTTATTAAATCTAAAGCTACCTGATAATTTGCGTTAGTTATTTCTAAACATTCCAATGCCCTGCGGGCTTCTCCCTCGAGAGAATCTAACAAGTAATATAATTTCTGTATGTTTTCTAGACTAGCATTATTGTGAATCAAAGTTTCAAAGGTTTCAAAAAATTGCGGAAATTTATCATATTCCCCGCTAAATTTTGGCAAACCTATATTAGGAAGTTTCGCACTGCTTACTGGAGCATTACCTTGCTGTTGAAAACCTGAAAATGATTGTGGCAAGTTCATTCCTACATTTACGCTTTGGTCTACTATATCAAAACTATCTATATGTGTTTTGGCCGTTGCTAAACAAGAATAAAATTGTTGCTCAAAGTCATTACTGTCCTTACTATTTACTCTAGACGAATCTAGAAGTTCGATTTCAATTTCTGTTTCCTCAAAATCTTTTAAGAGAGATTCGATTCTTTGCATTCGAAGTTTTAATTCAGACAGCTGTGTTTCGTCTTCGAATTTGGAAACAAAAGCGGCAAAGTTTTTAAGCTGTTGCTTGACTTTATCTCGCTTTTTCAAAAATCTGTTTATTTCTTCAGCTTTATCCGCCTCTGCCGTTTTTCTCCCCATTTTCGGATTTATTTTAAGACAGAATGTAGTTAAATAAAACTGTGCAGTGATATCTAGAATTCAAAACAACTAAAGAAATTAGTGACAACCTGGCAACCGCGCTAGATGAGCTGAACGTGACGCTACGAAGGTCTGCTTTTGTTACGCAATTGACAGACAGCTGACTAATACAACAATGTTGAGCTACTACGCACCGACAAATAGTACCTTCTAAAATGTCTAAATTATACTATGGTAAAATGTTTTACGGCAACTAAAGCAAATCTAAAAGTATTTGGACTAATGGTAATATATTCTAAATCACCCATCAACACGTTTTCCTGTAAAATTTATTCTAATGAATCAGCGTGACTGATCCCAAACTAAAACTACATTAAAAGGAGTGCGCGCGATACACCATGTCTAAGTAGGAAAAGGATGAATGGATGATGGATAGAGACTTACGTGTGCATTGCTTCCCGCCGGCCTTGGCGTCCCTAATTTTCGACAAAACACTGCCGAAAAGCTTACTAAATCCGGCTCGATGGAACATCAAATGGTGACACCTTGCCACCGGTATTTTCTCTTACCGATTTTACTAAATAAAACAATATTTACTGACTAAAAGGACTGTATTTCTATGAGCTCAAATTTTACATGTCACCAGGCCGACGAGCAGATGAAGAAGCAGGATGTATATAATTTTTTACAATGTTGTCAAGTCTTTTACATGTTTTGGGAGTTAACAAGTATTATTGTTCAGAAAATAGCTTTTTAAACACATATTGTTTAAATGCAGCTTTGGATTTTATATTTTTAAAATTATTAGTGAGCTTATTCATTACATTTGCAATTTGATACGAAAATAATCTCTTATACATTTCTGTTGAGTGGAGAGGAGGGGTTAGTGTACCTTTAAATCGAATATTCAAGTTATGAATATCCGTTCGATATCGAATTTTATTATATAAGTAAGAAGGTATTTTACTTGTTAAAATGGAATAGAAAAGCGTTGCAGAATGAAGTTGCCTCCTTTTTTTCATATTAAGCCAATTGTTGAGGTTAAAAGTGTGGCTAATATGGTCGTACTTTCTTATGCCATAAATCAGGCGCAAACAACTATTTTGAAGTCTTTGTATTCTTCTTATATCTATGCTTTTTAGACAGGAATCATATACGGTGTCACAAAAATTAAGATGGGATAGGACCAACAATTCACAAAGCATAGATTTAGTTTTTCTATTTAATACAGCTCTGTGTTGATATATTAATTTTAAATTAATGTAACTTTTTTGTAAGCATTTACTAATGTGATGAGAAAATCGCAGGTCTTGGTCCATAATGAGTCCAAGATTTTTATAATGTTCATAAAATGTGATAGGTTTGTCTGTAATTACAATTTCGTCTTTAAAGGATGCCACAAAATTTCTCCTATCCATCTCCCTACCGAACACCATCACGGCCGATTTTGCCGAATTTAACTGCAAATAATGTTTGTTGGAAAACGCATATAAGTTTTCCAAATCATAGTTTATTGCAGACACCGCCTGCTGACTTTCTTGAAAATTAAACGACATATATATTTGAGTGTCGTCGGCATAATAATGCTGGGCACAAGAGAGAAACACTGAAGGAAAATTGGAAACAAACACAAAAAAGAGAAGAGGGCCCAAGATAGAGCCTTGTGGAACTCCTGTTGAAATTTCTAATAAAATTAGATGTAAGCCCAGCGCATTTCACAGCCTGTATTCTATTTTGGACGTAGTCAGCAACCAGACAGCGGGCTGTCGGTGACAATCCAATGAAATTTAGAATGGAGTTAAGAATTTCATGGCTCAGAGTGTCAAAGACTTTGGTGTAGTCCAGCAATATCAAAACTGTCAGCTTGCTTTTATCTATAGCGCTAAAAATATTATCTGTGATTTCTGACAATGCTGTAACACAGCCATGCCCCGACCTAAAACCAGACTGAGTAGTTGGAAGAATATTGTTAATATTCAAATGCTTTTGCAATTGCATTTCCATTACTTATTCCAGTAATTTCGAAAACGTCGGTAAAATGCTGATTGGCCTGAGATTATTATATGTTTATATGTTGAGGGATTAGGAGTCTTGGGCAGGGGAACCGAGTGTCTTAAACAAAAGTCGATAATATGCGTTATATGTGGCAACAAATATGGTAGACATAAATTTATTGTTAATATGTTTATACCATCTACTCCCGTAGCTGTAGTTTTAATATTAGATATAATCTTTAAAACTTCAATTTCAGAGACCTCAGAGAAGCTGAAGATGCTTTTTACTGATTCTTTTTTGTTATTTTTATAATATAAAAGTTATTCCTGGTCAACAGGAAGTTTTTGAATACAATCAAGAAAGTAATCATTTATTCGATTGACATCAATTAGTTCATCAGGTATTTGGTTATTTTGTTTTTTAGTAAAATTCAATAACTTTAAAGAAGACCAGATATCTTTTTGGGTTTTCATTGCCTGCTGATCAAAACATACTTTTTTTTTCTCTGCGAACGTCATTAGTAATCATATTTCTCATCTGTTTATATAGATTCCAATCAGCTGCATTATGATATTTTTTATATTTAGCTAATATTTTATCCCTATCCTTTATCATTTCACGAATAGTGTCGGTGAGTCAAGGCGCATATGGTTTCGAGATGTTATAGCTTTTGAACGGAGCATAAAAATCTGTAAAAGTCTGTAAATTTGTATTAAGAAATTCAACCTTTCGGTCCGCATTCTGTAAATGATAAATATTATCACAAGGAATAGACTTAAGGCCATAGTAAAACTGTTCAAAATTGAGATTTTTAAAATCACGAGCGGTTCTAAAAGCTGGCACGCTGGAGGTTTCAATGTTACTTATAAAGTACACTAATTCATGGTCGCTTACCTCTTCTACGTGGGATGTTCCTGCTGCTGTAATTGTCTCCTCGTCCGTTGTTAAGATGTAATCAATTAAGGTCGATGTAGTATGTGAGATACGAGTTGGTTCATTTAAAATTTGTTTTAGCCCTAAGCCCTCGAAAAGTTCTGTAGCACATTTAGCGTCAGCGTTTTCGAAATTAAATAAATTTATATTGAAATCTCCAATGCAATAAAATGTACGAGCCATTGGTAAAACAGATGATACAAAGCTTTCAAAATTATTTAAAAAATCGGTATATGATAAGTTTGGGGGTTTGTAAACAACACCAATTATGATTTCCCTATGATACATTTGTAACTTCAACCAAAGTTGTTCTATATTTTTGGGTGAATTAATTTTTGAAAACTTAATGTTTTCTCTGATGAAGAAACCAACTCCTCCTCCCCTGCTAGCTCTATCGCAACGGACAAAGACATAACCTAGTATATGAACTATTTCATTTGATATAGAACTATTAAGCCAAGTTTCGCTCACTCCAATAATATCATAGTTATTACATAAAACTACATTCCTAAAAGCATCAAAATGAGCTACCAGAGACCGAACATTAACATGTGCTATTTTAAGCTGTTTTTTCATATATTTTTTATTAACCATCAGAATTAAGTACAAATGAAAACATAACCTACAGAATAAAAAAAAACGAAATTTACATATATTAACCAATACTAAAATTTTAATATGTTTTGACTTGAAAAAATAACAATGTTTTTATTTTACAAATGTGTTAAATAATTTGAGAGATTACCTACTTATTTATATAGTGTTTGTGCCGCCAAAAAAAACTAAAAAAAAACTTAGAAATAAATTCTATTTAAGTACCCTAAACAAAACCATGTGTAATAAATTCAAGAAAACTTGTAGAGTCATTTCAGTAGACTCTGCCCTTAAGTAGTACGATAATATAACATTATTTATTTCATTATTAATGCTGCGAAATAAAGAAGGTCTATTTTTTAGTAAGAAGTTTGTCTAGATCGGAGATATCACGGATTTGTTTTTTATTATTTTCAATGCAAACAAATATTTTACCTCTTGATGTCCAACAGTTTTTTACACCTACAACAGCACGAATTTTTTGTATAATAACATATTTTTACTAGCAAGTTGCTCACTTATGACAATACCACTGCCCTTTAGACGTTTTTTTTGCACCAAAAACTTGATCGCGCACCCACCTATTCACAAAACAAACTAACAGAGGTCTTGTTTTTCCCGGAACTGCCGCCGTACCTAAACGATAGCTAAAGTCGATATCGCTTGTCGTTATATCGATTTTTAAGTGAGATTTAACAATTTTGACCGTTTCTTTGTTATAATCGAAATCATTTTTTTCAGAAATTCCATTGATAACAATGCTATTCAACATATTGTCCTGTTTATGGTCTACTAATTGGCTTTCTACCGTCTGTATATCTTTTTTTAATTTCGATATTGAGGTTAACAATTTTTTCTCAAAGACAGTAATTTTATTCAGGAATTCTGTTACCTAAAAGTTGTTCTCTTAGGTCTTTAAGACCTGATTGCAGGTTTTCTTCTAATTTGTCAACACGAGTTGACATATTGCTACTAGCAGCGGGAAGATCGGCAGGGCCTGAATTCACTTTTTGCCCTCTTCTGGTCATAACTGCACTGTAAACCACTTAACAAATTTACAGGCACTCGTTAAACGTAAAAATATATTTAATTTACTACTTTATATTTGAAATAATTATTATTTAGGAGGTAGAGCCGTAAATCACACGTGTTACTCGAACAACGCCATATCTACTACTATCATCAGGACAACAAATTTGTGGTGGTGAGACTGTGAGACTTTCAAGTGTTTCAAGAGCCAATTCTTAACGTAATAGTTTATTTTTATAACACGGTAACATTAAGGATTTTAAATAATTACTAGTTATTAAGCTTATAATCACAGATGTTTAAAGAGTTCAGAGGAAACAATAGCTCTACCAATTTCACAATACTTTTATAAGGTCTACATAACAAAATTAAGGTGTTGTTAGATTTAAGACCAATAATGTAGATACCATAAAAATATTATGAAAAATTTGTTTTTATTCTAAATAACACCAACAAATACGAAAATTTTGAAAAATAACATATAAGAACGATTCCGAAAAGAATTGAAATAAAAATTAATTCGTAAACGGTGCATGATAATAACCACACACATTTGGAGGACAAATATCTTCGGAATAAAGTACGATAATTATCATTTTTAGGTCCCATTTTAAAGAAAAAACTCAGAAGTTTTAATTGACATGACCTGAAATCAAACGACCCGGAAACATTTTTCGTAAAACCTGTATAGAAATTCTCGCAAAAATAAGGTCCTATAATTCTCTCCAATGATACTGGTTGTATTTTTTTTTGGTCGTGTAAAAACTGTTGGTGAATTTGTTGATTGATTCACATCAGATAATTTTATTGTTTGTTTATCCATTATCATAAAACTACATATACTTACATAAGAATAAATTACAAAATATTTATCACATTTACAGTACCTAAAATTAAGATAACCAATTCCCAAAAATATTTAAAACTGTAACTCAAAGAAGTTTCCACTTTTTGGGGTCAAGGGTGTATAATATATTTCCTAATAAACTTTAAAATATAAACTCTAAATACTTTTCTACAAAAAATTCTGGGTATTTAGAAAAAGGACGACCCTATATAATGATATAATATAATTGATATTAAAAATGCATCTTCTTTTGTTTGACGAGGTGTAGATTAAAGTAGTGCCGGACTGGCCGGTCCACAAACACGTATTTTCTGAATGCACTCCTTTTATTTAAAACACGGGTTACCCGTTTCAAATGTAGACACTGGTTATACCTAACAATCGTAACTAAAGTAACTTTAAACTTGTCAATATCAGGTTGTTAACACTTCGAAATCTCAGTTACTACTAAATCAAAATGTGGCCTCGCGGCGCGCTTATATAGCCTTTATAAGAGGATGGAATGATCTAGAAAATTCTAGAATAATCTGATGCTACAGGGTGAGAAGAATTAAGCCTAACATAACATTCGAGAACGAGTTTTGACACTATCATAGTCGTTACATGGATACAAATTAAGGTAACTCTACTTCAATAAAATAACAAATAACACTGGGGAACAAAAAAAAACTTTTTTCTGCGGCATTAGTTTTTGTAGTAAATTTAGTGACATTAAACACAATAAGTCCTAACTACATATTTTGTTTGTTTAAATTGACTCTACTTTCGTTTACAGTTAGCGATAACGCCTTTTATTCTATGCAACAAAAAGTGTTTATTTGTTGCCTTCGCGGCGACTTTACTTATCGCATCTAAGCGGGCCATGAAATAAAATCGAGTGCACAAATCTTTTTTGACAGTGACATTTCAGTCAGTTTAAAATTATTTTATTAGATATCAAGTGCTTTTTTGTCACTGTCTGAATTTTTTAAAAGAACGTATTTTTAATTGCTACTATATCAGTTTGTTCATTAAGTCGTTTAAGTTGGTGTTAAATTTAAAAATAACAATGAATTCTTCACGCAAGAGTTGTGTGAACCATCCCGACAAATTTTGCTACATATGTGGAAAATTCTGTCAAGAAAAACAGCAAAGAAACATTAACGGTTTTGTAAAACAAGCATACCAAGCATATTTTGGCAAGTATCTTGGACAGCAGGATAAATGGTGGGTGCCTCATAAAGTTTGTAAATCTTGTGTAGATTCACTTCGCTACTGGACCCAAGGGGGATGCAAAGGACTTCCATTTGGGGTGCCGATGACGTGGTGTGAGCCATCAAATCATGTTGATTGTTACTTTTGTGCCGTGAATATAAAAGGTATGAATAAATATAAAAAGCGTACTTGGGTTTTTCCAAATATACAGTCGGCTAAATCACCAGTGTTGCATAGTGACTCATTGCCAGTGCCGATATTTAGTACCTTGTCAAACGTTACTTGTGATGATGTCGAAATGATGGACATTCAAAGTGACAGCGACAGTGAAAGTGAATTCGAATATTATAGTGCAACTGCAACGGTGAGGGGTTTTAAATTTGTCTAAGAAATCAGCAGAGCTTCTTGCATCAAGACTTAAAGAAAAACAGTGCCTACAGCCTGAGGTAAACATAACATCTTATCGAACGAGAGAGAAAAACATTCTTCCGTATTTTACCGAGGAAAATAGTTTAGTATATTGTAACGATGTTTCCGGACTTCTACATTTAATGGATCTTTCCGAATACCGACCAGAAGATTGGCGGCTTTTTATAGACAGTTCTAAAAGAAGTCTAAAATGTGTTTTACTGCACAATGGAAATAGATTAGCTTCAATCCCGATAGGTCACTCTACCAAACTTAAAGAGGAATACCAAAACATTAAACTGGTTTTAGAGAAAATTTTGTTTGTACAACATCAGTGGTCTGTATGTGTGGATTTAAAAATGGTGAACTTTTTATTAGTTCAACAAGGTGGGTATACTAAATACCCCTGTTTTCTCTGTTTATGGGATAGTCGGGCAAAGCAAGAGCACTGGACTAGAAAGGACTGACCGTCTAGAGAAAATATGACTGTTGGGAATGCCAATATTATTCACGAACCCCTAATTAGCCGGGAAAAAATCATTCTTCCGCCACTTCATATTAAACTTGGGCTCATGAAACAGTTCGTTAAAGCTCTGGATAAAAATGGTGATTGTTTTAAATATATTTGTCAAACATTTTTAATTTATATGACACTTTTTTTTATCTCAGAAACTAGAGTCAATTAAGATTTTTTCCCATACTCCTCGTATTTGGGGCAACACAATTACTCAAAATCGACTTTCAGAACCCGCGCCGCAGAATCACTGTTCCCCTGTGATAATAAATACATTCTCTAAATCGTAACAAATCTATAACTAGGGCTAAATTCGCAACAATGTATTTATAGCCTTCTAAAGACAGTATAATTTAAAAAATTGTACCGGGTGTTCTTTGATAACATTTTGATGAGCCATAACTTTTTATTTTTAAGGATATCAAAATGAAACAAAAATCATTGTGCATAGTTATCTAGCAAGTTTTTTTCTGCTTTAAAAATAAAACAAAACAGTAACATTTCTCAAAATATTAACCTAACCTATATGTTTCTAAAATGGTAAGCCCTATATAGTTTCGGATACTTTGGTTATACATGGAATTTCAATTCATAATGCTCGAAAATGGCATCAAAGATACATTTTGATCATCGGTAACTTTTTTGTTTTTCAGGATATCGAAATGAAACAAAAATCATTTTGCATAGATATTTAGGAAGTTTTTCTTTTTTTTTATATAATACAAAAGACTAACGATTAACAAAGTAACACAATATTTAAAAACACAAACATTAAATTATTCTAAAAATGGCTCTACTTGTCTGCCATTTTACTCGACACAATTTTCGTACACTCTAATAGTATGATTTGTAGCGTTCACTAGCATCTTTTAACTCATTTATTGTATTTATAATTTTTCGCCTCAGTTCTTCAGCATTATCGCATTGTGATTTACATATTATATTCTTAACCTGCCCTTGAAAGAAAATGTTCATTACAGTCAAGTCCAGACTGTTTGGGGGACAGCCAGTTGTTACTCCATTTCCAAAACAGTCATTTGGATATTCCAAATTAAGATAGTTTTTAACTTGAATTACGCTGTAAAGCGGAGCACCATCTTGTTGCCACATTTTCCTAGCTAAATTGTTCACCGGTAAATTATCAATCTGTTGTGTTGATCATTTTGTAACAAATGCAAATAATATATTCCCCAGATCAATAAATATGGGACCTAATATATTTTTGTTTATCACACATTATTTATAGGCCAGTGTCGGGTGTTCTGACGATTACAACCATGTTTGGTTGTAAAACAACTTTCATCAGACCAAGAAACGAAATTTAAAGGGTTTATATTTGTATTTTTTAAAACCATTTTGAACTGCGGGAGACCGGTATTTCCCGAGAATATTTTTATTAAGTGATGTTGATGGATATGCTTAATAAAACCCGAGTATGTTGGTTTCCGCTTCTTCGTCTAAAACTCTACTAGGTCTAGGGCTTTTCACATTAAACAAGCTTCCACTTTCTTGTATTTTTTTAATAATCTATCATTTTCCATTTAAAAAAATTTCGGTTAGGCTAATATCTTGAAAAAACCCTGGTTCTATTTTTAAAACAAAAAAACCTGCTAGATAACTATGCAAAATGACTTGTGTTTCATGTTGATATCTCTAAAAGCAAAAAAGTTACAGCTCATTAAAATAATATCATATATTATTATTATTATATTATATTATAAATTAGGGGAACCACTTTCCTCAAACTTTTTAGACCGAACCGTCATACAAAATCATCAGCGAGTCGATATGACGTAACCAGTTTTTGGTTTATTGTGGGGTATTTAACATTTCAAACTCCATTTCTCTGTGGCAGGAATGTTTAATTTAAACTGCAGAGTAAAATAGAATCGATGCATGTTAACCGGCGGTAATACAGGAGAGTTTAATTGCTTAGTAATTATTTAACAACACAATAGATTTTCTAATTTAGTTTGGGTTGTCATTATGGTTTAAACAAATTTAACACCTATTAGCGTTTTTTAACAATTTCTGTTAATAGGATCAAAATGTAGCGTGAAAAAGTAAATAAAAACTTCCTCAGTGTTTTTTGCATATATTTAATTGCTTTTAACTATACTTTAGTTAGATAGAACTATAAAAAACAAGTTTTTTCACAATTCCTGTTAATAGGATCAAAATGTAGCGTGAAAAACTGAATATAAACTTCCACAGTATTTTTTGCCTATATTTAATAAGTTTTAACTATACTTTAGTTAGATAGAACTATACAAAGCAAATTACTATAGATAAAGATAATATTAAACTGGAAACCGACCTACATTTACTGAAAGTAAATTTAACAGTCCAGATTTTTCAGGAAAAAGATACTGAAACTTACTTATTTATTTTGGACTACTATTTTACACTAGCAAGCAGTTGGAAATATAAAATGTTTGATTTCTCTAATATCACCCATGAAATATATATCATGGATAGTTATTTAAAATAATTCCAACCAGGGGGATTGATTCGGATGACACTTGGTTGATATCCATCACTACTTAGAACAATCCAGCGAAACTTTGTTGAGTTTGTCAATATATGCCCAAATTGCTGTTATTATTAAGCCCAAAGGGCCACTGAAATAAGGCATTAGTGCCAAACCCACGGCTTTTTCCACAATACGTCCATTCGGTTCGTTCATTGGTGTTAACAACGGTATGACCCAGAAGAGCTGAAGACATTGTGGTTGGTTGCAAACATAATAAAGCTGTTGGCCACATACAAACTAGCTGACAATTTTGAAATTAAAGAAGTAAATGATCAATCAAAAATTAAAATTTTGTTATAATAAAAGATTTTTCAAGGATACAAAATGACCCTTTTATTTCTGATAATTCTGTGTAAAATTCTTAAATACTGATATTTAAGGGGGATAACCATATTTTTCGAGGGATTGTTGTGCTAGATCTTTTAACTTGTGAAATTTTCTCAGACAAAATATCAAATAGTCGTAATAGGTTGTTGTTGCTTATGAAAGATGCGTTATTTATGATACAACTAAACACATAAGGTACTTTAATCCTTCAGGGTATAATTTTTAAAAACTGGACTTGTCCTAGGTTTTTACAGGAACATGATCTGTGGGAATACTACCTATATGTTGTTTTAAAGTGCATTAACTGCATCAATTTATCAAACTGGACTACTAACAGTGTCGTCGATGTTAATCATGTCGCATGGAATAAAAATTGCCCGATTTATGTAATACATTAGGGCTCCAACGTCAAAAATTATCACCAATTTTTGTACCACAAATATAATTCTGTAGTAGAATTATAAGACATTATTTGTATTATTTTTCAAATTTTCAAACCCAGTATGGTACAAATATGTCATAACGGTAAAAACTGCAACATCTTCTTGCGTGATGTGTAAATGTTAATCGTAATACATTTAGCTTATAGAACTAGAATAGGGTCAAGTTATTATATATTTATACATTTTAGTGAACTAAATATTAAGATATAATAAGAAAATCCCAATAGAACCAACAATTGATTTTTGTATCATGTAACTGTTAACATCGGTGTACAAATATCAAAATTACAATCGGCCCTTACAGATCTACTATCAATATTTCTTTTTGTTAAGTTAACAGAAGTTACCCTTCGTATCATGAAGTGACATTGTCGAACCTAGGCCATGGCAACACTAAATGAGAAACTAAATTACACTTACACAAGTTGGGAAATTGTTATTTTTATAGCTATAATAGGGGTAGCCGTTAAAATAATTAAAGTTATTAGTGTTTAAGGTCAATTTTTGCAGTAGTTCCGAATAGACCGGCAGTCACATTACTTTGATACTGACAGAAAGGATTAACGAGATAAACTTAAAAAAGTTAAGAGTATTTTATTTTACATTCAACTGTTTTTGGTTAAAATGATAAATTATTTAACAAATCTGACATGTTCAACCGCCATTTTCTCAATAACTAGACAGGTATAGGACATACAAATGTTTCATACTTAGAAATTTATGTGGAATTCGAAATTTTGAAAAATATACGGGATGTTTCAATTAAAATATTGAAGTTGGTAGTAGTAATGCACTGGTTGCCCGGCTTAGTAGTGACCTAATGATGCTGATATACGTTAAATCTGCAACTGATTCAACCATACAACTTTTCAAGTGCTCACATTAATATATTGATTAAAAAAAGTAATAACAGACTGGCTAGTAATCTCGTGGTTATCCGGTATACCCGTTATACGTCAAAAATCATATGCTTTGTTTAGGAAGAGATAAACGAGAGATCATAGAAAAAACAGAAGTAGAAGAAGAGGAAATAAGTAAGGGGTGAAAATATAAGGAAACAAATTAAGACCTCGCAAACAACGGGGATGATCATAACAGTAAAGGAACGCCTATATTATATTTTATTGATCATTTAATTTAATAAAACGAAACTGAGGATGAACACAAAGCCAATTAGTATCTGCAAGTAAGATTATTTTTAATTTCCGTTTGAATGCAGGAAGATCTTCTTAGTAGCAATTAATCGTGTATCAGGTGGCAGCAAAATCAAGGCCAAGGCGTCATTCAGATGCTTTTTAAGAGTTTTGATATTTGGATCAAAGATATACGTCCTTAGGACCATGCATTTCGTGGAAAAACACTTATATATCGCTTCCGGTGTAACTGGAAGTAGACCTAGGTCGAGAAGTTTAGAGTGGACCCTATATATATTTTTGCTCCATTTGAGTGCGCGAAAATAGTAGGCATTTGTTTTCAAAATTGCGGCGTGTGAGACATTATTTCTAAGATCACTATGGCGGTACAGCGACGTTATTGATCGAGTTTTCGTCAAGCAACCCAGTGAAACGGCAAATAAATGAAGCACATTGATTATTCTTGAGACATGAGAAAATTTCGATTTATCTCCTATTAGGATACGTTTTAATAGTCCTTTCAAATGACATTCTTTCTCTTGAATTTTATCGAAAATTTTAAATAGAAAATGGTATTTTTTTTCTAAATTAACTTTAAATTATGAACTATACAGGTAAATACCTGACCCACTACGTTTTTTTTATTTCCAATTAATAAATCATTTTGTTTATGAATGTTTTGTTTGTTGATATTTTATTATGATGCCGGAGATTACCTTCTTAGAAACACTGATGAAGGCAAATTGTGTAAAAAAAATGCTACATACAAACTAAGTCTTCGTTTTATATATTAGGACCTAAATACCCAAGAAAACTGTTTTAGTGAATATATTGATGATTATATATAAGCAATTTAAATCTAGCCCTAAATTAAGACCGATACCCCAATAATTAGGTTACTTGTTGTTCAACTAGTCGGTCAAGACTACCCTACCCCTTCTCTTTAATATATATATATATATATATATATATATATATATATATATATATATATATATATATATATATATATATATATATATATATATATATATATATATATATATATATATATATATATATATATATATATATATATATATATATATATATATATATATATATATATATATATATATATATATATATATATATATATATATATATATATATATATATATATATATATATATATATATATATATATATATATAAAGAGAAGGGTAGTAGGGTAGTCTTGACCGACTAGTTGAACAACAAGTAACCTAATTATTGGGGTATCGGTCCTAATTTAGGGCTAGATTTAAATTGCTTTTAAGCTACGCCAAGCTTTCGGTAATGATTATTACCTTCTTCAGGGCTGCAATATGAGAAGAAATTTGTTTTTTATCTCTGTATGCACATTAATTAGAAATTGAGGATTTTTAGAAAAAAAAAAAAGTAGAAAATTGTACTCACTGCTTTGCAATTAGTATTGATAACTTCATGCGAAAAACAAACACACTTTGACCTTAACATTAAATTTAGATTTTACATACTGGCAGGAAGTCCTGTTCTCCATATATTTTTATATTGAAATACGAAGCAAGTAAATTTCTTATGTAGGTTTTTTTTGACATGTAAAGAATGTTATAGTACGTTCTGTCAGGATGACTGAAACACAGATCTAGGATTTAGCTATGTAATCACATCGATATACATCCAGATACAAAGAAAAATCAGTAGCTGAGAAATATCTTAATCAAACCAGAACAAGTATGAATTAAAAGTCGAATTTATGCCTACGACAAACTACTCGAATTGAAGCGACTGACTATAGAAAGGTATATGGATATAATACGTACAAATACTTATAATTTTTAAAAGGAAAATTCTGTGTTATTTAAACTATTATTGGTGTTCGTATAATTGTTCAGATTAAGTAAATTTGAATAAATAGAACTAAGGTCTTCGATATCAGCTCTCTTATTTAACGAATTAGGATTCAGAAATAATTCCACCATTTCCAGAAACAGTCTCTTGTTATAATTAGTTTCCTTACATAATATTTGGGTATCATTAAAGTTGAATAAGTGCCATGATTGATTTGTGTGTTCTGAATGTGCACAAGTATTTTTCATTAATCTACAGTCGCTTTTATGCGAAGTTATTCTGTCTTTTAGGACCCTAGAGGTTTGGCCTATGTAAATACCCTCACACTCTGAACAAGGAATACTATATACAATGTTTGATGTTTTTTGTATTTCATCCCTATCTTTTAATTTTGTAAAAGTGTTGCCTACTATTTTATTATGTTTAAAGGCGATTTTAATTGAAGGATCATACTTGAACAACTTAGTTATTTTTGTTGAAATTTCTTTTATGTAAGGTAACGAAAAATAGTACCTCGGTCTATTTTGAGAATCGAAGGCACTGATGTTGGGACTTATTCCATCATTTCTCTCTCCAGGGTTGATTATTGGAGCTGTGTTATATAATAGTTTTTTTAATAACTTTTGTGGATATGAATTCTTGAAGAGAATATCATACAATCTTTTTAAGTTTTTTCTAAGTAGACTAGGGTGAGAAATCCTTTCAATACGTGTTTTTAGAGCCAATACTAGATTGATCTTTATTTTTTTGGGGTGGTTGGAATGGAAATTAAGATATCTACCAGAACTGGTAGGTTTTATGTACCAGTCTAGTAAAATCTGGTTGTTGTCATTCCTAAATAGTTTGGTGTCCAAAAACGGAACTCTATTGTCAGTTGTATATATATATCATATATATATATATATATATATATATATATATATATATATATATATATATATATATATATATATATATATATATATATATATATATATATATATATATATAGTTATATAAAGGTTGATTCAGAAATAAGAACCTTGACGGAATATGAAAAAAACTTTTATATATTTTTTCTCTAAACCTTACCGTTTAGAATGCCTACAGGACATTAAACATGCATAATAAAAAGGACATTTGACATTGACACATCTGTTATGAGCAAGAAATCAATTTTAATTTTGTAACGTTATCACTACATAAAGACCCATTAACCCAAAAAACGACAACCTTCAGACGCGTAGAACAGGGTATATACCCTGCATTTATGGTCATAATTTTTACCACTCGGTATATTGCTTATTTTTATTAAAAATATGTATAGCTTGGCTTCTTTACTAAAAATTATTACTGTTATAATGTTTCATACGAGGTATCATTTCGGAGTTTTATTCGAGTTAATGCGTCAAAACCCTTTATAGGCCTAGCAATAGAGCAGAAATTTATTGATTTTGTGACAAAAATACTACCTAAAAACCAACTGTGCCATCACTTAAAACACTGCTGGTTCATGCTGATATTTTTTCTACTCGGAACTATTATTTATTAATTTGTTATAAACAATTTAGTGCAAGAAAATGGCGATTTTTTGCTTATAAAATGAAAACGATGTAAGCAATCGCAATGTTATAAAGAGGTGGCTTGTAGAGAATTTAAATAAGAACAAAACGAGCTATTAAACAAGTGTTTAGGATGATTAGTTTCGAAGAAAATGCGAAAAAAATCGGAAAATTCAAAATTTTTTAAAAAATTCATAAATTGACCATTTTTTAAGTTGTAGGGTAGATCTTCCGGGAAATGGTAGTCAATCACATAAACTTTATGCAAGTACAGACAGGCGTCATGGGATAATTAGTTTTTAAGTTACTGTAATTTGAATTTTTACTGCCAATTTTCAGAGAGTCTCGATGCGACACGGATTGGCATATTTCAATTTTACAAGAAACCCTTAAAAACTCATATCAACATAACATATCTTCAATCACTTTGTCAAATCATATATTCTTTTCTCAATTCAAGGGTATCTACGATAAACTTTTACTACTCTTAAATGATGAAATTCTGTGAGTAATAATACAGACCGACAAAAAAAAATTTTGTTGTAATACAAATCAGAATAGCATAATCTAATAGAATGGAGATATCCAAATACAAAAATTACAAATAGAAAAATATAGCACGTAGGGTTTTCTTGTATGAGTTGTAGAACCGTATGAAATGTTACGATAATTAATATCTATAGAAAAATGATTTCAAAAAATTCTTTTCTTCTGTTTATTGACTATGTTTACAGTTTTCGCCTATTGGTGCAGTGGATGAAGAGAAAGAAAAAAAGTATGCCTTTTGCAGTTCCAATGGTATGGCGAGAATCCACCAATCATTCTGACGATTGTTATTTTTGCCTGACAAACACTGAAGGTTATTCCAAAAAAAAGGGAAAGCACAATATAGAATATCCAAATTTGCAATCTGCCATACGACCTGTTCCTCATAATGTAAATTTGCCAGTGCTGATTGCGCCTTTAAATTGGCAAGCTATTGATTTGGGAGATAATGGAGCTAACGCATCATCAGGCAGCTCACAAGAACAGTGCACCGATCCCACTTTTATCACAGGTCCCAGTTCCGGCGAGCCACATTTGATTGTTCAAAAAGAATTAAATGATTTAGTACGTGATTTGGGGTTATCCAAGCAACAATCAGAACTTCTGGGTTCCCGTTTTAAGGAATGGAACCTATTAACCCAAGAAACAAAAATTACGAATTTCAGAAGAAGAAATGCTATGTTTTCTGAATTCTACAGTATGGAAAATTCGATGTGCGCGTGTACTGATATAGACAGTTTAATGCAGGAACTTGATATTGAACATTCTCCCCGTGAGTGGCGCTTATTCATAGGCTCATCTAAATATAGCTTAAAAGCTGTGTTATTGCATAATGGAAATTTAAAACCCTCTATACCAGTTGCCCATTCAGTTGCAATGAAAGAAAATTAGGAAAATATGCGCACGATTTTGGATAAAATAAACAACTTCTTCTTCAAGTGCCGTACCCATATTCGGGCGTTGGCGATGGTCAGTAAGTGCCTTGAAACCTATCTTATATCAAGATGTATATGGTTTCTTGAATGCACTACATTAGACCATTATACTAGGGAATGTGTTCTACGTAGTGGTTTCCCGTTGCCTTCCACGAAGTTGTGTCGTATAGTGTATGTGTTGAGTAAGAGGTCTTGTTACTGTTCGCAGTCGACCCCAAGTCTACGAACAGAGTCGTCATTTTATTACCCCAACGACCAAAGGCACCTCGGGAAGGTACCGGACCAGGCATATCGAGTACTCTTTATTTAAAAAGTGCCGGCTACGCCAAGTCTCGAACCCACGCCTTCCGGGTGGAAGCCAGCTCTCTTACCACTGAGCCACCGAGGTGTGTACCAGTCTAGGTAATTTTTCCGTTGTAAAATGGACCCATTTTAGCCGCCCCACAATAAAATTGTTTTCCTGCCAATATAAAAGGTTCTAATTAGGCTATTAAAAAATGTTACGTATTAGGGCTTTCCGCATATTTTTTTATTATTGGGAGGTATTTCCAGTGTGAAGACAATAAGCTGGCTTGTGTTAGAAAAATCTTGCCGGCCAGTGTACTTTTTGGTAAAGAAGTAAGAAGTTATAAATATTTTAATACAAATAAATACGGGGGCATATACCCCTGTTCTAGGCCTCTGAAGTGACCCATATGGTTGTCGTTTGTTGGGTTAATGGGGCTTTAAGTAATGATAACATGGTCTAAAATTGAAATTGATATCTCGCTCGTAGCAGATGTTACTTAATAAAATGTCCTTTTTATTACACATGTTTAATGCCCTGTATATTCTGAACGGTGAGGCTCAGAGAGAAATTATATAAAACTTTTTTCCATATTTCGTCAAGGTTTACATGCCTTTAAATTTTCGGTACTTATTTCTGAATCACCCTGTATGTGTGTGTTACTAAATGACTGTGTGCGAAACGGAATTAGATCAATTTTCACTATTCTTATTAAGGGGCAATAACGTATGTCCCGTAAGTTTTGGCACAAAATTGAGGGGGCTTGAAAATAGGTTGTAAAGATAATATATCGAGATGGCTTTGGAAACAAAAAAATGTTTATTTGCTTGACATTAGTTTGACAAGTCATTTTTTAAAGTCAGTTGCATTAAAATGTCTTATAAATTAGAAATACGAAAAAGTATTTATAATTTGGTTGGGCCAAGGCTGAAATAGTTCGCATTTTTCAAAACCAAAATATTTCACGCAGAAGTATTTACCGTACTATAGCCGAATGTGAAGAAGGAATTCCCTGTTTAAATCTTCCAAAAAGTGAAAGACCAAGAAGTTTCACGCGAGAAAGGACGGAAAGATTGGTAAGAAGAGCAAAAGACAGAGTCGGAGTTTCTACAAGAAAATTAGCGCGTCAATTCCGATCTTCAAAGAGTACAGTATGGCGGGAATTGACAAGAAATGGTCAAAAATATCGAAAAAGACGAAAGTGTCCTAAATATACCGAAAATCAATTAGCACGGATACCAAGATGCTGTCGAAATCTTAGGCGGATACATTTTTCAAATGAGAAAGTCATTATTTTGGACGATGAAAAATACTTTACCCTTGCCAACTCGGAAATCAAAGGAAACGATGGTTTTTATACGGACAATATAGAAGAGTGCCCAAACAATGTTAAATATAAGGAAAAAGCAAAATTTGCTGATAAAGTTTTGGTGTGGTGTGCGATTTCGATTAGAGGGATATCCAGACCTTATGTGGGTCGAGTTAGGGGGAAGCTTTGGATGCGGAAAGGTATATTGACAACTGTCTTAATAAATTAGTTCATTTTGTACACCAACATCACGTGGGAGATGATATAATGTTTTGGCCCGACTTAGCAAGCTGTCATTATGCAAGAGCAACTCAAAATTACCTTCGTCAAAATAACATACCTTTCGTACCAAGACAAGATAACCCCCCTAATTTACCTCAGGCCCGCCCGATTGAAGATTTTTGGGCATTGTTATCCCGCAAAGTGTATGATGGAGGGTGGCAAGCCGAAAATGAGGATCAATTACGGCGTAGAATTTTTAGAAAGATAGGCGAAATTGATGTTGAAGTTGTCCAGAACCTAATGCGAGATGTTCGCAGAAAATTGCGTCTAATTGAGCAGCACGGCCCCTTCAATTTAATTTAAATTATTAATTTTGTTAGTTACTAAGCCGTTAATTATAGTAAATAATAAAAGTTTAACCAAAGCTACATATTAAAAGAATATTTTGTTTTAAATTTTGTGCCAAAACTTACGGGACATACGTTATTTATAACGAAGGAAGTTTCGGGTTACAATATACTAGTTGTATGCAATTGGGTTTTTTGTGTTTTTAATAATTTACAATTTTTAATTAAATTATCGAGTCCTTATAATATTTTTCTTTTTATCCTCAAGAATTGCCTTTTGAAACACCGCGCGACGCTGCGGAGTCTAAATTTTCTATATTGTATTAAATAATTTTCCCCCAACATTCTATTTCAATGCTCCTAGACTCCGGAACATTGTTGTATATTTACCGTTCCAAAATCCAATTTTCTGCAGCCGAGAAAATTTTAAATTAAAATACAGAATAAAATAGAATCCTAAGCGGGTTACCTGACGAAAGCACAAAGGAATTTAATTATTTAAACATTGAGAAACAAAACCGTCTCTGTATTAGCTTCGCGTATTAGTGTGGGTGTTTTTGAAATACTTCGAGAAATGTTCAAAGAACAGAATTTAATTTTGCTTTTTACTGCCAATCAGAAAAGGACGAGTTCTAAATCGCTCAAGTCCCTTTCTTGTCCATTTTAATCTTCTTTTAAACGTTTCTTTTTGCGAATTTTAGTCGATTCATCATTTCCATGAATGGTTTCACTTCGTTAAATGTAAAAACTTGTGGTTTTGACAGTGCTCAGCATTCCACATTGCTTAATTTATAATTCCTGAATTTCACCTCGGATAAATGGGTCTACTTATCTTTTATAAAGAAAATTATTTTAAAATCTCTTCTCACATGGACGATTTATTTTATTGAATAAGTCGTTTTTTCAGGTTAGCATGAAAAGAGGGATTAACTGCAAATAAGCACGTCAACCCATTCGGTTTTTAGTGTCTTAGATAGGATTTATTAAATATGCGTTCAAATAGGAAAGATCTTGTAAGTTATAATCTCACAAATACTCTTTTACAGCACACAGAGGGCTGTTTATCAAAACTAGCTTGAAAAAAGTACCCGTCAAAAATTTAATGTTAGATACGGTAAAATAATGTAAAACACCCATATCATAATAGCATTTTAATATATAAGTAAATTTCTATTTATTACAAATAAATAAACATATCATTTGCAAATAGTAGTCGTATTAATCTTTATATTTATGGTACATTTCAAAATATTATTTCAAAATATGGCCTAGTAGGCTTTGAAAATATGACCCTTGTCAATAATAACATAACGTATTGACACTTAAATGTCAAATACATTAATTTTTAGTGGGATTATTGATTATTTAAGAGAAGTGTTGTTGATATTAGTGATTGCTGCTAAAGTAAGTAAAAAAATTATAGTTTCCTAGTTTTGTAGATATAAAATCGTACTTGTACCAAAATGTTCCAAACTTATTTTTGGAAAAATTAATAGGTTACTCTGTTACGGTTTTAAGTACATAAAGTTTTTTTTGCGTTTTTTTGCGATAAGAGGTTTTTTCTCATTTGATTCAGATACCATGGGGACTATATCAAGACGCGTATTTTTTGAAAAGTGGCGAATGACGGCTAAAGTCAACAGAAATAGTACCTTACTTGCTTTTGTAAAAGAGACCCTAAATTTACATATAGTTTCTAAAGAGATAGAAGAAGAATGGAAAACAAATATAAAACTGTTTTCTCAACATATTAGCGAGAGATGGGAACGATCTTCAAGAAAATTAAACGTATTTTTAAAAAATTACGAAAATTGGCTAAGTAAAGAAGATTTGATTTTTGAAAATAGTAGTTCTGATAGTGACGGCAATGCAGAGGAGATAAGCAAAATCAGATTGTTGTCCTTCAGACGAGTTTATTAGAATCACTGATACACGAGCTGAAATTTCTCTTCAAGCTTTGCTTGATCATACCGCAAAACGGCTTGCAATAGTACAAGAACCAGTAATAAATCGTTTAGTATCATCCGGGGTTACTAATTTTAATTTAATTAGTAAATGGGGCTGTGACGGAAGTTCCGGGCACAGCAGATATAAACAAAAATTTAACAACCCAAACTCTAACGACGAATACTTATTTATTTTCTCCTTTGTAATTATTAAACTACATCCCCAAAATAACCAACAGGTATACGTTTGGCAAAACAGTAGGGCATCTTCGACTAGATTGTGCCGTCTAATAAAATTTTTTTTTGAGAAGGAAACTCATGAAAGAACAGTATTGGAAACACAACAAATTCAAAACCAAATAGCAAGTTTAAGGCCGACTAAAATCACAATTGAGAACATGGAAATAAATATTCATCACGAGCTACATTCAACCATGGTCGATGGTAAAGTTTGCAATTCACTGAGCAACACCAAATCATCTCAAACTTGTTATATCTGTGGCGCCACTCCCAAAACTATGAATATGGAAATAGGCACCAAAAGTTGTATTAACTATGGTTTTGGCATATCTACATTGCACGCTTGGATCAGGTGTTTTGAATGCTTGTTGCATGTTAGCTATAAGCTTTGTATTCAGAAATGGCTGGTGAAAGGTGAAGAAGAAAAAAATCAAATAAAAATAAGAAAATCTGAAATTCAACAAAAATTTAAAGTTGAAATGGGCTTAATTGTAGATATGCCAAAACCAGGGTTTGGATCGACTAATGATGGGAATACGGCAAGAAAGTTCTTTCTAAATCCAAAAAAAACTGCAGATATAACAGGTTTGGATGAAACTCTAATACATAGGTTCAGCGTTCTTTTGCAAACTTTGTCATCTGGGTACGAAATTCAGATCGACATGTTTGAAAAATATGCAGCAGATACTAGGCAACTCTACTTAGATCTTTATTCCTGGTATTACATACCTGTTACGGTGCACAAAATTCTTGTTCATGGGGCAGATATTATTAAACATTTTATTTTGCCGATTGGACAACTATCGGAGGAAGCCCAAGAAGCCCGTAACAAAGATTGCCGAAGGTTTAGGGAGTTTAACACTCAAAAAATATCCCGTAATGCCTCGAATAAAGATCTACTTAGGATGTTGCTGATCTCATCTGACCCGCTTATAAACAGTTTTAGACAAAACACTCAGAAGTCTAAAAACGCTTTTTCGGTAGACGTTTTAGCTTTGTTAAAATGTCCTTCTATAACTAGCATTAGTAACCCCGATGATGATGATAATGATGATGATGATGATGATGATGATGGTGATGAAAGTAATTCATATGACGAAGTAGAAAGCGTATAAAGTTTTAATATTACTTCATTTCTTACTTTTTTCCGTTCATTTCCACAATAATTAATTATTTTGTCTATTGTATATATTCTGTTTCTCACATATATTTAAAGAACTAATTAAAAATATATTAATATTACACAAGCGAGTTTTTAGATACATTTCTATCGTAGAAACCAATTAAAATCGATATTGTCATATAATTATTTCATTTTTTTGTTTCAAATTTGAATATTAATCTGATTTTGCTTTTTGTGCTACTTCTATGTACTTTTATTTTTAATATTAATGTATAGATATGATTTTTAGTTTATTTACTGATGTCAAGCATTTAATCTTGTGCTTTTTTATATAAAAAAATTGAAGCGCGTTGTTAATAATATAAAATCAATTTGAAGATTTTGTTTACATCACATGTTAGTCTTAATATTTTATTACAGTACATATTGATATTCGTAAAATTTAACGTCATATAAGATAATCTGTTGTTTCTATCAAATATTAAATATAGATGTAATGGAAATTTCGTTAACTACTTAAAAACACGTACGTACACATTTTATTTAAAACTGAGTAACAGTGTTTCTGTTTTAACTTGTAAAATGTCATATTTATTAATTTAATTTGCTAATTTAATAATATTAATTTTATAACTAAAATTAGTTTTCTCTATTTTCCTAGGAGTCAAATTTTTAAATACGACCTGTTTTTTTGAAAAAATGTTTAATGACCATAAGAAAAATGTTTTAATATTTAGGCTATAATTTGATTTAATTTTGAAGCATTAATCCTTACATAATTTTTGTCCTAGAATACTAATAAAAACACATATTGGTATTTACATATATTATTTACTTGTTGACGCCCTATTTCAATAATTATTGTATTTATACTTGAACAATATAAAAGTGTATTTTGGTTAACAATACTTTTCTCGTTATTCGTCAATTAAAAATAAACAATAACACCTCAATAACTGCAATGCAGGCATAATTAAAGGTTTAAAATGATATTTTTCAAAAAATATTTAATAGTTCTCTAAAGGCGTATCATGAAGTAATCAAATTTTGATAGAATTTATTTTGTCAACCTACTTTTCCCAGCCAGCCCACTGTGCAGCAGTTGCATATATGTTTGTTTGTTAGTTGTGAGTTATCGTGTGTGCAGTGGGGGTGGCTGTTTCCTCAGTTAAGTGCCGATGGTTTAATTTGGAGTGTTTTATTCGCAACTTAGTTGTGTCTGAGGCCGCGCCTCACCCCCAAAATAAAGGAAAAACATTCTTTTTATATAACTTTTTATCTATTACCAATTAGAAATATACTTTTTAACAGTTTTACAACACAATAACGTTAAAAAAAAAAACAAAATTTAATCCCATAATAAATATTTTAGAAAATAAATTCTGACCACATCAAAAAACCGACCGTGCAATCCGTGCAAACCCATTCCTAAAGAAAGTGCTCTCGAATGAGGCGAAATAATTTTAGCTTGGAAAGTTTCGACTTCTGACCTATTTATCAACGGCCGGTGCCGATGCCGGCGAGTCACCTGATTACGACAGAGCGGGATGGCGATTGCCGATGCACGCGTTTTCTATTGCATTCTTGAGGCGATAAATCTGTAGCTTGGATATGCTTTTATTGGTTATTTAAATCACATGACTAGCGAAATATTCCAACGGCTTCTTTTTACGTGGTGCGTGCGGCTGAGAAAGAAATAGGAAATAGATTGCGATAATCACTGATTGAGGGCGTTCTGTCTTTTAAAGTGAATAAATACGCGTGAGTAAGTTTTTGTTTTGTTTTGATTTGGTAAGTTGGACCGTTCCATTTTTTGTATTTGCTTTTTGCTATTCACGACATTATTGCTTCATTAATTGAAACGCCTTTTTTAAGAAGAAGCGAAACTGAAAAGAAACAGATATTAGGTAGCCGTCCGACGCCGAAAATTTTAGCAATATTTAACGATAAGAGGCAAGGTAAAAAATATTCAAGAACTTTTCAAATATCTTGGTACGAAACTTATAGGTGGCTATGCGGAAGTATTTATAAAGAAAGCTTATATATTTTTGGCCTTGTATTTTATTAGGTTGCGTCAAAAATAATCGGAGTTCAGGGGGCGGATATTCGGATTTAAAAAATTTTTCACGAGCAGTAAAATCGCATGAAAGTTCAAGAGAGCATATTAAAAATTCGGTAGCACTTACAAGACTGGAGCAAAATAGGGCGACTATTGCGGATGCACTACAAGAAAATGCAAGTCTTAATAAAATTGTTTATAATGAAAATGTTCGAAAAAACCGTTTATTATTAAATTATTTAATTGATGTTACTATTACTTTGGGTAAACAGGACTTGGCATTTCGAGGTCATAATGAAACAACAGATTCTTTTAACCGTCGCAATTTTAAGGAAATATTTGCATGCTTAATAAAAAGAAATGCCGAACTTACTGAACATTGTGCTAAATTTAGTAATATTTTTACGGGACAATCTAAGACTATACAAAATGAACTAATTGGTTGCATACATGACTATATTCAAGAATATATAAAAAAAGAAATCAATGACACCGATTGTTGTTTTTTTGGCGTAATTGCGGATGATAGTACTGATATAACAGAAAAATCACAGTGTTCGATAACAGTTAGGTATGTGACCAACGGATCTTTAAAAGAAAGATTTTTAGGATTTTTTGACGTTAGCGATAATAGAACAGCAGAGAGCCTTTTTCATTTAATACAAAACAGCTTAGAGCCTTATGACTTTAAAAATAAATTGGTCGCGCAGTGTTACGATGGGGCTAGTGTTATGGCAGGTGAAATAAATGGTCTTCAAACAAAAGTTAGATCTATTGCTCCTTTAGCTATGTTTACTGTGACCTTAATGGCACCACTATTGATGTCGTAAACTCTGTAAAATTTCTAGGGCTTCTTGTAGATGATTCTTTAAAATGGGATCCACATATCGACGCTTTATCAAGGAAGTTGGGTTCTGCTTGCTTTGCGTTAAGATCTGTTTCCGATGAGCTTAGCTTTTCTACCTCTAGAACTGTTTATTTTGCTCTTGTTGCGTCGCACCTCAGATATGCTATTCCATTCTGGGGTACATGTTGCGCGACTCAATTTGATCGAATTTTTATACTACAAAAAAGAGCTGTTCGTTACCTACTGAGACTTAACAGTAGAACTCACTGCCGAGATTTCTTTAAAAGATATAAAATACTAACCCTTCCTTGCTTATTCATTTTGGAATCGGTTTGCTTAATTCGTAAGCACGCACCTGCCCTATTAGAGAGAGACCTTCTCACAACTACCCTCTTAGAAATACTGAGCACGATCTCTATCTTCCAACCCCACACTCAGAGTTAATTAAAAGATCAGTAATCTACAATGCAAAAAAAATGCATAATCATCTGCCATTTAACATCAAATCCATAATATCTCTGACTTCATTTCGCAAGGCTTTGAAATCATTCTTACTGGAAAGTGCCTTCTACACCGTGAACGAGTTTTACAACACATAATTTTATCCTTATGAACCCCTAGTGTGATAGTTGCCATTACCAACCATTTTTACCGAACTTTGTATATGTATTTTTTTAATTGTTTCGTACTTTTTTATTTTTTACTTTCCTTTTTTATTTTTTTTACATTATATTTATGAAAATGTTTATAACATAGTACGACTGACAAAGTACATTTCTAATGTACTTCTTTTAGGATTCTATAATATTAATATTCTAAATTCTTGATTTAAATATTATTTTTCTATAATATTTATGATGTGTTTTTGTTTTGTTTTGTTTGCTAATTTTGATGTTTGTAAACTATTTTTTTACAACAGCTTTGTCCACAAAATTGTAAAATTTTTTTGACAATAAAGCATTTATTTATTTATTATTTATTTATTTATTATTTACTCATTGTTGCGCCCACAGATTAAATCTAGTTTTACAACAGGGAACAAAACTGATTACCCAAAGTCGTATATTTTTTTGCCACTTTATTAGGAATACCAAATTATTTCCACCAATCACCAAAACGGTCTTTTGTGCTTAATCAGATAGTAGGTAAAAGAATTCCGCGAGCTGTAGAAACGCGATGGTATACACGGTCTAAAATTTTAAACTTAGTGGCTAATGAATGGGACAATTTAATTATAGTATTTGAAACTATTATTAATGACTTAAGTTCTGGAAAGAATCTATTAATGGTGCAAAAGGATTTCTAAAGCATTTTAATGATTTCGAATTTTGCCTTTTAACGCATATTTATAAACAAATTTTTAGTTGCACTGATGTACTGTTTCACATATTACAGTTAAAGCATTTAGATATAAATTACTGCATTTCGCAAATAAACCTTGCCAAGCAATGAATTATTGAATTTAGAAACGAGAAGAACTTTTCTTTTCAAAGAACTTTTCAATATTGCTAAAAAAGCCACTATTCTGCCAACTAACACACGTCGAGGGCAATGTTCTAGCGACTTTGATATTTTTACTAAATATAAAATATTATATTTCGAAATAATAGATTGTATAATTCTTCAATTAGGGACGCGGTTTGAAAATTTAAATAATTTAAATTTCTTTGCTTTAGTCGATTGCACAAAATATTCGGAATATGTTAAATGCTTTCCAAACGACTTATTAAATAATTTATTAAAAAATTATCCAAACATTTCTGACAGAGATAGATTAAAGAATGAGCTTTCTGTATTGTATAGGGATGAACAATTTTCAAAATTAGATGTCGAAAAAAGTCTAGCTTTGTTATTTTAAGATTTTAAAGCAATTTTTGTGGAAGCATTTAAGCTTTTTAATTTAGTTTTAACTATTCCCGCAACAAGTGTATCGGCCGAACGAAATTTTTCATGTCTTAAACGGATCAAAACCTACCTAAGAAACACAATGACACAAGAACGGCTTTCGGGTTTAGCAATGATGTCAATAGAGCAGGAATTACTGTCAGAACTTAGTGAAGACCAAAACTTTTACGACCAAATTATAGATAAATTTGCAACCTTAAAAGACAGACGTATAGATTTAATGTACAAAAAGTAGTTTTTTTATCTTATTTCATACAACTATTAATTTTAAGTTTTAATAAACTAAATTATGTTTTTATTATCGCAATCACCGCTATATTTTAGTGATAGGTGTACATATTTTACTTGTTTTGTTTACTTTTTTTTAGAGTTTATTTTTTTAGTTTTTAATGGTTTAGTAGGGCTATTGGAGATGACCTCCATTAAAAAAAAAAGGTCAACGCGTCGCAGAATAATACCTCATGGGTGACGTGGAAAGTTATTCACATTTAAACAAAATTAACCTCATGTAGCCTCACCCTTCAATATACTCACGAGCCGCCACTGGTGACTGTAGAAGTTCGCCTATTTAAGTTTGCGATATCTTTATTCTCAAAACATGCCTGTTTGATCTAAAGAAGCTTATTTTCTAGTAGAAGTGAAAGTAGTTTGATTGAAGAATATCGTATGTTCTTGGGATGAAGTTTTTTGAATGTTTATATGCCGGAAAATGTGATTATGTTTTATTATGATCTTATAGGTGTCTTTGTTTTCATTTTTGGTCATATTTTGTTGTGTATTTCCTGGACAAGTGGATGGCAATGAGTGAGAGCCTGTTACTATAATAAATTTGTTATATTGTGTTATAAGGGCGAGTTCGATTGCTTATGTTGGTGAATAACTTTGCATGAAGGATCTTCAGTAATAGTATTGTAGTTAAGATATTTAGAGTGCATTAACTCCAAGAAGATTTGTTGGGAGTATACTGCCTGATTACTCATGTATTTAATCACTGTAGGTGGTATATTCCAAGGAGGAAAAAGAAGTTTCTTGACTTTAAAGATAGCTGGATATGAAATTTGAGGTCTGTATGAGACTTGATGGTATCTGATATTAGATGCTTGGGGTAGATCACAGGAATTTTTTCATAATTTATGTGGGTTGAAAAAGAATGATTTGTAAATGGTCGGAATCTTTAGCTGTCTGTATATTTCATTAAGAGTGCTCTGTGCGTTTGTAGAGAAGTTTATTCGGCTTCGAAATAATGACTAACGGTCAGGGGCGTGCAGTCCATGGAAGCAAGGGAAGCAGTGCTTCCCCAACAAAAATTATAAAACATCTTCTAAAATGTAATTTTTGAAACAGGAAACCATTAATTTAGTTTAAATTTAAAATGCTAAAATATTAGCGACAATAGAATATCGAATAGAACCTATGCGGGCCGCTAGCTTCTCTGCAGCCAAGTCCTGTATGCTTGATTTCCTGTGAATCGAGCCAGAGGTTATTGAACTTTCCACCGGCTGTTTACAATTTTTACATTTCAGTCGCGTGCTTTAAGTGGTGGCGGAAGCTGTCGTTGGAGTACGTTCTTTGTTTGAACGGCTATCCGTGTGTTGTGTGATACGTACGTCGCGTCGTGCATGGTGCGATATGGAAGACAATAATACGGACGTGGATATGGGAATATCGTCAACTTCGGCTGTCGGTAATAACGTTGAAAATGTTGGAAAATTTAGTAAGAATAGCGCGTGTGAATGTGTAGTGTGTGTCTTAGTAATAAAGTATAATAATAAAAAGTCTTCGGCAAAACCAGAATTGAACACACCCTTAATAAACAGTTGGAAATTAGTCACCGCCAACACAATCAACTAGTCGATAAAAATAGGCAAATATTAAGAAAGCTTATCCATGTTGTTTGTTTTCTCGGACAGCACGAATTGGGATTTAGAGGTCATGACGAAACAAGGGTTTCTTCAAATAGAGGAAATTTTCAAGATTTACTTAGTTTAATGGCCAAATATGATGATTGCTTAAAAAATCATTTAGAGCAGTCTAGCGTTTTTCGCGGAACGTCGAATCGAATCCAGAATGATTTAATTTTCGCTTTTGCAACGATTATTCTAAAAAGAATTAAGCAGGAGATTGGCGAGGCGCGGTTCAGTGCTATTGTTCTGGACGAAACAACTGATATCACTAATTTTAGCCAATTATCAGTAATACGCTACGTTAAAACAGGCAGAAGTATTCAAGAGCGATTTTTAGGTTTTAAGAATGTGTCCAAAAATCGTACAGCAGATGCATTATATACCGTAGTTTATAACGTTACTAAAGGAATTAATGGAGAGAAGTCCACGTTAAGCCAAAAAAGAGATGATTTTGACCTATTTTGGGAGAAAACGATGACGTTAAATGTAGAGTCACAAGCCAAGCATCTTCGAATAGACAAGGTGGGAGATGTTCAAACATCATACAGACGCCTCTTTTATAAAATAATCGATCAAATTCAGCAACAAATAAACTATAGATTTGACGATTTAAATGATTTTAATTTCCTCGAGCTCTGCAATTTTGATGCATTTAAAGGAAAAACTTTCCCAGAAGATGCGTTTAAATCTCTTCTTCTTCATTATGGTCAGTTCTTCGACCGAGTGTTAATGCGATCTGAACTAAAAGTGATTTACGAAACTGATGGCATTAGCGCAAAAAATAACGCTAAGGAACTAATGCAATTTTTAAAAGACAATGAGCTGGAAGATGCCTACACCGAAGTGTCGAAATTGTGTGAATTAGTATTGACAATACCTGCCACAAGTTCATCAGTAGAAGGCATTTTTTCAACACTTAAACGTATAAAAAATTTCGTGAGAAATTCAACGGGGCAGGAGAGACTTTCGCGAACATCGTTGTTGTCCATTGAAAATAAACTCTCCAAAATATGTCGGAGCATCGACATTTTTATGATGACGTAATTGACGAATTTGCAAAAAATGATCGAAGAATCGAATTACATTACAAATAGGTAAGTTTCTAAAGATTGCTTCCCTTTCTTAAAATTTCACCGCACGCCCCTGCTAATGGTAGGGCTAGTCCTGAATGCGCCAAGGATTAGCCTTAGTGCTAAATTATGTATGGAGTCTAGTTGTTTTAAAAAACAGGGAGATGCAAATCCATATGATTGACAGCCATAATCTATTTTAGATAGAATTACAGCCTTAGAAATTCTCAAGTGAATATCAGACTACTAGTTAAGAGTGGAGTCGAAAAATAGAACGAGAAATTTATGGTTAGATCTGTTTGGAACAGAATAGAAGTTTAGTCTAGGATTGGTGATCTTGGAGCAGGTTCTCTTTCTGCAGAAGTGTACGCAAGCGGATTTTGTTGGATAAAGTGAGAGACCATTTGCCTGGGTTCAGTCTGGAAGTGTTTTTAGTAAGATATTTTTGATGGTATTAATTGCTATTATGAACAAACTTGGGATTATTGTAGATCTATGAGGAAGCCATTTAGTTGAGTATAAACTGGAGAAAAAAAAATATTAGCTCTTAGCATTAATTATCTTCCGGATAGGAATGCGGTAATGAATTTGCTCATTTTCTTAATAAGGTTTCACTTTTGAAGGGCGCGGATTATTGATGAATTCTTGTTAATAACGATCGCCTTGTTTAAACCCAAAAAAGAGCGGTAGTGTGATTTTTTTATGTGAAGCCGCGCTGAAGATCCATTTCAAAGCCCACCAGCTGATCTATGGTTGTTCTATTTTGAAGAGAACCAATTTGATCCTTTGAAAGTAGATTGTGTTCTTCTAGGTACCATGTGAGGCAATAGTTGACCATCTTCCCAATTATTTTACAGAGATGGCTACTCAGAGTTATGGGCCTATAACTCTTGATTAAAAATCTAGATTTGGTGGGTTTGTGAATAGGAAATCTTTGAACGTGTATCTAGGGACGTTTTCAGAAATGTTGGTTGAGCTTTTGTTTAAAGCAATATGTGATTTTTTAAAGAAATTATCATATAACCAACAAGTTGTGGTTCAATCCTAAAGATTTGTTTTGGTGGTAATGGTACATCTTTTTTATATCTCAAGTAGAAAAGGATGCAAATATTTAGTTTTTCCGGGCGGGTCAATAAATGAATGCAATCATAAAAACGTTTTAACTTATTTTATTAAAATAGTTTTCAATATCTGCCGTGTGATAGAAAAAATTAATTGCAGAGTTACTCGGTCTTATTTTTCTCTAATTGCCCTCACCATTTGATAAACAGTTAAAAACTTCTCGTCTCCTTGCTTTAAAGCAAATTTGAAGTTCGACCAAACATGTCCTATAAGGTCGCAATCTGGAAAGTTTGGTGGCCATAACCTTCCAATGATTTTATTTGCTTTCAAAACTTCATTATTCTTTGCAGCTTAAAGGGATGCGCATGATCGTTAACTATGTATAAGAAACGGGATGGCAATTTGGTAATTACGGCTTGTTAGATGCAGAGTAAGTAAAATATCATGTAAAATAGTTGTGCTTTTACATTTTACTTAATATTATTATGAATTTGCGCTGAGTATCGGCTTACACAATCATATAGGTAAGTAAAAGTTATCATAAACTGTTTTTATTTCATGGTGTCCCGTCAAGGGATTTTCATTCTAAAGGACTACTTTTTAGAGCAAGACGTAGGTGAGTTTACTCTTCTGTTTAAGTTGACCTTGAATAGCTGGAAAAGGGGTATGTATGGAGAAAAATCGCTTTAAGTGTGAGAATTTAATGGAATTTGATATTGCTTAAAATGACCATAAATCAATTGTCTAAACCTACGAGAATATGAACAATTTTAAATGGCCATACAAGCTCGTCCATTATCGACTATGTGGCTACAAATATTTCTAGTGATTTGTGTCATTGCACTGTTTTTAGCCCACATATTAGTGATCATCTGGCTCATGGATTTGCAGCTGACTTATCGGGCGAAAAGTGTATCGCTGATGTGGCCCCAGAGACCAAATGGTTTTCTTTCAGATGGTAATATTAAGTTTTTCTCAAACATGGTGATGTCCTTAAATTGGTGCCATAGGCTGACTCCTTTTACGAGTTGTGATGATCTATAGATGCAGTTTATGGAAGATATCATATACTGTCTAAATGTTTACTGTCCACATAAATATCGTAAAATTAAAAGGAATCAACGTATTGAGGGTAGGTATAATGAAGATTTATCAAACATAAAAAATAATTTAGATAGACTATTCTGGATATATCGCGATAGTAGAGACAATAACGTCTACATAGAATATCTAAACCTTAAGAAACTGTACAAAAAACAAATCAAGACTTGCAAACAGCAATTTTTTAAAACCAAAATAAACAATTCTGCTAATAGAACTAAAACTATATGGACTATTGTCAATGATAAATTAAATAAACATAACAATAAACAAAGTGAAATTAAACTCTTTATCAACAATGAGACTGTTTCGGATGCTAAGGACGTGGCGAATGAGTTTGTAGCATACTTCAGTACTGTGTCTGCCAAAAAACTTCAAGAGTGGTATGGATGTTCCTCCTATCACTGTACAATTCCAACATTTGTTTTTAATAGTATAGTGGTTGGACCTGTAAGCAGTGATGAAATTGTCCAGATTGTCAAACAGTTAAAAAACAAGAACTCTGCAGGTTTTGACGACTTTAACGTAAAAATAATTAAAAATATTATAAATCATATTTTGCAACCCCTCACTTTCCTGATTAACCATAGCCTTTCTGAAGGTGTTTTTCCTAAAGTACTTAAAACTGCGAATGTAGTACCTATTCATAAGAAAATTGCTCGTGATAACATTGAGAATTTCCGTCCAATATCCTTACTTAGTGTATTTTCAAAAATATTCGAACGTCTAGTTTATAACAAAATCAAAAATTTTATTGACAGATATAATTTGCTAAATTCCGCACGACATGGCTTCCTATCGGGCAAATCTATAGAATCGGCCTCGTATCAGTGTCTAAACCAGATTTACGAGAGTATAGATGCAGGTAAACTGGTGGTCACGATGTTTTTCAACCTGTCAATAGCGTTTGACACAATAAATAAATACTTCTTCATTAGTAAATTATATAATATGGGAATTCGCGGAACACTTCTACAGTGGATTGAATCATACTTGTCTGAAAGGAAGATTGTAGTTAAGTACGGCGGTGTAAAGTCTAGGGCGTGTCCAGTAAATATTGGTGTACCGCAGGGTTCAGTTTTGGGTCCACTGCTTTATATTCTATATGCAAATGATATATATTAATCAGGGAAATGTGACGATGTATGCTGATGATACTACTATTGTGGTTGAAGCCGAAAATGTGGACGACTTGAGTGGAAAGATCTTGAATATCTGTAAAAGTATGGAAGCGTGGTGCCTAAGAATTGGACTAATATTAAATATAGAAAAAACTGTGTATATGAATATGATTAATAAAAATTCTTTCTTCTTTAGGTACAATTATTGATTCGCGGCTCTCGCTCAATGACCATGTAGACTATGTTTGTGGTAAGCTTAACTATGCATATTTTGCTATTCTGAGTTTAAAGAATACCCTTGACATTGATGGCCTTCTGTCGGTGTATTACTCCCTGGCATTTAGTCATATGTCAAATAATATTATTTGTTGGGGCAATGCAGGTATTCAGAGCAACCGGGTTTTTGTTAATCAAAAAAAAAAAAAAATTGCGTCTCATATTTGGTTTAGATATGACCTGCAGAGATGTTTTTTTGGAAAGGAGAATTCTCACGTTTCCTAGTATGTACATTCTCAGGTGTCTCGTGTTTGTAAATAATAACAGATCCATGTTTGGTGAGTTGGGATTGTACAATTGTATTAATTTGTACAACGACTTACCATTGGAGATACGCATGTTGCGTTGCAAAAAATGTACTGCTGGGGTGAAATCCCTTTTACTGACTAAGTGTTGCTATTCTATCAAAGAGTTTATTGGACATTAGCATAAATACGATTATTGCGTTTTTTCGCCTGCTGCCTCGTTACTTTGTTTTTTTAGATTGGCTTCTTCAATATTTATTTTATTTCTAGCCGCACTGTTTTTTGTATTTACCAGTCTGTTATGTTAAATATTAGTACTTTGTTTGTTTTACTGTTATTTTATTTTATGTAATTTTGTTTTGTTTTATGTTGTTTTTATTTCAACATTATTAAATTTTTGACGAATACAGTGAAGTTTGTTTATGCATACAGTATACGATTTTTATATTTTATATAATTCTTTTATATTTTATATAATTCTTGATTTTTTTTTAATCTGTTTATTGTAAAATTATTGAGGACCTAGTGTACAAATTTGTATATTTTTGGTAATATATTATTCTATTCTATTTTATTCTAATTAATCTAAAGACGAAAACATTTAACATCGTTTAGAACAATTAACCTTAGATACTGGAGCATTAAGAGCAATGTTCCAGCTTAAGTTGTACTGTTGTAAATCAGATCTAAAGAGTAAGGCGATATTTAGTTTTCTAAAAAAAATTACCAAGTTTTTGTGCTGCCTTTACTTAAAATGCAATTTTTACTTCCCTCGTAAAAGGGAAGTATGGTAACCGTGAAAAAATCACCCTCATTCTTTCAGAACTTTACGTTTCAGGGTCCCAACAAAAACATGTTTTCACAATTCAAAAATTAAAGGTCATAAGGGGATGACCTGGTTATATTTTAGTAAAAATCCACTATGCAGGAACAAGATGACGGCCTAGTAAACCGTTAAAAACTATTACTGAAAAACTAATTATCCAATTTACATCAAATGTTGTACAAAAATCAGGTGTTACATAGGAAAAAAACTGGTAACATTTTAATATGAATCCAAGATATCAAAACAAAATGGCGGCCTAATAAATTATTTTAAATATCAGTCAAAAAAACTGCTTATTAGATTGATTTCAAATTTTGTGCAGTCATTAGATGTGATATAGAGATAAACTGGTAAAGTTGTGATACGAATTCAAGATGGAGGAACGAAATGACGGCAAATAAAATTTTTAAAAGATCAACGTAAAAGAATTTATAATTTAATTGACTTCACAATTTTCAGAAAAATTAAATGTTATATAAACTGGTATAAATCCAACATGACGTAACAAAATGGCGGTGGATGTCAATGTAAAAATTAATTTTTGAATTAATTTAAAATATGCCAAAAAATCAAGTCTGGCATAGGCAGAAAATGATAAAATATTGGTCGGAATCCAATATGAGGGAACAAAATGACGCCCAATAAAAAATAAGAGAAAAGACAGTATATATGTGTTACTAAACAACTATATACTGAACTAAATTGTATTCACAATTCACTATTTTTAAAAAAAGGAAAGATTCATAACGAAGGAAGTGTCGGGTGAAGGAAATTTGATTTTCTAAATAAGTTTAGGTCAATAAATATTAATTTCGTGTGGGGTTTCAAGAATTTGACTTTATAATTAAATAATATACGATATGATAAATAAACACTAATAGTAATAGCAATAAACAAAATTATCTCAAAATTCTAGAATGCAGTTTTGGGTTCTGGGTCAACTGTAAAGGTACCCGGAGGAACGAGACTGAAAAAATCTCGTGTTGTTGATGTTTCGGGGCAAAATCTGTTTCCTTCTTCAGATTAGTAAAATGTCAATATCATTAATTAACAGAAATGAAAAATCTCTGACAGAATTTAATATTATGTAATACCACACATTTTCCTTCTTAATCCTTGCGGCTACTATCATTCATATATTCAGGGACATTTATAGATCATTGGAAACATCGAAGTATGTCGATGGCTACAATCGTACAATAAAGCTGTGGAGAATTTAACATTCAAAAGTCATGTATCCTGTTAAAGAATCGTGATTCCCGGGTCTCGCCTTGTGACAAAAGCAGGAATGCACGGTATCGGAATGTTGAGTAGCTCGGTCGAGGTATTCGTTTGAGCCTCGTTTGTCGATGAATTTAGCAAGCATAGAAAAATTGAATTCCGTTTTACAGAGATTTCAATAGAACCATTATTACAATACATTACAACAGATAATGCTACTGTTAACTGCACTGAAAAAAAGATGAAATGGTTGAGGCAATAGGATAATATTGAGTTAATCTTTGGCAATAAATACAGCGTTGCTTCTGGGTTCTTTCGATTAACACTAAAAATAGTGGTAAAGTGAATATTCGTTTGGTACGGAAGCGTAGAAGAGCCACAATTTTTTTTATTTTTCAATTCTGAGTTTAAAGTCGGAATTTAACAAAATTCTGAGTTTAAAGTCAGAATTTAACAAAATTCTGAGTTCAAAGTCGGAATTTAATGAAATTATAAGTTTAAAGCCGGAATTTAACTAAATTCTGAGTTTAAAGTCAGAATTTAACAAAATTCTGAGTTCAAAGTCGGAATTTAATAAAATTCTGAGTTTAAAGTCGGAATTTAACAAAATTCTGAGTTCAAAGTCGGAATTTAATAAAATTCTGAGTTTAAAGTCGGAATTTAACTAAATTCGGTGTTTAAAGTCAGAATTTAATAAAATTCTGAGTTTAAAGTCAGAATTTAACTAAATTCTGAGTGTAAAGTCAGAATTTAACAAAATTCTGAGTTTAAAGTCGGAATTTAACAAAATTCTGAGTTCAAAGTCAGAATTTAGACCGTACGATTGTATAACAGACTGGAACCAAAAAAACAAGTTCAATATTCTTATTTGAATAATGACAAATGCGCTATGAATTGTTCCACCAAACTACAGATAGTTAAAAAATGATAAAAGGGGGGGAGGGTACAAAATAAAAGTTTCCTATTTTGATTTTTGAATCTTAAATAAGTCCCTGACAAATTAAACATGTTTAATTTGTTTGTTCATTTTATATATTTTTATTTATTTCTATTGCTGAAAAAAAAGCCAAAATCAATACAAGAAAACATATACATTAAAAGGTTCACAAAATAAAAAAGGTAATACAAAACAATAAATAAGTCTTAAGAAACGGTTCATATATATTTCAACGATGTAAGGGTCTTTTGCGAAACATACTGACAGATCTCCACCTCTGTTTCAGGGTGATTCAAGTTGAGTGTCCTATTAGAAATATCTGGAGAACCAACGAATAGGATGTTGTGAGAATTTGGCTTTGGCCATAGATGAACATAATATACTCTCGTTATAAAATATTTTAAATTGCGTGGTGTTGCCGCTTCTACCTAAAACCGGAGGCATCATCGAGATTTTAAATGAAATGCCCTATATTTTATTCAATTTTTATATTTTTCTAAATATCCAAGCACTTATTGCGTTACTTTTCTCATGCCTAAATTTAACTGTTTTCGAAAAAATGGCGTCTGAACAATGACAATTTTGACCCTTTGAAGCTCGGTAAATCTCAAACGAGTTTACTTGCAACGAAATGGATTTCACTTATCTGTCTTAATATTTAATTATCTATCTCCTGACACCAATTTCAGGTTTGGCAGGAGCCGTCAAAAAGGCATTTCGTTACATTCTGACTTTAAACTCAGAATTTAGTTAAATTCTTACTTTAAACTCAGAATTTAGTTAGTTTCTGACTTTAAACTCAGAATTTAGTTAAATTTCGAGTTTAAACTCAGAATTTTGTTAAATTTTGACTTTAAACTCTGAATTTTGTTAAATTCTGACTTTAAACTCAGAATCAAGTTAAATTCGGACTTTAAACTCAGAATTTAGTTAATTTCTGACTTTGAACTAAGAAGACTTTAAAGTCAGAATTTAAAAATAAAAAAAATTGTGGCCCTTATACGCTTCCATAGTTTGGCAACCCGCAAAGTTAAGCCAAATCAAAGACAGTTAATACTTTGAATAGTAGATATACTCAATGTAAAATAAATTATCCCCTAAACGGATATCAATTGTATTGAATTCCATATAGCCTCGATACATTCAAAGATTTCCACGTTGAACAACGCCCGGCATGTCAGCTTCGCACAACGCCCAGAGTTGTCAATTTGCGACGTATCGTATCTGATTAACAGGCCAAATTCTTTTATAGATAAGTATCATATTTGTACAAGTAGGCGCTTTAGCCAACTGTTGTGGTGTACATTTTAATTAAGCTACGGCATGTGGTTAATTTTTCTGTATATATTGGCGGCTCATCCATTAGGTCAAATGATCAATGACCCCCAATAAATGTTTCTAAATAGAAAGAAATAAATAAAATAAATCATAATTTATATTTTTTCAGTTTTTTTTTTAAATTTGGAAATTCGCTCTATTATTCTAAGCGTATAAACTCGTTGGCCGGCCGCGACAAACTATCCATGCCTCGCACGGCGAGGTTTCATTTCATTTGGAATCAGTGTTGCCAGATTTTTTCCCTACTCGCCCGCCGAAAAGTTCTTGAAAGATCGCCTAAATCGCCTAAAAGAGACGTCAGAGGTGCAGTAATGTCAGAATGTCAAATATACCCGAAAATACAAATTGAATTTTTTTCATTTTGATTTTTGAACTAAATGAGGTAGTTACAACTAAAAAAGAAATAATTACTGCATGTAGTAAAATAAAAATGCGGCCTACGTAAACAGATGAATAGACTTTATTAGACTTATACATTATATAAAAAATATATATAAAATATTCAGATACATGTAATAACATTTATCTGTTAAGTATATATAATACCTCTGACTCAAATGTATATCCAAAATCAACATCATCTATTCTAAGAAATGCCAAATTATTTTGAATGGCGCTATTCAGTTTCTGAATTTTAGAATTCACATTTTCAACGTTATCATACATGAATGCTGGTTTTAAAATTTTTCTTAAAATATTTATGACTAATGAGAGCAAATTTTCAAACACTTTATAAAAATCAGCATTTGTGCTTTGAAATAGCATATTTGTAATTGTGAGCTCTTTCAAAATTGGTTTTAAAAAATTAAGATATAAAAAATTACTATTGTCTTGATACATAGTTTGTAATTGTCGAGCAGTGTAGCATTTTTCGGTATTATTAATTTGAACAAAATGGGTCTTAAGTTCTATATATTGGTCCAGAATAACTTCTATAGCTCTGTATCGTGAGAGCCATCTAGTTGGGGCCAGCTGAACAATTTTGTGTTGAATGTGATTTTCATTTATATTTATCAAATCAAAAATACGTTTATAGTTATCACGTCTAATTGGACTTAAGTTAAACCAATTGTAAGTTTCGCGAATCAAAAATTCTACACTTGCTGGTAATTCAGTAGAAGCCTTCTCAGCACATAAATGAATAGAATGGCAAATGCATTTAATTAGTTGAAGGTGAGAAACTTTTTCTTTAAGTAAAGTGTAAAGTGAATGGTTTTTGCCACAAAGGTTACTGGCGCCATCTGTACCTATGCCGAGAAGCCTTTCAGTACATTTGGTACGATGCATTTTTAAGTCATCAAATTGTCCATTTCCAATAACTTTTAATAAATCACTTAAATGATCCACACTTTGTACTGATGTATGCATTGCTACAAATGTAGCGAGTTTAAGATCCCTCTCCTTTTGTGTATTGGTTAATGCAATGCAGACTCCAACTTGCTGCAATGAACTTTGGGTTTTCGAAGGCTGTAAACCCTTTCTTTTATGGGACATTGATTTCGCATGCCTCTTCAAATCTGTTTTGTGAGCTCTCAGTTCAATATTGCACACTTTGCATTTTGCATTGTCCATAGGACCTGGTTCCAACCAGCCTAAAAAAAGAATAAAAAGTTACTTATTATGTTACCCTACACAAAATAATTACCTACATACCTTTAAATATGGGCATGTTTAGCCATTCTCTTCTAAATTTTTTAACATATTTAGAATGTTTCCCCATTATTTATATCATTATATATCAGTTATCAGTGTAATTATTTTAACAATTTTTAATCCAAATATCAGAAATCAGAAACAAACTCTGTCAGTCAGTCAACTGTCAATTTTGACGCTTCTTTCTCTTTTCCACCTCATTTTCTAAGCTCTGGCTCTGGTTAATAGTCCGTCGGCCGGATAAATTAAGAGTTTAAGAATACTGTGAAGCTGACTTACGTTACGATTACCATTCTATTACGATTGTTACAGATGCTATCCCTATATCAGTTGGCAGAATCGTCGTTAATAAATAACGAAGTTCCTTGTCCGCCTAGTCGAGTCGCCCAAAATAGCGCCTGTCGCAAAATGAAAATTTTGGTCGCAAACACCCCAGCAAACATCGCCTAAATTGCGGAATTGCGCCCTATCTGGCAACACTGTTTGGAATCGATCACGGCTGGCGGCCCGCGTTGACCTCGTGGCTATAAACGAAAGCGAGTTTTTCCCGAGTGTTCCCGATCAAATTCGCATAGTCGTTAAGATACGGCTTAGGTTGGCAAAGTTAGGGTCAACAGCCGCGCAGAATAATATTAAATATTTTTGTCAGTTAATGTGTTTAATGTGGATCACGTGATAGGTTGTGGTTACGATTGCATATTTTTATAGATTTTATTTTGAAGATTTTTAAATTTGTTTGTTGATTTTGTGGTTTAAATTAACGGTTTAAAGAAAGGTAGCCACAGTGTCTTAGAATATTAAGACTTTATAATCGGATTTCAATTATATTGGCGAGCTGAACTTTGAGAAACGACTCAAATTTAAGAACAGTAGTCAACCTTTGCCGAAATTTAAAATTCAGAAAACAGGTAAAGACAAAAACGGTTTACGTGTCTGGACATGCGGTTTAGAAGTAGCAAAGGCATTTTATTGTGTGTCGAATTTTTTCAGATGACTCTTTCAGCTGTATTCACTAACATAAATCGGATCTAAAATTTAGATCCCCATATTTAAACCTTCTTTAAACCCCTGTGAGGTTTAAGATTTGGACCGTGTTCACTAAACATTTAGTACTACTTCCAAAGTTAGTCCAAAGTTTAAATTTAAACCCATATTTAGACATCTCGATGAATAAAACACTATCCATAGCCAAGTTGATTAATATTGATTATGTATCTGCTTTTGGGAAAATGACGTAGGTATACCGGGCGAAAATGCATAGCAAATTTTTCATGTGAAGAAGAGGAGATTCTATATTTTTATCTTAAATTTATCTTTTGGATCTAAATTTGACATTTGCCGGTCTAAAATGACTTTACAACCTTTTAGTGAATGCGGCCATATTGGAAAATTTAAACCCCTGACAGGTTTAAGTGTTTAGTACCGTGTTTAGCGATGGTCTAAATTTAGACCTGAAGGGGGGTCTAATTTTGCTTTGTGAATACGGTTTAAGGGGGTTTAAGACTTAGACCTAGGGTTTAAAAATTAAACCTCTTTAGTGAATACGGCTTTATATATATTGACCTGAAAAGATGACCACGAGCCGCCACTGTCTGATAAGTTGTCTATTCCAAGTGTAATCCATGTTTGCCCAAAGTTACTAAAACTACTTGAAATAAAATAAAAAAGGTAAACTAAATGTACTTTTAGGGTTAAAAAAATGCAAAGTCAATGAACAATAAAACAAAGTGAATTAATAGTTGGATTCAATTAACTTTAAAGAAGATTAAAATCATACACTTGTTAACAGAGTTGTGGGGTAGGTGCCTGTTTTGATTTTTTTTAATCCAACTCCTATCCAGAAGGATCTCACTAATTAGGTACGTTCAGTAAACTGGTACATGAGGTCATTGGTAGGGGAGGAGGATCGGTCTGCGCCTTGATAAATCTGCGTCAATTCAATGATGCCAACTGAAGAAATATTTCCCTAGTTCTAGCGATTTTTCAGAACAAAAGAAAAATAGGGAATTTTTCAAATTTTTTGGCGTTTTTCAAGTTATTGAAAAATTTACGCTTGCAGCACTGCAGCGTCCGCCAATAGCTCGATTTTTGATTGTTTTTTTTTTCATTTGAGTTTGTGTTAAGATATAATTTGTATAATAAATAATGAAAGAAATATGTTCAATTTATATTTTCATTAATAGAAAAACCTACTTTAATGACTTTCTAATATCGAGTAAAATAGGTTGTGATTGTTTAAAAGATGCTTTTTCCCTTGCTATTGCTTGGAACTTAGTTTCTCACAGTGTCAAAGTGGCTCCGTGGAAGAAATGTCGAGGAAAATCTGATGGTGGAATTTGTGACGGAAAAGTGTTGATAACTATTGCTGATCTTATGGAATGTGTCAAGGGTAGAGGGTGCGAAATAAACAGTGAAGAGATTACGGGCTGGCTTGGCTTACTCTAAGATAACGATCCTTGTCGGCAAGATTGCCACAACATGAACTTCAACATGCTGCGATAGTCCCCAGGTATTTACACAAACTGTAAAAAACCCGGTTAAGAGAAGGAAACCTGAGACCATGCGTTTCTCCTTGAAGCCCTGCTTGGACAGCAAAACATCGGAGGGGGGAATAGCAAGAACACCATGCTGTTTGGATCGTTAACGATTTGGGGTAGGATATCTTTAGGAGAGTGAATGAAACTATTAATAATGGGAATCTAAATGCGGACCGCTTTGTAAAGGAAGTCATAGAAGATCAGATGCGGCCATATGCTCGTAATATTAGAGAGAACTTCTTGCCAAGGTAAGACAAAGCTCGTCCCCATACAGCCCGATAGTGCGAAATTATCTTTCCGAGGTTTGGTTAAATGTTGTGTATTGCACAGCGCGAAGTCCCGATATCAACCCAATCGAAAAGTTTAGGATTTTATGGACAAGAGTTTGGGAAGACACCAAGGATAGATATTGTTTTAGTTGAGACATCCCAAATAGCACTTTTAGTCACGAATACGTCATTGTTATCACAAGTATTTTCATTGAAGTAACCGGAACTTGGTGTCGCCACGTTCTGATTAAGCTGAGACTACGTAGTCATTGCCAAAATAGGGAACAATTTTAGGGTAACTATTTCGTGAATAACATGTAACTATTACGTAGATAGTACGGAATTGTGTAGTTCCATTGAAGTTGCCGAATAGTAATAATTTACCCTATTCGTCACTTCCTTAATTAATCCGTTTTAAAAATATGTATGGTTCGTTTTAATACAAACAAAATAGCTATGGCGACTACAAACACTCAAATCGGGAATATGGTGTAGAGCGTATAGCATACGTTATTAGTATTTCAGGTAGGATACATGCGTTTCATTTAGTTTTCTGGCTTTGCTAAGGATCTAAAATTAAAACGCAGGCAATTTCTCTCGTGCATATGCTGATGATAGTCGTGAAAAAATTACGCGCCTTTAAAATTCGTTAATTTTCAATACATTTTGGTCAAATATATTGGCCAATTTAAATCTCAAAAATATAATTTTGGACTTCGGTTTAAATAGTAATTATGATTAAGTATCTTATTATAAAGAGTGATTCTTTTTTTAACGTAATGTTTAATTTGTATGCATTTTTAATCTTTTTACTCAGAAAAACAATCATCATAGATAAATAGATATATAAATCTTTTATTTCAAAACAAATAATTAGAATACAGCAATTATGTTTAAAATACGTCAAAGTGGAATGTATAATCACAATTTGGTATATATAATTACAATAAAATTATACTTAAGTTAATGGAAGCATTTAAATTTGTAGGCCTAGGAAATATTCATTTATATCATATGGTTCTATGCTACATAACAAATTGAAGAGTTTACATTTAAAAGTTTTTATGTTGGATATTTCTTTTATATTCTTTGGTAGATGGTTGTAGAACTTTATACTTAAATAGTAACAGTTTTTTTCAGTTAAAGTTAAATTATGCTCCGGAAAATTATGTTGAATTTGCTGGCCACGAGTGTTATGAGAATGATTGATTAGGTATTTGGAGAATAGTTCAGGGTTTCTTCTAATAAACATGATGTGTTCAAAAATCGAGATTGCTGCTACTGTTAATAAATTATTTGCCCTGAAAATCCCTCGGCAACTTGAATAGGGTTGGGCCTTTGTAATTATTCTAAGAGTATATTTTTGATTCGGAGTGTTGGGCCAGAGTTCTTAAAGCATAGCAGCATGACGCAAGTTTCTTATCCAGATAGATTCTATGACTGTTAAATGATAAATATGAATCTATATGTACGCCTAATAGTTTACTATCTTCGCTAACAGAAATATAATTATCTTTAAGCTTAATTCTCTCAGGGAACTGAAAATTACTTGTTTTAAAAAAGATACACTGTGTTTTTGTGACATTTAAGCACAATTTATTTTGTAAGAACCACGTTTCAAGACACTTAAAGTGACAGTCACATGAATTTTCTAAAGTTGCAATTATGCTGTCATGTAAAACAATGTTAGTATCGTCCGCGTAGTTTTTGATTTTGCAATCATTAAGAGGTGTATTTAATGGAAGGTCATTTAGGAAAATAATGAAAATTAAAGAGCCAAGTATAGTACCTTGTGGAATGTCTAGAAGGGTTTGTTGTTTATTAGAGAATACATGCGGTTCTGCAATTATGTTTATACATTTTTTCAGAAGAAATATGGGTATTCCGTCGTCACCCGAAGATTTTTTATTTTTAAGATTTTTGGCTATTGTAATGAGTTCCTTTGCAGTTACTGGCAGAAGATATATGGAGCTAGGAGTAGAGTTCACAAAGAATGTTGAAGATGGTACATTTTTAAATAGACTGGCAAATGCGTTTACAAAATGGGTATTAAAATCATTTGCAAGTTGCAAGCTGGGCGGACTTGGAAGTATATTGTCACTGTTGTTACAATTTGTCAGCTCGCTTATAATTTGCCACGTTACTTTAAACACATTATCAGCCGAGATCAACCTATCTTTAATTGTTCCATTTTTTGAATTATTTAATAGTGTTTTATATCGCGACTTTTTTTCTGATTTGACATCAAATGAGTTATCTTTATATGTCGATGTCCAATCTTCATTTTTTAAATCATTTAGGAAATTGTTGATGTTAGCATTGCTGAAGTTTTTGCTATAGGTATATGATACACTTTTGAAAAATTAAAAATCTATAGGTATAGTTTGACCTAAATGATCTGAAATAAGACCATTTACCATAGATACAGAGAAATTACAGGATTTATTTATTATAATATTGTCTAAACATGATTTACTTGTACTTGTAATTCTAGTATATTCATTTATGGTAGTAATCATATCAAAAGTGGTAAGAATTCTAAGTAGACCACATTTGTTTTTGGAATTTTCCATGAAGTCTATATTAAAATCTCCGACAATAATGGTTTTGGAGTTCTCTGAGTGAGATTTGTGACAAAATAAATTAAAAACTTGAAAGAATGTTTCACACTCAACACTGAATGCCACCGAAAGGTTTGTAATATCAGGTCTTGGTCTGCACTTGAAGTGGTTTCTTGTATAAAGGGCAACACCACCATGGAATCCAGCATCTCTACAAAATATTTATAGGGGAAATGAAAATAAACAATGGCGTTCTATTGGACTTTTACTTTTAGGTTAGCTGCATTTCTTTACTGAGAAAATTACTCATCAAGTGTCTACGACTGCTCCCATACGCTTTTAGAGTTTTGGATTCTTTAACGCAACTGTCACTTATTCCCAATTACACTGAAATCTTGAACACTAAAGTGGTACGAATAAAGTTATGTACAAAGTTCTTATTAAAACTATACTGTATATTTATTAGGTCAGTTCTTTAAAATTTAATGCGTTGTGTCGTAGCATGCGGGGAGTTCCGGTACTTGAGTCACTACTATAATACTGCCATCTATCATAACCATAACCCTCTGTTTTGTTCTTATTTTTTGTTGCCTTAAAATACGGCTTTAGTTTGTTTTGTTCAGGTGTGACATAACCAAGTTGCGATATTTTTAATTTTCTATAAAATGTGGCTGAGTGACGAAAGCTACTTTTTTTTCTTATGGTATGTGAAGCCCTTGTGAACTATTTTAACTTTTTACTCGTAGACGATAACACAACGCATACACAAGTAATTAAGAGCTGTAGACCGAATTACTATGACTTTTGAAAGACAGTGGCGACAACAGAAGCCCACCCGCCAAATTGATGCAAAATTTCTAAGAGTTTAAATGGAGGCACAATCTACTTTAATTTGTATGCATTTTTAATCTTGTCGGCGTCAGTTATAAATGCAGGGTTATGTTAATGTTCTACTCTAATAATCTATTTGAACTATCTAGTACAAACTTACTTTTTCATTTAGATTTTTAACAAATAACAATGTTTGTGCAAGCGATTAATGAGAGTTGCCTGCCAAGTGAATTTAGTAATGTAATATGTACAGGGTGTCCGGATTTGGTTGCAAAAGCAGGGTATCTCGCTTATTTTTAAAGATAGAACCTTGCGGTTTTCACGAACCTGAGCTAATTTTTTGTGAAACTCATGAAGCCGTAAACAAAATTTTCACAGCCTTCTTCGTTTATGAGATACAGGGCGAAATAGAAAATTTTGCATTTTGGTTATCCTTTAACTTAACGCAAAGGGAAAAATTGCTGCTTATGCAGTTTTTTACGCTGGATCCAGTAGTCATATTTTTCATTTGAGTTGTTATGTTTTAGATATGACCCAAAGTTGCGTTTTTTTAAAGGGGACACCCTGCTTATTTGTCCAGAAATTGATTTGTCCTTTTAAAAGCTTCTCAAAAATATATAATAGTATGGGTCTATTTTAATAAACAACAACAAAAATCCTAGTTTTTATAATTATCATCCCAAATTTTGCAGTAGGCCATGCAAAACAATGCTGCTTTTATTTAAAGTCGTTAACAATATCTACATCCTAACAATAAATCAAAATAAATATGTAATTAAATCTATTTATCAAAATATGTATTGATAATTTCGCACCAAAAAAGTACCACCTACCTAGATTTATGTAACACAAGACAACTGTCATATTAGAACTACAGTAACCGAGGAAATCAAAAGAACTGTTCAAACTGATTTCCATTTTGTTCTATGCATGCTTCGCACAATTTTCGTATTCGTTTTAGGGAATTAAGCAAAATAACGGGATGACGATTTTAGCAGCAATATAGCCGAACCAATCAAAAATTGGTTGTTGCCACTGTCCTTATAAAATCACCGACCGAATCTCATACCAGCGCCCTATATCGCCGGAACCTCAAGCACAAGAGGTAATAGTTTACTTGTAGTAAATAATTAGTGTAATTCTTACTTCTAAGTTCCAACAGAAGAATAGCGACTGGTAATAGTCAGTTTAAATTAACATTAGACGATAACTTTTTCTACTCTGCAACGACTCGTCTTACTTTCTAGTAATATTGTATAGAGTACATTTGAATGTAATGGAGTAGTATCTGCAAATTTCAAGAAGGTACTGATACTTAAAAATTGTAATTTAGTAAACAGATTAGAAACAGTAACTTTAATTAATTACTATTATGTAACGGAAAAGAAATGACGACCATGGAATCAATTCCTTAGATAGTTGCTTGTCAGTGTTATTATATAATTACTTTACATGGAAAATTACTATAAAGCATTATTCGCAGTAACAAATACATATAGTACTTTAAAACGTGTAACTTCTTAAAGAGTAGTAGTGGAAATATTTGTAGCTACTTTAGTGCTAACTGTGTTGGCACGGCCTATAAGACGAAGTTGTAAGAAACCTTATCTCAAGTATGAGGAGAAAGCGTCAAGCGGTTGTCCGTAACAGAGATTAGATTCGTTCTGTTGATTTTTTGTTAGTTAGATAAATACGTACTTGGTACTCTTTAAATTATTTCATTTTTTTTTAAATTTTATTTTTGAAATAGTGAGGAAAAAAAAGGTATAAATAGAACTATCAAAGCGATTAAAAATAGAATATTGAAATAATATTAGGCTAAAATCTTCTTTTAGTAAGTGTTCTTCCAGTGTGTTCTACACTCTGTATTACTCGCTAAAAAATAAATCCTAAATTTTGATAGCACAAATCGATTCCCAAAGAATAAAGTTATAAGAAAAAAAATATGGAATTCTACGTATTGCTGTAATTAATTGACGCAGTGTAATATAAAACATTTTAATCAGCTACTAAAAGGGTTGAAACAATACATACGTTTAACAAGAATAACGTTTCTTCTGCTGATTCAAGCATTGTAAAACTTGCATGGCGACAATGGTTGAGTCAATTATTTTATTTTTTTTATGTGCCTTAAAGTTGAGTGTCAAAAGGATTAGTTACAAGGCGCCATTTTGTAAATTTACACTGTATTTGTTTTGTACCACCAGGCTAGGCGATCTATCTAAATCAAACTTACAGGCATTAAGCGTTGTTTGTCGGGTCCTAGTGGCATTTACTAACTGCATCGAATTATTAATTATATTTTTAAAGCACTTATTGAATGTAGTTGATGTGAAAGGCTGTCAAAAATAGCTGTTATTTCTTTTTTTGTTGTTTTAAATTTACCTTTGCTAGGCAGTTTGAAATTCATATTATTATTTACGGCTATGAAAAAAAATCACCTTTGCTCGTACCCTTGTTATAATATTAAACAGAACTAAAGGACAGACTCTTACAAAAAATAAAGTGGGTGGTTATTCATTCACATCGTTAAAACGATATGTCTTATAAAATACCAAATGTCACCCTCTTTTAAAAGCGAAAGCACTTTATATCAAAAATACTTTATTCACAGCCATCAGCCTTCAATTACTTATATGGAACCAGCACGCAAATTTCGTTTCTTTAATATAATTCGATATATTTTTGTATAAAATTCGGTTTTCTTATTTTGAAATTTTGTGAAAAAAATATTTAAGATCATATTATGAGGGTTTAAGTCGAACTGTGGAGTTTGATTGGTATCGTAAAACATATGATATCTTACAGCAAACAAACAAACAACAAAAGTATACTTTATTGTCTCAGGAAAATTAAAACAAAACAATGAAAAAACGAAAAATTAATAGACAAAAAAAATCATATTTTTCGATAGGTCAATGCAAATACATAAATTGTAAATATAACATATTCGTAACATTGTCGTAAAGCGATTTATCAATGCGGGTGTCCTTAACAAAAGGAAATGAACAACACATAAACTCTATTTTGTTATCGTTATACAAGCAAAATAAGTGAAGTTAAACAAAAAGTGTACAGGATGTCCGGATTTGGTTGCAAAAGCAGGGTATCTCGCTTATTTTTAAAGATAGAGCCTTGCGGTTTTCACGAACCTGAGCTAATTTTTTGTGAAACTCATGAAGCCGTAAACAAAATTTTCATAGCCTTCTTCGTTTATGAAATACAGGGCGAAATAGAAAATTTGGCATTTTGGGACCCCCATCGTATCTCGGTTATTCTTTAACTTAACGCAAAGAGAAAAATTGCTGCTTATGCAGTTTTTTTACGCTGGATCCAGTGGCGTAGTCATAGCTTTCATTTGAGTTGTTATTTTTTAGATATGACCCAAAGTTTTGTTTTTTTAAACGGGACACCCTATCTATTTGTCCAGAAATTGATTTGTCCTTTTAAAAGCTTCTCAAAAATATATAATAGTGTGGGTCTATTTTAATAAACAACAACAAAAATCCTAATTTTTATAATTATCATCCCAAATTTTGCAGTAGGACATGCAAAACAATGCTGCCTTTTATTTAAAGTCGTTAACAATATCTACATCCTAACAATAATCAAAATAAATATGTAATTAATGTAATAATAATATGTATTGATAATTTCGCGCCAAAAAAGTACCACCTACCTAGATTTATGTAACACAAGAACAGAACAGTAATAAATTATTATGTAACAAGCCTTTCAGCAAAAATCAACTGTCGTATAAGAACTACAGTAACCAAGGAAATCAAAAGAACTGTTCAAACTGATTTCCATTTTGTTCTATGCATGCTTCGCACAATTTTCGTTTTAGGGAATTAAGCAAAATAACGGGATGATTTTGTAAATAGCGAAAATTTTCTCTTATTGCATTTCCTAAATCTTGGACATTATCATAGTGGTCTTTGTAAATTCTATTTTCCAGATATCCCCATAGAAAGAAATCTAAAATCGACAAGTGTGGGGACCTAGGGGGCCATCTTATAGGTCCATTTGTTCCGATCCATTGATTGGTAAAATTATTGTCCATAAATAATCTCGTCATTCCAGAATTGTGTGCAGGAGCACCGTCCTGTTGAAAATAAATTTCGTTAATTTGCGCTAGAGGAACATTGTCAAGTAATTCAGGTATAGCTGCCTCTAAAATTTCTATATAGCGATTGGCTGTTAGATTTCCCTCAAATATATAAAATTTTATATGTGTTCCTAATATGAAGCACGACACATTTAGACCAAACCTGCCCTGCTGTCTTCTGGGAAATATTTGGTGTTGATTTTCCTGGGACTAGAATCTACTATTGTGCCTATTAAGTATACCAGAATTACTGAAATGTGCTTCGTCTGACCATATAACCTTCTTTTCAAAATCTCTAACCATATCGCATCTTTCTCGAAACCAATTTGCAGAAGACTACCCGTCGCTCTGCATCCCCTGGCTGTAAGTGCTGCACGAGCCTAAATTTGTATGGGTGGTATTTGTGCTTTTTTAGAGTTTTTTGAACTCTAGTTTTTGGAATCCCTATGATCTTTTCACTAGCCCTACAAGAGTTTGTAGGGTAAGCTTCTGCATTAGCCAAAACCGTAATTTCCTCAGCCTCCCGATTTTCTTCTTTCATATACGTGTACAAAATTGGGAAATGTCATTTGCTTTCAAGAAAACAAAAGAAAACGGCATCGTTTTGCATGGCCTACTGCAAAATTTGGGATGAAAATTATAAAAATTAGGATTTTTGTTGTTGTTTATTAAAATAGACCCATACTATTATATATTTTTGAAAAGCTTTTAAAAGGACAAATCACTTTCTGGAAAAAATATACAGGGTGTCCCATATAAAAAAAACACAACTTTGGGTCATATCTAAAAAATAACAACTCAAATGAAAAATATAACTACGCCACTGGATCCAGCGTAAAAAATTGCATAAGCAGCAGTTTTTCCCTTTGCGTTAAGTTAAAGGATAACCGAGATACGAGGGGGGGTCCCAAAATGCAAAATTTTCTATTTCGCCCTGTATCTCATAAACGAAGAAGGCTATGAAAATTTTGTTTACGGCTTCATGAGTTTCACAAAGAATTAGCTAAGGTTCGTGAAAACCGCAAGGTTCTATCTTTAAAAATAAGCGAGATACCCCGCTTTTGCAACCAAATCCGGACACCCTGTACTGAAGTAATATATTAATTAGCGTGTATTATAAAAAAAGAGAAAATGTGTAACTTTAATCTAATAGGTAACAAAAATAATTAATGTTAACGGACTATCAGACGGTTCATTCCTTATAAAATATTTTCAAATGTTATGCTAGCATCTGGAACATGCCACCCAAAAAGATCTAAGTAAAGAAACTTAGTGACCCCGACTGGCTGCGCGACTTTGGATTTCTCACGGACTTCACGCTGCACCTCATTGACTTGAACATCAAACTACAAGGAAAACAAAATCTCATCAACAACCTACTTGACACTGTGAAGGCATTTGAGTACAAACTGGATTTATGGAAAAATCAGTTGTTGAAAAAAGAGTTAGTTTCTGCACTTTCCTAAACTGAAGAGTTGTGAATGTATAGATGTGGATAAATATGTCGCAGCACTGGATTTGCTTTAAAAAGAGTTCCAATCAAGGTTTTCTGATTTCAAAGATAGTGAAAATGACACCAATCTCTTTGCCCGACCGTTCAATGTATCCGTTGAAGACATGCCAGAAAATTGTAAGATGGAGCTTATCTGTTTGCAGTGTAATTTGGAACCGAAAGGCAAGTTCGGCATGAGTCTTTTTGATTTTTATGCAAAATATGTCGATCAAAGCTCGTTTCCTGAAATCCAAAAACATACCAGAAAATGATGTCTCTGTTTGGGAGCCCATATACGTTCAGATACAGCAGATTGTACAATTTGTGTTTTTCTGATACCTGGTTCATGTTCCTTAAGCCTAGTCGATATGGATCGTCCAGTTTCTCCAATATTGACATCATCACAGGAACAAGGAATACTCCTTCCGTTTGAAAAGGCGCAATGTCCTTTGGCGATCGCAAACATTGTCCAATTTTCTTGTTTGTGTTGAAAATTGTACGTATGTTGGACCGGCGAAGTAACCTTGCAATCTTGTTTGTGGTTCCGTGTATATTTAGAAGAACTACATTTCGTAGAGTAGGATTATTATATTTTTTAATAGATCGTCTAATATTATCAGTGCATTATCCATTCCATTTTAAAGCTTGAGTCAGTTTCTCTGTTTCCGATTGTAAAAATTTTGGTCACAAATTGTGAGGGCTCTGTACACCAACGAAATAATAACTAATTGCTTTTGTTCTGGTTGATGATGGGAATTTGTATTTAAATACTTGTTCGTATACATTGGTTTTCTATATACAAAGTGTTCTAAGGAACCATCCCCTTTCTTTTGTACGAGAACATCTAGAAAGGGAATCGTGCCCTTTGATTCCATTTCCATTGTAAATTTTATATTAGCGTGTTGTTGATTCAGATGATCAAGAAACCCAGGGAGGTTTCCTGGACCATGAGGCCATGTTACAAAAGTTTCGTTTACATATCTGTCTGAACCATGATTTTAGAGGATAAGGCTTCCTCCTCAAAAACTTCCATAAAGATATTGGCTACCACTGGTGACAGCGGAGATCCCATGGCTGCTCCTGAGGTTTGCTCATAGAAAGTTTCTTGAAAGACAAAATACGTTGATAAAAGACATGCTTCAATTAGATCTAAAAGTGAGTTGTCAATACTATTTTGGTGAAATAGGTCTGATATTATGGAAATTGAATGATTTATAGGCACACTCGTATACAGTGATTCTACATCGAAACTGACTAAGATATCTTTGGGATCTAATTGGATTGATGATTGAATGTATTTTTCCTGTAAAATTATTAAGAATATTTGAAAGATATTTACTAATTTTGTAAGTAGGAGATTCTATTGCACTGACAATAGGTCGTAGAACCGCGGGATCCTTGAGCTGCTTGGCCTTAACCTCTTCTCCTCTGTTGGGGTTGGATGCGTTTATAAGGTTGGTTACTGTCTTTCAATTGTGTTGGTCGGGTTTGCTTGGATCACTCTGTAGATGTTGTCGTCCAAAAGTTGTTGTATTTTCTTCACGTTATCTGTTTTGTCGATGACAAGAGCGGCATTTCCCTTGTCCGCTGGAAGGACCTCGCAGTTTGTGACCAAAATTTTTTACGATCGGAAACAGAGAAACTGACTCAAGCTTTAAAAGGGAATGGATATTACACTGATGATATTAGACGATATATTAGAAAATATAATAATCCTACTCCACGAAATGATACTAATAAGGAATTACCGAGAGTAAATGTAGTTCTTCCATTTATACACGGAACTACAGACAAGACTGCAAGGTTACTTCGCCGGTCTAACATACGTACAATCTTCAACACACACAAGAAAATTGGATAATGTTTGAGATCGCCAAAGGACATTCATCCTTTTCAAACGGAAGGAGTATATGCAATTCCTCGTTCCTGTGGTGATGTCTATATTGGAGAAACTGGACGACCCATATCGACTAGATTTAAGGAACATGAACGATGTATCTGAAAACCATCATTCTACTGGATATGTCATAAATGTAATAGAAACCAAAATTCTTGCATAGATTTCGGGATTCTATAAACGCAAAATTAGAGAATATGTTGAAATTTGTAAGCATCCTAACAATTTTAATAAAGATACTGGCTTCAGTCTACATCATACGTGGAAACCCATCGTTACACCGAGTCACGCTTCGGTAAACACCGGTCGGCTATAAATAGGCGAAACGTCGGAAAGTGATTCCATTTTGATATGATCTAATCCCAAGAACCATAATTCCTTAAAGATTATTACACTTTGAAAATATATTTTATATTTTATTGATATGGTGGTAAAGTGACGTGGACCGGTGTGGCCCTTCGAACGATGTGAAATAGATTTTTGGTCTTTGCACTAAAAAAGATTGAAGACCCTTGACTTAGACGATTGTGCTATATAACAAAACCCGGATACACGAAGCGCGGATCAAGCTGGCATAAATCAATTTCCGGAAGTTCCGAAAATGTATTCGCATTTGTCTTTCAGAAAATCAAACGGGGATTAGATTTCCGAAAAATAAAATTCATTTAACTTTCCCATCTTAAAAAGGAGAAGAACGAGAAAAGAATGGAAGGTCGAAAAAGTTTCCCAATAAAACATCAAATTAAGATTTCAATTTTAGATATCCCGATTTAACGGTTTAATTTTAGCTAAATTAATTTTGCTTTTTGCATGCGAAATTGTTGAGATACAATAAAGGAACGCGCTGCTTAGAGACAATGTTGCTCTATCTCGCTGGCTAATACACGCTTAGTAATTTGCAGGACAATAAGTTACTTGGCCTTTTATTTGATTGGATCTAATACTGAATTACATGTGGAAAGTTTTTGACGTGACCTTAATTTCCAAATCTACATTGCTATACATTTTAGTGCCCTCCCTCTGCCACAATATACCAGGTGCCCTTCAGATGTGGTTCACCCTTATAAATTTTTTTTGAAACTTGATGTGTGAATACAAGACATAAATTTGAATTTTTGGACATATTCGTTTGTTTTGAGCTACTTATGGTTTGACCGGAAATGACGGCAACTTTCGATTCTTAAATGGGACACCCTCTATTATTTTAATTATTTCGATAGAAAATGGCGTTCTGAGTGCAATAACAGTTTTTGACAGGGGGAGAAATTTTTATGATTTTTCTTTTCAATCTAGCATGCTATGAATCACTTAAATCGATTAATTTCTGATCTAGTAGTAAGGGAAAAATACATGTTGATCCTAAAAACTATTTTATGCCCGTTTGAAATAAGCAAAACCAGTATTTTTATGTTTACTCAATTTTTTCAAATAGAAAGGGGGTGGCTCCTGGGGTGTTTATAAAATACCTCTTTCTTCCGAACAGTTTGATATAACACACTCTAATATTACATGAACTTTTTCTCCTAACAAAGCAAAAATATGTATTGTTACTACATGCATAATAATTGCCCTAAGCCCGCATCATCTAGTCATCCATGGTTCGACCAGTTGACGGTGTGTCTATGGCTACAGAGGGAAATGTAAATAAAATATAAATAAATTGATAGAAATGGACATTTAATTAAACGTAGAAGGCTATGACGGAGACGGTACGAAACAGACGTATTAAGGCGACTTTGAAAACAAAACACTGTTAACAATTTTGACAATCGTCTTTATTATTGTAACGTTACACTTTTACGGTAACTAATTATGATTTTGCTAATTATATTTTGTCATTTACCAAGATGTCAGGAACTAAGTTTTTGGAAGTTATTTAGATTCTTTGACTATTTTCATTATTATAAGTACTTAATATTGTATGACTGACAGCTTGGTATATTATATACATTTTATGTTTTATATTTACAGATGCTGAGGGTCTGGTTGTTGAAGCTTTCTTTAATGCCCACATATAAAAGGGCCATATTTTTATAAGAATTTCATTATTAGATGTTCATTCAGCTGTAGTTTTTCTATTATCTTACCTTGACATAATTTTGATCAGAAACAAATCCGTTATAAGAAACCTAGTTGGGTATGAGCTGTTGTGATACAAACTAAACAAGATATTTCCAATATTTCCATTGTAGCCTGGTAACGCTACATAAATTAGAAACATTTGGTATATACCTCCGATTTCGTTTGTCGCCTTTTAAATCTCGTTCAGTTCATTAAATGATTTGTCCTTTTGATAAAATGTAGTTTAAGATGTTACCTATATTGTTAAATGTCCGGTAAACACATGTCAGGGGTTCATTAAACAAGGGTTTGTGTTATTTATTTAAGTAGTTCTCCAAATGGTTGGTTTAAAAAGCCTTGTTTATTTTCGTTTTATAAATTGGGTTAAGTGACAACAAAGTTTGACGTTTTACTGTGTGCGGCGACGCTAAAATCCTTGCTTTGGCCTTTTCCATGAATGACTAAAATCCATACGATTCCGTCCGACCACTTTACTTTCATTTTTATAAAAACCTAACATTTTAAAGATTTAATTATTTAGGACGAGGCTTACGTAAAGATTAGAGGAAAATATTAAAAAATAACAACAAAAATTATTCAAAAATAAATATTTAAATTGAATGTATATCAAGATTTATTGTAATAAATAATGTATTCTGAGTTGCCTATCTTTTTAAAAATCTTCTATTTTTGTCAAATAAATAAGGGGGAAAGAGACAAAATATAGGGACATTAAAATCAAGTTTTGCATGGAGCACTTTCAACAGTTTAGTTTTTTGGCCAAATTCCTACCTTTTTTTTAAAACCTTTTTTTCTTACTAAACCTTAGCTGAAAATCGTCTTGGAACGAGTTCGAGCTATTTCGTTTTGACTGTGGCCGTAAAACTACCTTTAAAAAGGCTGGTCCTGTTTTATAGTTATTTTAAATTTTGTGTTAAACAGTGGTCAAATAACAGCCAGGTAATTATTATTTTAATTTATTTAGCAAGGTTCTTTCATTTAATTTTAATTTAAACAATAGGTTACAATGGATTTTTTCTCCTTTTTACAGCTCAGCGGCCACATAGCAAATAGCACATTTTAGTGCACATTGAACTTATTAGCACATAGCACATTGCTATTAAAACCTTGCATCTTAGCGCACGTTTGCTTTTTATAGCCTTTAAAGCATTTTGAACATTTTTGCACCCACATGATTGTGAGGTACTTTTCACGAGAAACAATTGGTTGAAGCAAATAACCCTAAAGGTTGGGGTTACCTTTGAAGTTGAAGCAGTAATTCTACATTAAGAAAGAGCCCCCTCTTTACCGAAGAGGTGTTGGAATTTTACCTCTAGCCCAACAACCAGGCCCCAGTAACTCCAGTTTTCCTGCCAGTTGGTGAGATTTTTAAAAAAAGCTTTATATTACAGTAGTACCTTTTATTGATCAATTTATCCTTTTCAAATTACCACACATATTTCTATTTATAAACAATTTAAACTACATTCTCTCATAAACAGGTATTTTTTTTTAAATAAAGCAAATCATAATATTAAATAGTGTTTTACTGGTTGTTTCAGTACCTTTACGAACACACGGGTAAGGGGTGTATGAAGGCGGTGCAGTAAGTTCTGTTTTACGTGTGTTGGCGCCCTTCTTTCATATTTATAATTTTCACTTGCCTCCTTCATACACCCAAGAAAAAGATTGAAAATTTTGAACTCCCTCAAAGCCGAACTACCGTAAAAGTTAGCCAACTGGTCGTAAGAGCAAACTTTTATTATTGCACTTACGTAAGAACTCTTTATAACGTGGCTTTTATAACACCAGAGTTTACGTTATATTATTATTCACATTTTTACCCAAATATAAGTACCTAATTGTTTTAGTGGTTTGTAAAAAAACTGATTTAAAATTTTCTATTAAAACATGGAAAATTACACAAGGAGGAAAATTACACAAGAGGCCCGAAAATAATCCTAACGCGCTATTTGTAATAAGCGAAGACAAAGAAATAGATGTTCTGGCATCATCATCATCATCAACAGCCTTTTTTCATCCACTGCTGGATATCGGCCTACCTCTCGCATATACCTATGCGGTGTGTCTTAGCTGTAATTTACACAGGTATACGGGACCTACAGTTTATCGTCGAATCCGAACGACGCTATTTGAGAGGTGATTTTAGCGTATTACTGATGGAGCGCGCAACCACCAACCCATCAGAAGACGAGCGCATTATGTATTCTTAACAAAGTCTGCCTCAGCTCGGAATCGAGCCAGTGACCTTGGGCGCCGAACCGCAAACACACAGCCATCCGCGCCACGCTCGCCTACGTGCGTGTAAATATGATTGTGTCTTTCAGAGAGATCGCTTTAGAATGACAAATATCTAAAAATTTGGCTTTGCGAATTTTACACAAACACAAATACCGTTCGTATTAATATCAATTACATCAACACCTTTATCAAGGACATAACATCCGAAGATTGCAGTATGGCACTTGGTATTTAGGGAAGTGTTTAGAAGATTTTTTTCCCATTTAAAATACTTTATACCGACGAAAGCCGTTTTACAAATTTGTGAGTTTTTAATAGAAATAATTAAAAGTCTAGTCTCAAGAAAATTTGCATTTGATGGAAGAGGGAAATTTTCAAGAACGTTTTGGGTTTAATTGTCGGATTGGAATTCTCGGTGAATTTTAGGGGCTATAATTTTATATGGTCACCTAACAGGGGAGATATATTTACGCTTTCTGACACATCAAATTCGGGAGTTTCTCGAAAAAATACCAGGGATTAATGGAAACCGTATATTTTACCAAAAAGATGGCACTCCGCCTCACAATGCAAGGGCAGTAACAAATTACTTAAATACCACATTTGGCGTAAATTGGATTGGAAATAGTGGCCCTATCTTAGGTAAAACTGAATTTCTGTCTAAGTACTTTGTATCTTTATTAAAACTATAAAATATTTAAATATTATTATTATAATAATAATAATAATGTTTAAATATTTCAGATCGAAAGACCTTACCCCCTTAGATTTTTTTTTGTGGGGCACTGTCAAAAATGAAGTGTATAATACAGCTTCAGAAACCTGTGGTGAATTAGAAAACATAGTAAGAGCGGCCATTTTAAACTGCTCAACATCTGAAGTATACAGACTCTGCAAAACTTTAAGTTTTTAAATAATTGTGTTTTAACTCTAATTCAGATTCAGAATTGACCGAATGCCGATCCATGTTTGATAACCAGGTAAGATTTATCTATTTTGTACTTTGTCTATGTAAAATGTAATAATTCATATTTGGTTTTCCCAACTCAAAATATAATTGTAAATAGAACTCATATTTTGGGTGACGTTTTTTTTGTTCATGTTTAAAGGTTCTATTATGTTTTTTGTTTCGACGTTTCGGGGAAAAGCCTACAATCGTCTTCAGCAAAAACTAAAAATAAAAAACTAAAAGCGGAATATTTCTTAGGATTTGTACCAGAAATATACCCAGAATAGCTAATCCCTGACAGAATGTCAATGAATATCAATTTAAAAGTGTTATTTTTAATTGCTAAAATAAAGTGTACCTAAAGTATATTCATTTTAATGTATTATATTTTGAGGTGTCCTTTTATTAGTTTAGTATTTAGCAAATTTAATTATGTGTTATTAAATTGAGGACTAAAATTTTGTAAAAGATGCTTTAAATTAAAATAATTATCTTAATCATTTCATTTTTATTAATTTGCGAATCCAAAGGTCAAACAAATCCAAAATAGACCAAAAACAAACCTCTTTATACCATACATTCCTAACTTATCAGATAAAATGAAACGAATAGGTAAACATAAGAACGATCTTTAAGACACACAATTCGCTTAAAAGCAAACCTACAAAAACAAAATCTAACAATGAACAAGAAAATACAAAAAATGTTGTTTATAAAATTCCGTGTCAATGTAATAAATTTTACATAGGAGAAACATGTAGGCCATTAGACAAAAGAATTAAAGATTACCAAAGATACATCAAAAATAGGGAATTTCAAAAATCAAACATTTGCCAACATGCACTAGATAACAACCATAAAATTATTTGGAAACCTTCTAGTATTTTAGGAGAAAAACGATGTTCTAAAAAAACTTCTAGCATCTTGTTCCGCTAACACATTGTATTTTAGGAGAAAAACGATGTTTTTCTGATAAAAAACGTAAGAAATATTTTGCTTTTAGTTTAGTTAGTTTATTTTTTGCTGAAGACGTGACTAGATTTTCCATTGACACACACCACCATTCAGGGCCGGATTAGAAGTTTTGGGGGTCCGGGGCTATTTTAAAAGGAGGCCCTATTTCCGTGATATGTTATCAATAAATTATTAATGGTAATAATCAAATTAAAGGAAAGACACATGAGTTAAAAGAAACTTCTTTATTAATATAATCATAACTAAAAAACTAAAATTATTCTTTCTGTTTTCTAAACTAACTATAAAACTATAAAACTAAAATGATTTTTTTCATGATTTCGACAATGAAAATTCGTGAATTATATCAAAAAAATTTAAGAACCTCATCAGATCTCTTTCGTGTCATTTCATACAAACACTAACCTCGAAATAAAGAATGATTCTAATACAATTGAAAACGGCCCCTCCCGAGTCAGCAACATTTTCAACGATCATTACATCTCGATAAATGAAAAAAAGATAACTTAAATCACGGCCAATGCCAGGATAATTTCATCTCATATAAAAATGACATGTCCATTTTTCTTAGACCGGTAGATGAACCTGAAGAAATTATTCTTTCTCCGGCTTTGATAATATAAATAGTAGTACATTAAAATACATATCTCCTATTATAACAAAACCATTAACGTACAGGGTGGTCCACTTAAGTTGGTCCTATACTTTATCTCAATAAATAAGACACTGAGAAAAAAAAAGTTAAATACAAAAAGTATTTGACCCTAAGTATATTTTTTATTTATAATATTCTTATGTATACAGGGTGTTCCATTGTGCCAGGACAGTAACCAATTTTTCCTTTTTAATGAAATGGTATGAATATGTTTAGAAATTCTAATTCTACGCTTGATTTTGAGTATTTCTTGTGATCATAGCATACGAAATTTTGACTAGTTTTTGAGAAAAATTAACTTTTTTTAATTTTTTTCGGAAAAACAGGTTTTTGTTAAAATGTGATTTTTTTACACTTGAAGACTAAAATTGTGAATTTTGGTTATGGATCCATGGAAGTGATTAATATTTAATACTCTGACCTATCAAGAGCGAAAATCCATTATACAGGGTGGTCACAAATGACCATCAAAAAAATGTTTTTGTAACTAAAAAACTTAATTTTTTTAAATGGAACACCCTATATTTAGCACTTTTATTGTGTTAAGGATTTAATTCTGCATCATTCCAATTTTCTATAATAATTCAGATATTTTTGTTAAAAATCTAACTAAACCTAAATAATATCCTATTCTAAGTTTTTTTTTTAACATTATAATTAAATTTAACATTAAATCAACAAGTAATGCAAGTAAGAAAGTAACTAATTACTTATTATAAAACATTTTCGACATAACCCCCGTCTTTGGCAATACAAGTAGTATACGTATGAGATAAAGTATAGCAGCATCTTAAGTGAACCAACCTGTACATAATAAATCTAATTTTCACTAGCTGTATATGCCCAAACCCTTTTAAAGTCTCGAAAGTAAAACCAATTTCCAAGAAGGGCGGCACTACTCAAGATGAAAACTATAGATCTATCAGCCTAATATCAAATATTGCAAAGATATCTGATAAAACCCTTAAAACTAGGAAAACAGATTTTTTGGAAAAAAATAAAATTATTTTAAAACATCAATTTGGTTTTCAACATAAATTATCAAGTAACGATGCAATGGCAGAGCTGACAAAGAGAATATACAAAAATCTAGATGTAAGCAAACCATGTGCCGCGGTTTTTTTGGACTTGGCGAAAGCCTTCGACACAGTGGATCACGGAAAGCTTCTTGCGAAATTGGAAGATGTTGGTACACGTGGTCCGGCGTTATCTCTCCTAACTAGTTATTTACAAGGTCGCTCGCAAAGGGTACAAATCAAAGATTCTTTTAGCACCGTGAAGGAAATTACGTATGGCGTGCCACAGGGGACGGTATTAGGCCCGTTATTATTTAATATATACATCAACTCATTGCTAATCCAAAATTATTCAGGGGATATAATTTCGTTCGCGGACGACACAGTGTTGTTTGTAGAGGGGGTTTCTTGGAATGAAGTAGAAACTAAAATAGAAGAAAATTTGCGTGATATTATAAAATGGCTAGATTACAATCTTTTAAGTGTAAATTTAACGAAAACAAAATATTTAGCATTCTCGAACAATGTCACGGGCTTGCCTACTAACCATCAAATAGGAATATATTTACCATTCAGAAAAAATAGTTACTGGAGCATTGAGAGGATCGATTATATTGACTATTTGGGAATACTTTTCGATAAACATTTAAAATGGGACCACCAAATAGATCAACTAACCAAGAAGCTTAGATAATTGTTTCACATTTTTAAACACATCAAATGTATTTCGGAAATGGACAAATTACGGACTGTCTATTTTGCTCTTGTTAAATCGCTTCTGAATTACAGAATTATCGCATGGGGAGGAGCCTATGATAATACATTGAACCCAATAAAAATAGCCCAGAAAAAAATAATTAAAATAATTTTTAATCTAGATATAAGATATCTCACTGAACAACTATTTAGGACGGTAAACCTACTTGACATGAGAAATATTTTTCTCAAAAATTCAATCCTACACCTAAATAAAAATAATCATTTTAATTCTCCTGAATTTCCGTACTATCGCACTAGATTTCAAAGAAATGATAATAGAATATTGCCTAAAGTGAACAAATCTATAGGAAAAAGAAGTTTTGAATATATAGGTTGTAAATTATTTAATCTGATTCCTCTACATTTAAAAAACCTGATTCAATTGCCAAACCTCAAACGCAAGATTACCAAATGGATTATCGAAAACAGTCCTAAATTCCTTTAGTAATAAATTCAAATTACCTGCGCAACATATATGGATATATTTTTTATACTGAGGTAAATTTTTTGTAAGTACTTAATAGGTTGCTTGTTTGTAATATTTGTGGGTATTGTTTATTTGTATTATTTTATGGTTAGGATTAACATTGTAATGCTTATGGAATGTAGCCAGATTTGAATTTGTACAAATTAATAATGTTTTGGTATAAGATTTAAACCAAGTAACTTCCACAATCAGCTAGTAGCAGTAAAGCTATCAGCTTTGCACAGCCCTATTGTGTTATTAAACTTATTTATGAAAATATGATAAAACGAATATGGTAATTGCCACTCCATTTATTTATTGTTTTACCACTGTTTAAAATTATTTTGTAATCGTTTTGATGATATTACAAATAAATATATTTTTGATTTGATTTGATAACATAGAGAATGCCGACAATCTAGATTCGCCCATCGTTGAACGGTATTTATTTTTAATAAAAGCTAAGGTACTAAATGATCTCTCTCCCTCACAATTTCTAATAGTAATACATAAGTAGATTCTTAAATTAATATAAATTTTTGGAAAAAATTTTCTACCATTAACTGTAAAAAAAAGCCGCGAAATTCGCGGAATACTGTGACCCGATCCGTGACAGTGAAATCTTCTCAATCAGCTGATCCTCAGTGCAGAGTTGCCACATAATCAGTTTTAATCATGAGCCCCACGTGCATAAAAAAAGTTTTTTTATTTGAAAAATGTTGTGCTTTCCACGTATGACTTTACAAAATAGCAGTAAATAAAGATTGCAGCATTCCCAGAGGTGCCCTGCCGCCATTTTGTTACGTCATATTGAATTCGTACCAGCTTACCCCTATCACATTTAATTTTTCTGCAAAATTTAAAATCAAATGGATATAATTTTTTTTACGTTGATATTTCAAATATTTTATCACTCCGCTATTTTGTTTTGCTATTTTATTTGCATACCAAAATATTATCAGTTCATTCCTACGTAACACTTGATCATTATGGAAAATTTGACGTAAATTTGATAATTCATTATATAAGTAATATTTTTTAACGTTTCACTAGGCCGCCATCTTGTTCCGGCATATTGGATTTTAACCAAAATGTTACCAGATCATTCCTATATGACACACTGCGTTCCGGGCAGTGGCGGCTCTTCAATAGGGTCATTTGGTCAATGACTCCTAATAGTTGTAATAAAACGCGAACCTTGGGTCTCGTTGCGTTTCTTAGGCATAATAAAATACGCTTTACTAAGCTAGGCTGGGCAGTTCGAATTGCCCTGATTACCTTAAAGCTTGACGAAAGTACCCGAAGATGGGTATAAATGTTCAAATGGAATATGAAATCGCGATTTAGGTCATCCGCCGGTCTCTTCTCATAATTCGATCGATCGGTCGCGGCATCACGTCGGCATACGGAAGTTCAATTATTCAGAAGTCGCGCGGTCGATGTTCTAACTCGATATTGTTTCGGACGTTTTTAATCGATGAAAATTAATTTATAGACTGTTTTTTGTAATATATATTTTTTTATTTTAGGAACTTAATTTTGCAAAAACAACCAATTTCAAGGTGGTCTATGTATGAGTTATGAATCTAGATGAAATAAAACTATGTTACGGTCGGAAGTGTTGTAATTCGTACTCAGCTAGACACAGCTAATAGAAAATCTCTTATAGATTTTAATAAAAATATATCCAAAAATCGTTATATCTTAAAGAAAATTATAGATTCTGTTTGTGGGGCATTCGAGCTGATACTACGTGGCCATGATGAAACGGCTTTGTCTGAAAATCCGGGGGTTTTCGAGGGCTTATAGATTTTGTTGAGGAGTTGGGCCAAGATAGACTATCCGCCTTAGCAATGTAAAGTATCGAGAAATCGTTTATAAAAGGAATGTGCGTGCAATTTTAACGAACGTGTCATTCAGCATATTCCCAATTCTAAAGAACGAAGAGTAAACCTGAACTTCAAGAGAAATTAAAGCTCAATTTGAAGATAAGATATTTATTTTTATTTTAAGTATGCCTATTTTTAAATTTTTCATTGACCTCTCAATATAATTCACCACGAGCCGCCACTGGTTCCGGGTTCGTTCCCAACTAGAGACATGAATTTTTTCTAATACTTTTTTAATATTTTATTTTGTTTATTCACGTGAGACTTAACCTCATTTTAGTGTCGATCAAATATGTATAAGTAGTTGATTGTTTTGTTGTACTTTAGTGTGTTTTAGTTGTTTGTAGGTCTAATGATTTTCGAAAGGACGAAACACGTGTCATGTTAATAATTAAATTTACTTGGAGTCTTTTTCTATGTTTGTTAACAAAATATAAATCATTGCAAGACACTAAAAAACCCTCTATCTAGTTGAAATATTATGATTTTTAACATTAACCCTAATTAAATAGCAACCTCGTTTTATCATCATTGATGGTTAGGCGATTGCACAAATGGCTAAAGTCAACTTATTTCCAGAAGCGCCACCGGCACTGTTCCCAGTTAATTAAGCAATTATGTTCCAAATTGTGAAAATAATAAATGTGAAATTGCAATAAACGGTTAACAAGTAATAAAAGATAACTGCCCTATCACATTACACTTTCATTGTACAATTTAGCCTTACAACCCATAAAGCGGCGTGAAAAATTCTTTAGATCGGTCGTGAAAAATGTATTATGTTTCGCATCTTTTTTTGTCGTAAAAACATTACTGCATTTATACTGTTTTATTATAGTTCTTCCTGATTATCCAGAGAAAGGTGAAATTTATGTAAAATTTTACAATATACTTAATTCAGTTTCCTCGTTGTTAATTAATAAGATATAGTGGTTAATTACACTGGCCGACAAGATTTTTCTAACACAGGCAAGCTCATTATTTTCACAATGGAAATACCCTCCCAATAATTAAAAATATATTCGGAAAGCCCTAATCCGTACCATTTTTTAATAGATTAATTAGAACCTTGTATATTAACAGGTAAACAATTTTATTGTGGGGCGGCTAAAAGGGGTCCATTTTACAACGGAAAAATTACCTAGACTGGGTTGTTTACAACATTAGACATAAAATAAACGTTAAACATCACTCTTCTGTTGAGTTTCGAATTGAGTGGTTCTCTGTGTATCGATAAGCAGGTGTATGTGAAGACAAGAATGTCGAGTCAAACGCGCCGAAGTTGCAAAATTCCTCCTGACAAATTTTGTTATATTTGTGGAGAATTTCTGGTGAAATCACAAGCTAGGTCATTTTCCTAAATTGTAAAAAAAGCCTACTTTAAATATTTTGGTGTGTTAATTGGGGCTCAAGATAAGCGGTGGGCTCCCCATGTGTACTGTGTTAGTTGTAGTGTATCATTGGTGCAGTGGATGAAGGGAAAGAGAAAAAGTATGCCTTTTGCAGTTCCAATGGTATGCGAAAACCCACCAATCATTCTGACGATTGTTATTTTTGCCTGACAAAGACTGAAGGTTATTCCAAAAAGGGAAAGCACAATATAGAATATCCAAATTTGCAATCTGCCATACGACCTGTTCCTCATAATGCAAATTTGCCAGTGCCGATTGCGCCTTTAAATTGGCAAGCTATTGATTTGGGAGATAATGGAGATAACGCATCATCAGGCAGCTTAGAAGAACAGCTAACCGATCCCACTTTTACCACAGGTCCCAGTTCCGGCGAGCCACATTTGATTGTTCAAAGTGAATTAAATGATTTAGTACGTGATTTGGGGTTATCCAAGCAACAGTCAGAACTTCTGGGTTCCCGGCTTAAGGAATGGAACCTATTGGCCAAAGAAACAAAAATTACGATTTTCAGAAAAAGAAATGCTATGTTTTCTGAATTCCACAATGCAGGAGCTTGATATTATTCATAGACACATCTAAATATAGCTTAAAAGCTGTGTTATTGCTTAATGGAAATTTAAAACCCTCTATACCAGTTGCCCATTCAGTTGCATTGAAAGAAAATTATAAAAATATGCGCACGATTTTGGATAAAATAAACTACAATAGGTATAAATGGCAAATATGCGGTTAAAAGTTATAGCGATTTTAGTAGCACTTCAAAGGGGATTTACAAAATATTGCTGTTTTTTTTGTTTATGGGACAGACGTGCAATAAATCAGCATTGTGTAACAAAAATATTGGCAGAAAGAAGCGAATTTCAACAGGGACCTCGAAATGTTAAATTTATACCTCTTGTTGATCCCAAAAATGTCCTTTTGTCTCCTCTTCACATTAAATTTGGGCTGATGAAAAACTTTGTGAAGGCTTTGAATAAATGGTGATGGATTTAAATACCTAAGACAAGTCTTTCCCCAGTTAAGTGATGCCAAATTAAAAGAAGGCATTTTTATTGGGCCACAAATCAGAAAACTGCTGGACGATGTCAATTTTACGGAAAAGCTTACCAGGCTGAAACTCAGAGCATGGAATTCATTTGTTAATGTAGTAAGAGGATTTTTACAATTACGTGCTACAACTTTCTATTTGTCATTTTCGTATTTGGTTAGGTCCATTTTATTAGAATATGCTGTTCTGATTTGTGTTACAACAAAAAAAAATTTTTTGTCTACCAGTATTATTTTAGGTTTAGGGCAAAGCTCTAGTATTCATCAGACTGCCAGACAAAGGTGCAGGTGGTGCGGTTGCGCCAGGGTTCGAGTTTTTGGGGGCCCGGCGGACCACTTAAAATCTACAGAAAAAACTTCGTATTAAAACTATCGATAGTACTAAAAACTATCGATTTCTAAAGCACGTTTAAGTAAGGAAATTACATTTACAGAGCGACAAAAACCGTGTCGCCGAGTGTAAAGACTTAACGCGCACCCAACAGGCGAACAGCTTTTTATTTTTACTTGGCCTTACTGGAGCGCTTTACGTCGGTAAAGGTCACTCGAACAAAATTTGTACAGGGAATAGGGAGCGAAGATACAAAATAATTATTTAACTGATAGTTTATTTTAACTTATTTGCTATTTGCTTTGGGCGGGACCGCATTAATTATTAGGCCAGGGCACATCGAAAAGAGGGCCCGCCTCCTGGCTAAAACAAAAATCATTTATATAATTTTTCTTGTTTCATTTTATCAGTAAGTAGATAATTTTTATATATTATTGTATTAAAGGAGGGGAGAAGAGTCTGCTATATGAAAGAGAGGACTTTTTTTTGGGTCGTCGATTTTTTCCAGGAGTTTGGGGACTGCTTATAGTTGGTGATGATGATGATCTATTTTTATAGTATTCGTCCTCTTAATTCTTAAAATGCTTACTTGCCAGGAGGTGACAAATGCTTTGCAACCACGGGTCAAAGGTGTTCAAAAAAGTATGCAACAACATATATGGCAAATTATTTTATAATTCATTTTTTTAAATTTAATATGGCAAAATTTTGTGGCGAAGACATTACGGAGACAAAAAAATCGCGGTGTAATGAAATGTTCAAATTAAAAAAGTAATTGGCTAGTTGATTAGAAAATTTGCACAAAAATCAAGCGTGAATCAGAGATAAACTGGTGTAATTTTAGCACTAATCCTGTTTTACAAAACAAAATGGCGGCCTAGAAAAATGTTTAGGAATTCTATAAACTTCCTTCTTCTGATATAATACCTCCTTTTTATACACATAATTTATTTTTTATAAACTATGCAAATAAAGTTTTGAAAATAAGTAATAATACCAGTAATAAAAAAATAAATTAAAAGTAAATAAAATCAGAACTAAACGATCGTATACCGGTTTATTAAAACAGTGGTTTTATTTGAAAAAGTATGATCAGTAAATTTATATTAGATCAAAACTTAAAGATCTGGATGGATAAAAGTTGTGAATATGAAAAATGTATATTCGTTCGGATTTGAATAATTTTTAGATATGGAAAAGGAATATGACACGGAAAGAATTTGACAATACATCTGTATATTGTATAGTATAGACAATAGGTAATGCCCTATTCATTTTTTATCACAAAATGTGGTTTCTTATTTTCCTTGCATAAGGCAAAGCACCATTGATTGTTCTGAAATTTGGAGCAGTATTATTTAGGAGTATTACACTTTTTTTGACACAAGTCAGTTCCAATTTTTTCGGAAGAGATATCATTGTCTTCATTGCATACCTTATGACACCTATTTAGGTTGAAATTACTTTTTGACAATGTCTCACAAGATAGCATATGTTTTCAAAATGACGACATAGTTAACGTTTTAATGACAAAAAAAAATCGGTAAATTTTCTTTACCTGGAACGTTATGAATATTTCCTTTCATTGAGAATAGTGAAGTGTGAGCCAATTTAATTCAATAATTTGTCATTTAGTAGCACATATTTTCAAACGTGTTTATTGGTCGACATTTTGTTTCATCATACTGGATTCCTACCAATATTTTACCAGTTTCTACCTATGTGACATTTTTTTTATATTGGCACACACCGCCATTTTATTACGTCTAGTTGAATTCGTACCATTTTATCCCTATATCACGTTTATTGGGGTCGGTCAAGTCCCCCCCCCTGAATCAAACGAATTTCCAAAATAGATACACTATCGTTTTACACACATTTCGGACAATTTTGTACACAATAAATGCATTTTAGCACACTCACCCAAGAGAAACTGAACCATTTTTTTAAACGGGGGGGGGGGCAAACTTGACCGTTCCCCCCGCCTTTTAAAATATCTAAATATGTTTATATCAATCGTCCCATCTAATTTTGCACACTAATTTTTAAATTTTGCACACCCTCCTGGAGAAAGTTAAGGGGGGTTAAAAATTTGCATTTGGTGAATTTTATTAATAGTTTTTTTGTATATAACTTTTTTTGTAGAATTGTATCCATTATATTAACTGAATATCCATAGTTTATTGCAATCTGTTTGATTATGTTTAACTCGGACTGAAAATTAGTTTTACTTAGAGGTAGGGAGATTAGTCTATTTTATACTCTGAACAGCGGCTAGTTTATGTTGAATAAGATGACATGAGGAACTGTGTACGGTAGTATCCTTATGCGAAGGTTTACGATACACAGAAAAATCATGTTTATTATTTATTCTTCTGATGGTTAAATCTAGAAAATTTATGCTGCTGTTAGATTCTACTTCAATTATAAATTTTATATTAGGATGAAGTTTATTAATATATACGAGAAAAATATTCAATTCCGATCAGTTCCGGTAAAACATTTTAAAACATCATGAACATATCTATGCCAATGTCTAAAATGTTTGATGATTTGGTTTTCTAGAGTATCCAAAAACATCAGCAAGTAAGGGGCTTAATGGATTTCTCTTAATTAACCTTTCCGTGCTAGTATAAAGTTTGTTATTAAATTCAAAGCAGCTTTGTTTTAAACATTCACTAAGTAAGTAAAATATTTCTTTTTTTACAATTAACTGATTTTTTGTTTAAAATATTTTCTACTGGTTTGATGGTATCTTTAGCCGGAATACTACGAAAGAGATTAGCGACGTCAAACGAGATTATTTTCGCATTATTTGGTAAATTAATTTTTAGTTTTATTAACAAAATCTAACGAGTTTTTAATTTGATATTTTAATGTTTATAAGTTTTTAGATATTTTATGGGATAGCGCTAAAAAGAAAGACACTACTGGTCTTACAGGAAATCTCAGTTTATAAGGTTTAATTAAAGAATATAATTTTGGTTGTTGTGTGTTCATAACAGTATACATACTGACGTCAGACAAAACAAAAAGAAAAAAAGTATAAATATGATTTACCCTAATATCAATGATAATACAAAGTTATATCATATATAGGCAATTCTAGCTCTAAAATATGTACATTTCTAAACGGTTTAGTATTAAAATACCATATAAAACCAATAATTCTTTAAGTAAGTGCATAAAAAATAATAAAACAAAATCTGATAAACGTGAATAATCTGATAAACGTAAACAATCAAGTGTATACCAATTAAATTGTGTAGATTATGACAGTACTAAACAATATCATAAATATTAATTTACTCTTTATTTATTCGAGATGTAACGTCTGAAGAAGCTACTGTGTAGCGAAACATGTAACGTGTTGTTAAGAAATATAGTGTTTAAAAAATAGTTTTGTATTTACATTTTACTTAATTTTCTTTTTATGAAGGATAAATAATGTTATGGAAAAAGAAGTAATGATATAAATAATCATAATAATAACAATGAGTTAAAAAAAACTAAAAAAATTAAATAGAATATAGTTTATATAATTTATAGAAAGTTATTTCCTAATAATTATATGCATATATATATATATATATATATATATATATATATATATATATATATATATATATATGTGTGTGTGTGAGTGTGTGTATTGTAACTAGTGAAACTCTGTATAAGGGAAGAAGTGAGTAGAATTTACCGATTTTTTACCTAACAGGTCTTTTAATTACTGTAATATAGGTTAATGGTTGGCAACATTTATTATTATTTATATATTGTTAATATTGGGTTGGTAACAACTGCTATACTATTTAAATATACGGTTTGTCACACTGGGTTATCCCCACCTAATCACATTGACTGTACTAGATCATTTTTGACAATGTATTTCATTCTTTCTCTGGTACTTAATAAATGGACACTTAAATCTAAAATCATCTGTGTTTCCTTTAAGTATTTAGTAAAACAAGAATCTTAAAAAACGTGGTTCAATACACCACAAAATTGGCGACGAGGATAGTGCAGTGAATAGTGCAGTGAATCCACAAAATATAGATTTTTAAAAATCAGCAGGGGGAAAATGGCGGCAGAAGCATCAATCGGACACCTACGAGAATTTTCTCCCCCGAGGAGCGATTGGTCAGTATTCAAACCAAGACTAATGAACTATTTTACGGCAAACGGGCTAAAAGAAGCAGATAATGGCGAGAAAATGCGAGCAATCCTTTTAAACACGTGCGACGAAGAAGCATATAAGTTAATTTTTGACCTGGTCAGTCCCGCAAAGCCCGAAGAAAAATCATTCAAACAGTTAATAGCAGTTTTCGACGAGTATTTCAAGCCACAGCAAAATCCATTCGCTTTAAGGTACAAGTTCTATGCAGCCAAAAAAGAACCTACTGAAACGGCAAACCAATGAGCCGGCAGGTTACGAGGCTTAGCAGTGGGCTGCGAATTTGGAACCGAGCTGGCGATGTTTTTAAGAGATCGGTTCGTATTTGGATTCGAAAAAGGACCAATTATGGATCGTTTAATGGAAGAAGACATAAGGTCACCCATGGAAGCAATGGTGAAAATTGCGGCTTCAAAGATGGCGGCCAAAGAGGTGCAGCAGATGATCATAAAGCAGGAACCCATGAACTTCATGAAATTTGGCAACCATGGTAATAGAAGAGGTGCGCGCAACCATGACGCAGGAGGTGACAGCGCAAGATTTGGCGTGAGAGAGAGAGGCCCCCACCAATACCACCACCACAAGCAGCAGCAGCAGCGGCATGGGGATGGAGGCGGCCATGACGCGCAGGACAGCCAAATAAGATGTGACGTCTGTGGAAAACACGATCACAACAAAGATAAGTGTTATTTTAAATTATCTAACTGCTCTATTTGTAAAAAGAAAGGTCATTTAGCGGCAGTATGCCGACAAAAATTACATAATTATTATAATAAAAACAGGTATCATAACTTTATCGAGGAAAATGTTGATGCAAATGAGCAAAATAATGATGACATTAGTTTGTTTACATTAGGAGATAAGGATATTTTTAACATTCAACCATTTAAAATTGATATTATAATTGAAAATAAACACGTTCAATTTCAAATAGATACTGGCAGCGCAATTTCATGTTTTTCTAAAGGTTTTTATTTAAATAATTTTAAAAGCATGCCTTTATTGACTTCTTATAGAACTTTTATTTTTTATAATGGGCAGCAAGTAAAACCATGTGGCGAAATATCTTTAAACATTAAATATAAAAACAAAGAAAATAAATTAACTTTTTATGTAATGGAAAATGGAGGTCCGCCAATAGTAGGGCGTGATTTTTTAAATTTATATAATTGTAGTCTGGGTATATTTAATATAAATGATGCAACTCAGCTTTTACATGATGAATTTCCGGAAGTTTTTTCGCCTGGCTTGGGTTATTTTAACAAAGCCGAGGAAAAAATTTACATAAAAGATACTGAAATAAAACCTAAATTTATAAAGGCTCGCCCAGTTCCTTTTGCTATAAAGGATAAAGTTGAAAAAGAAATTGAACGAATGGTATTTCTAGGTATACTATCCCCAGTGGAGTACAGCGCATGGGCTACCCCAATTGTACCTGTTTTTAAGAAGAATGGCGACATAAGAATTTGTGGCGACTTCAAGGTCACAGTGAACCCTATAATCGAAGTGGACCAACACCCCTTACCAAGAATTGAGGACCTTTTTTGCAAGTTACAGGGAGGAAAGGAGTTCTCAAAGCTTGATTTGTCACAAGCCTTTCAGCAAATAGCCATAGATGATAAGAGTAAGGAATTATTAACAATATCCACTCATCTAGGTCTTTTTCGATATAATCGTTTAACATTTGGTATTGCGTGCGCATCAGCTAAATTCCAAAAAATAATGGATTCTCTATTAGGGTCATTACCAGGGGTAGTCGTCTTTCAAGATGACATTTTAATCACGGGGGTAGATAAACAATCTCATTTAAAAAATTTAAAAAGGTTTTAAAAATTTTAGAAAGCTCTGGCTTAAAAGTTAATTTTAAAAAATGTACTTTTTTCCAAAAGAATATAGAATATCTGGGGTTTGTCATAGACGAAGAGGGTTTGCACCCTTCTAAAGAAAAAATAGTAGCAATAGATAATGCTTCTCCACCAAAAAATGTCAAAGAATTACAATCATTTTTGGGTACCATAAATTATTATGGACGATTTATAGAAAATATGTCTACATTGTTACATCCCTTTTATAATCTGCTAAGGCAAAACATTAAATGGGAATGGTCAGTGCAAGCTGAAAAGACATTCCAAAAAGTTAAAGATCTTTTAAAATCTGCTGAAGTTTTAGTTCACTTTAACCCAGATCTAGAACTGCGACCAGCGGTAGATGCTTCACCGGTGGGCATTGGGGCTGTGTTAAGCCATCGTTTCCCTTCCGGTGAGGAAAAACCAATAGCTTTTGCATCTAGATCTCTGTCAGATACCGAAAGAAAATATTCTCAAATTGAAAAGGAGGGGTTAGCTATAATATTTGGCGTTTTAAAGTTTAATCAATATTTATATTTAAATAAATTTAAATTGGTAACAGATCACAAACCACTTTTAACCATTTTTGGTGAGCACAAAAGTATACCACAATTTGCAGCAAATAGATTAAGACGATGGGCAATAATATTATCAGGGTACAATTATGAGATTGAATATATTGCTAGTAATAAGAACAATGCAGATTGGTTATCTCGTATGCCTTCCAGTAAAAATAATGATATGTTTTGTGATGATAATATTGATATAGATTATTGTTATTTTTTGTCAAAAAATAAAGAATTTAATTTAAATTTTGAAACTGTGCAAAAAGAAACAGCTTCAGATAAAACTCTTCAAAAAATAATTTTTTTTATTAGAAATGGATGGCCTAAAAAAGTAAAAGACGATGCTATAAAGGCATATTTTGCTAAAAGGTTTGATTATTGTATTATTCAAAATTGTATTATGTGGAATCATAGAGTGGTTGTACCCAGCACTATGCGGCATCAAGTATTACAAGAATTACATAAATCCCACATGGGATCAGTCAAAATGAAAAGTTTAGCTAGAGGGTATGTTTGGTTTCCAAATATAGATATTGAAATCGAAAATTTAACAAAAAAATGTGATTCTTGTGTGTTATATTCTAATAATGCCCCAAAGGCGCAAATTTCTCCATGGCCTTGGCCAAGGGCTCCTTGGGAGCGCATTCATATAGATTTTTTTGAATTTGAGCGAAAAAACTTTCTTGTAATACTTGACGCTTACTCAAAATGGCTGGAGGTTTTTGAAATGTCCAACATTAGCTCTGCCTTAACTATTCAGGCTTTAAGAAGAGTATTTGCTACTTTTGGATTACCAATAATTTTAGTTTCTGACAATGGCAGGCAGTTGGTGTCGGATGAGTTCGAAAATTTCTTAGAAAAAAATAACATTAAGCATTTAACGAGTCCTCCTTACTCCCCAGCATCAAATGGTGCATCTGAGAACGCTGTAAAAACAGTAAAATTAGCCCTAAAAAGGCTTTAACTTCAAATTCTGAAAATACTAGTCTAATTTTATGTAGGTTTCTCTTGGGTTATTGGGTTAATGTTAGGTAGAAATTTAAGAACAAGGTTGTCTACTCTTTTACCTACTACTGCTAAAGATTCAGGAAAAGATAAATTAAATATGAAAGAGCTAGGTGAAAGAGTAGAAAAAGCTCAAAATAAACAAATAGAAAATAGCAAACCAAGTATAGACATAAATTTTAATGTAAATGAAAATGTATTAGTAAAAAATTATAAATATGTAGATAAACCAACATTTATTAAGGGTATAGTAAATAAAAAGCTGAGTAGTAGAACATATTTAGTCGAAATACCAGAGTTGGGGAAAACTTGGAAAAGATACTGCAATCAACTTAAAAAATATCATTTAAAAATTCCAAATTCCTCCACCTCTGATATTGATATTGAGTCTAGTTTAGAAATAAAATCAAATCCGGAATATACTGTACAAAATGTAAATATAGATAAGGTTGTAGATTTAGATAATAAAAAATTGGAATGTAATTTAGATAGGGAAAATTTAGAGTCTAACAATTGCAACACACCAATGTCTAGTACCACTAATAACAGTGAAATAACGCAAAGCAGTAAAAAATTAAGACCTAAAAGAGTAATAAAACTTGTCATTAGATTAGAGTATAATTAGAATAGTTATAAATACATTTTTTTTTCTTAACATTTCGGTTAATTTCAAAGATAATTTATATTCTGTTTTATAAATGTGATGTAAAAGTAATATCATGTTTTTAACCATAAGTAAGAAAAGTTAAAGTTAAAACATGTTTAAAAAATATTGCATTATTTTTTTTTTAAGGAGGGATATATTGTAATATAGGTTAATGGTTGGCAACATTTATTATTATTTATATATTGTTAATATTGGGTTGGTAACAACTGCTATACTATTTAAATATACGGTTTGTCACACTGGGTTATCCCCACCTAATCACGTTGACTGTACTAGATCATTTTTGACAATGTATTTCATTCTTTCTCTGGTACTTAATAAATGGACACTTAAATCTAAAATCATCTGTGTTTCCTTTAAGTATTTAGTAAAACAAGAATCTTAAAAAACGTGGTTCAATACACCACAATTACCGAAATGTATCTAAAAATATTTTGACATACTTCGGAGGACCGATAATGCTTTTTCATCCCGGAATGACGCTTCAGAAATCGAGTGTTTCATAACTCATTAAGAAGGCCATATATAAAGTATGGCTTTTTTCCTTGATCTGTCTAAAATAAATGAGAAAAAATGAGAAATGAATTGGGAGCAAAGAAACCATTATTTAAAATCAATTCTTTAGCAGTCTAGACAGAAATCAGATAACGACAATTCTGATGTCTCGGAATTGCTAAAAACTCTTCTTAGCGGGATATTTGCTGGGATAAGGCTTAAAGTCTTTACTCCTATCAAGATCATTCTTTTAATTTGTTGTTTACTGTAACCGGCTGGATCTTTTTGCATCAGATGACAACGTAAAGAAAACTTTCTAGAAATAAATTGTATGTTTACTAGGAAAGATATGATCTCTGTTTTTCTTTTATTTTGTAAGGAAGATTTATATTTATGGCAAGCGAAGAGATTTACCTAAATTAATAATTAAATATATTCATACTTACTTACTTTCCATGCCCGGTATATCATGAATGTACTTATAAAAATTTTTAGTTTGTTATGCTTTATTAATCCCTAAAACTAGTTGCCTTCAGGTGTTCATTGTTCTGTATTTCCCCACATACGCAGGGTATGGTTTCATTTTCCGGCAGTAGTTAAATAGTCTTTAAATAGGATTTAAACAGACACATTGCTACTCCGACATTAAGCCTATTAAGTGCTTTCCATGTGAAATATAAGTGGAATAGAACTAAATGCAAGCTGCTCGTTGGGGGTCATCCAGAATTGTTATTATTATTATTTTTTTTTGTTATATAGCTCGATGCGACGCTGTTCCGCCGAGCCTTAAAGTGGTTCACGTTTTTGGAAAACACTTTTCCTTGATTTAAGCTTGAGTCTTATAGGCTGTTGACCAATAGGCAGGAGTCGAGAATCAATTTCCTGCTTCTAAAATCAATCAATTAGCCATTGCCAAGATTACCTCACAGTATAAGGTCGATCGTACGACGATGCCAAGCATTCCAATGCTTACACGAATTTTTATTAGGGTGAATATAATTAAACATGATGGAACAAATTTTTTATACAAAGAATAGTAATGTTTTTCAATATTAGTTTCTAAGCAGTATAAAGAAATTATTTTTACTGCATAACACAAGCTAAAATACCCAAATCCTCAGATCAAATTACACCAGTAACAGGAGTTTACATTAGTTATGACAACACCGATTGACTACTCCACGTATTAATTCATCTCACTGTCGTATTATAAATAAATAATAAATAAATAAATAAATGCTTTATTGTCAAACAAAATTTTACAATTTTGTGGACAAAGCTGTTGTAAAAAAATAGTTTACAAACATCAAAATTAGCAAACAAAACAAAACAAAAACACATCATAAATATTATAGAAAAATAATATTTAAATCAAGAATTTAGAATATTAATTTTTTAAAAGAAGAATTAGAAATGTTTTTCAATATTATGTTATAAACATTTTCATAAATATAATGTAAAAAAATAAAAAAGTAAAGTAAAAAATAAAAAAGTACGAAACAATTAAAAAATTAAAAAAATTAAAAAAAAAATTAAAAAAATTAAAAAAAAATACATATACAAAATTCGGTAAAAGATTAGATCATCACACTTTCATTGACAAGGGATTCTTACAGTAAGACAATATAATAGTCTACAGCAAAAATTGTTACACGGTCACGTGACCGGCGTGGCTTAAAAACCAGTGGCGGTTCATGAAACTACAACAAACTTTAACATTAATAAGTACCAAACTTTTCTTAGCTTCACTACTGCATGCGTTTTAATGTATTATTGTGTAATTGTTGATATGGTTCAAATCTTCTAATTATATGTTGCTTTACTTCAAGAAGCAGGGTTTTAAAGGTGCGGTGAGATTGGGAGAACAAATATTTTTTAAATATTTAATAAATAAGTCTTATTTACTTTATCTTGGACATTGCGAAACTAGGAGCTTTAGTTGACCTAACTATGGTGCGGCAATGTGAGTTTGCAAAAAAATAGCCGTTCAAGTTTGGAATTGTTTTTTAATTACTAAGTAAACCGCTAGATTTTCTTTTTCAGGGAATGTAATGAAAGATACCTTATTCACTTATTTTGGGTTACATGAGGTATTGCCAATCCGGTTCAGTATAATAGAACGTTTATCCTCTGAAGCAAAATGATTCTTGTCTTCTGCATTTTATTCAAATTTTGCAGAAAATGTGGCATGGCCATTATTTGGCAAGTTTTACTACAAATTCTAATGGCGGCCTAATAAAATTTTACTCAAAAATCAAATATTATATAGGGATGAACTGGTAAACATTTTGAGACAAATTCAAAATGGTGGAATAAAATGGTGGGATAATTAAATGTTTAAAAATATCTGAAAAAAGTACTATCGGATTGATTGATTGATGACATCGACACACTGTGGGCCCAAATTCAAAACTAGGTTGCAATAAAGTTTAAATAATTTGTAAGTTTAATTTACTAAACTTTTTTAATATTTATTGTTTTTATTGGGAAAAATAGTATATTCTCTTAATATATTATTTAAAAAGTGCCTTTACAATACTTTACATATTAAATTAAAGTCTTAAGAAGGCAAAATTATTAATTTCTCTTTTATTACGTTGCATGGTGAATTATACATACATATCATTAATAACAAAATGTCCTTTATTTTATTCGTAACACAGCAGGATATACATACAATAAAATTATAAAAATAGGATGTCTAGCCGATTACTCTATCTAAAAATCTAAACTACTATACAAAACTTTATGAAATTTCCATCACTGACTTATGTTTTTATTTTTAATTTAGTGTAAAGTAAACATAATGTCCAATTCAGGATAGATACCGATTAGGTCAACCAAACAGTGGAACCCAGCGCATATTTATAGAATTAACTGGTGTCATTACTGTGATAAAATCATTATCTCTTCTGAATTCAAATATATATATATATATATATATATATATATATATATATGTAATTGTATAAACTTCTTTAAACATTAACCTAATAAATTAATCGCTGGCAGATCACTCACTCTCAGTTTCAGACTCAATATTCTCACTAACATTTGAAGGAAGTTCTGGGCATTTTAGTAAAGCCAAGACTTTATGAGATAATGATTTATTTGGTTTAACATATTTTTGACGGTAACTGGATACAACAGGATCTGACGACACTAAAAGCATTCGCAATAAGTCTTTATTCGTGGCACTGCGCGATTTTTTTTGGGTGTTGTGTTCGCGATATCGCCGACACTCTTTGTGTCGTGCTTCCTGGGCCTCCTCAGAGAGTTGCCCTATTGGTACGATGCAATTTTTTATAATTTCTGTTGAATAAAATAGCAGTTTGTGAACTGTAACGGGCATATAGTACCACGAATAAAGACCTATGTATACATCTGCAGTTTATTGGCAGTACTTTTCAAATTCTGTGAGGTTTATGTGGTATCTGGAACAAACAGCGTCTAATATTACAGCAAACTTTTCTATTAATATTTCATTAACCCCCGTTATCTCTGAACTTTTTTCAGAATTACTAAAAAAAGCTCTAGCAGTGTTGCCGTCATTGCTGGACCCAAACCCTGGTTTTGGTTTATCTACATCTAATCCCATTTCGCTCTTAAATCGTTTTTGTATTTCTAATTTTCTTATTTTTATTTCTTCTTGTTGTTCTTTTCCTCTAACTTGCCACTGTTTCGTTTTTAATTTGTAGCCAATATGAAGCAAACATTCGCTCTTATTCGGGCATGTAATGTAGATAAACCAAACCCATAATTTTCCTTTTTTGCATGCTTGAGATCCAGTTTATTATTCATTAATTTTGGCGTTGCACTACAGATATAACACGTCTGCGAAGATTTAGTGTCTGTCAGTATGTTACACAGTTTTCCGTCTACCATTGTTAGATGAAGCTGATGATGAATATTTATCTGAATATTTTCAATAAAAAAAGTGGTTGGGAGTAATTTTAATCTTTGTTTTTCTAACTCATCGTATTCTTGTTTAACCATTTCAGTTACTTCCTTAGAAATTATAAATTTAATTGGCCGACAAAGTTTTGTAGAAGACGGGCGATCATTTTGCCATAAATAAATTTTATTATTGTCTATAGGCTGAAGCCTAATTGGCACCAAGGAAAATACAAATAAATATTCGTCATCAGCTTCTGGGCCTTGAAACTTTTGTTTGTACCTGCTGTGCCCAGAACTTCCATCACACCCATACTTACTTGTTAAAATACAATCAAAAGTTTCTAAATGCATTGACGAAGCATATTGTTTAAGTACTAATTCTTGTACTTGTAATAAACGTTGCACCGTATGATTAAGTATGCACTGTAGGTTAATCGACGCTTTTATTTCATCTACAAAAATTGATTCATTAGAAGGGCCACATTCTGTTTTTGCCTTCTGAATTTCTTTGTAGGATGGATACAAAACATGGCCTGCTTCAAGAGCACTTTTTCGCAAAGTTATGTAACTTTGTTTGGTTAGGCGACAGTCTATAAAAAGTGCTAGTGCTTCTTCTTTTAAGTAGGTCTTTTGTTTAACACTACTTTTTTCTCTTATAGATAATTGTTTTATTTTTATCGAGGTACCTGGAGATGCAACACATATTTCTTTATCTATGCTAGCTGCGTCTCTTTTTCCATCTCTCCTTAAAGCGACTTCTGCAGCGAAAGTTATTTCCTCAGTCTTACTAGCAAGAAGATGTTGATTTTTTTGTTTTTTTGTCCTATGAAGAACCTCCCCAAAAGATTTACTTGGTCTTCCCAATCGGTTATCCGCCTTTTCTTTAACAAGAGGTGGTACAACGTCAAAGCATAGAGAATTGTCCAACCAATCGCCGTACTTCTCCAAAAAGCGATCCATCCTTTTTCCTGCTCTCATCCATCTTACGTTTACTTTATTATTAAAATCTTTTATAATTGATTTCCAAAGAGCACGTGTCTCCAACGAATTAGTATCAGTTACAATTCCAAGATGGTTAAGAACCAATTTATAGATTTCTTCCCTGCGATTTTCACCGGGACAACTAAACCACATTTCAAACAATGTTTGTTTTGATAAATTGTACATTTTTATCTAAAAGAGAAATAACTCTTTAAAGCCTAGCTTTAAATCACCTATACAAACTTGACTAAGCAAAATATTTTTGTACATACATATTTAACGGGTTTCAAATAATAATAACGCATAAAACGCATTTTACCCTGCGGGATCTCTCCATATTTTTTTTTTAACAAAATCTAAGTTTTTTTTATTTTTGTTTTAAATTAACCCTTATAATACCAAAAGATACCGCCATTAAATTTTAAGTCCTAATTTAATAATTTTTTTAGTTAAAAAATTATTGAATAAATTTTATTGCATACCGGAAATTTTTAAGTCCCTTACATTTTCCCTCAGGGCAAATTTTGCGATTTTTTGCGATTTTTTTCAATATAGAATTTAAAAAGAACATATTTTAATTTATCAAAAAATTCTTGTTTTATGTTGGCACTCGTTGGCCCTTTTGTATTTTTAGCCCGCACAAACATAAAACTAATTCTTATTGGTACTTACCGATACAAAATTACTTCAGACACCAAAAAATCACAACAAACTAATTGCAAACGCTAATTTGACACACAAGGTTCAAAGAGCACTAACCCTTTATCTGTTATATACGTTTGTTTTGATTTATCCATGGCCCGCTTGACCAAAAAGAAATGCGCAAGTGACGCTGCTTTTTTAATAAATTTAATAGATTGCAGTAAATATTTTTGTTATGTAACTTTGCGTGTTTCTGAAAGAATACCCTGTGGAATCTTATGTAAAAAAATAAGATTTCTTCTATTTCTATATGTTTTTAAAAAAGTAGTAATATTAAAAATTAGGTTTTGTGAAGTGACTTTTTGCAACCTAGTTTAGGTTTTGGGTCTACAGTGCGACATTTTGATTATTTATTACTAAAAATATAGGAATTGCACTTTTTAATCAATACTGCCAAATGCCAACTTTCTTTCAGTCAAATCTATATAAATGTTTAAATTCTGCCGCCATGTTGGCATTACCATCTTGAAATTTTAAATTGCACAAAAATCATGTTCAGTCTTAAATACCCACAAATCCCAATAAATTTAAATCGAATCTGCAAAAATTTTATAATTAATGTGCGATGTTGGGGCCGCCATTTTTAATTTTCAAATCTTGACTAAAATGTTATAACTTTCATTCTTAAATACTTCTTCATACCGATATTTCAGCCGAATCTGTTCAACTGACAAGATTCATTCGCTATATTGGCGCCGCCATTTTGAATTTTGCTGTGTTAATGGTTTGATTTTAGATAGTGAAGTACTAAGGGATTATTTCTTTAAAATTTGTAGTTAATTAATTCAAGAAATGAAAAATTTCGTTTTTCCAGATGCGATTTCGTGCTTTCTACATACATTGGTGAAAAAACTGAAAATGATGCCATAGAACGGTAAAAATACTTATTTGCCTAATTAAGGAATAGGTAAGAATCCTTCCTTTTGTCTCATTTCTTCTTTTTCGTACATTTTGAAAGGTCGTCATTTTGTTTCGCCATATTGAATTCATAACAATTTTTTACAAGTTTTTTTTTGTATCAGGCGTAATTTTTGTGGAAAATTAAATAAAATTAGTTAATCGAGTAACTAGATTTTTAAGCTATACCGGGAACAGACCAACAAACCGACAGAAACGGAAAAACCTGAAGATTTATAAAAACTGGAACGATGATTTTTTCATGTTTAATATTATGCGAAAAGTAAATAGTTGCGCCGCCATTGCTCGATAGAATGTGAAAAGTAGGGAAACCATGTTGGCGCATACCCATAACTTGATTTATGAATGAATTGTGATTTCTACTTTAAATCTTCTTAACAACTGATAACAAAAGACGCGGGAAATATTCAAAAAAATTAAGCTGAGAGGAAACAAAATCTATCAAGATGTCTGGTTTAAAAAAGCGGAAAGTATGTCATCAGTTCCAAAACAAATGGGCCGATGAATACTTTTTTATCATGCACAGTGGTAACCTATGTATTAGTTGTGGAATGAAACAATTTGTGTTTTAAAATAATACAATACGAATTTTCCTCAATATAATTTCCTTACGGGCAAATTAAGAAAGGATAAAATTAAAAACTCATTACCGATTTAGGGAAACAGCGACAAATGTTCCATTCACAAAGACCAAACCTACACAGTGTTGTTAAAGCTAGTTTTATAGTTAGTTCTAAAATAGCGAAAACATGGAAGTCATTTTCTGAGGGAGAGTTTGTTAAAATGCACACATGTTGCAGAACTTTTGTGAGAAAAACTTGAAAATGATGCCATAGACGTACTATTGTTCGACGTCTGGATATGATGGCTAGTGATATCAAAAAAAACATTGACTGATAGATTGGCTGGTTTTCAAGCATTTTCGATTGTTTTTGATCAGAATACCGATTTATCTAACACAGCCCACTTAGCTTTTTTTATACGAGGTGTTAATGAAGAATCTGTAGTGACAGAGGAGTTACTGGCTTTATGGCCACTACAAGGGAACAATATTGGAAAAGATAACTTTGTCGTAACTTTTATATACACTGTATACTATTTAAAAATTTTAATTTTTTTTTAAATTGAAAAGAACTTAAATATGAGTTGCCATCATTTTTCTCCTTTGTTGTTAAAGTCTAAGAGAACATTTTCAAATCGTGTATGAGTTTTATTTAACCGCGAAATCTTGGAATATTGAGCCTCAATTGAAAACCAAAAAAATTCATACAGCCAAAAAATGTTTTGATGATAGTAGCTGACGAGCCAATAGAAAATTATAAAAATCATTTAAAAGTAACAGTTTTTTGTATTATACTATAATATTAAGTCAGTTTAGAATCTGAACATCATGAAGCATTTAAAAATAATTATTCAAAATTCGATTGAAACTTTAAACTCATAAACATTGTTGAGGGCACAAGAATCTAATATTTTATCTAATAAAAAGCATTAATAGAAAAATATCCTAACAACTTAATATAAAATTTAGCATTGGAGCTAATACAATTAGAAAATTTGCTTGCATTTCAGTAGTTTCTAGTAGTCCCCGGTACATGCATCGGCTCGACCAAAAAGAACATTTTCAGAGCTGAAGCTAGTAAAAAGCCTCATAAGGTCTATGACAAAAAAATCGCCTCATTGGTTATAATATCTGCAGAAAATGAACGAGCAAACAATATAGATTTGAACAAATGGACCACTTGCACTTGACCCATTTCTTTGAAACGTTGTGCAAGTCTATAAGTCCTGATGACTTTGACTGTAAGCGTGACCTTCATCAAACCTCAAATTCAATTTGAACCACATCTACTAACCTACCGCTTTGCCTTTTTATTGGCATCTACAGATCCTAATATCTAATGATTTTAACTTTAACTGTATAATCCTTTTAGCCAACTTATTATTACACTTTCAGTTTTAGTTCACATTTAAATTTGAGGAAAATACATACATTTTGTTAACTGACCTCAAAAAAGGGGAAGTTTTCAATTTAACTAACTTATGTATTTTTTTTGTTTGTATACAGATTATTCCGCGATGGTTCGACCAATATTGATGAAGTTCTTAGGGGACAATCAGGATATTGCCGGAGTGGTCCCATAGCAAGCATATTAAAAAAATGTTACAAATTTTTTTTTTTTTGGTTGTACATCGATTACTCCGCGATGGTTTGACCAATTTAGATAAACCTTCCAGGGGATATTCAGAATATAGCCGGAGTGGCCCTAAAGCACGGATATTAAAAAAACATAAAAAATGGCAGAATGGTGCCATTTTCTTTTTTGCTCCAAGATATATTGCAAGAAGTTTTTTAACATACCACGCTCGCGTTTCTATTTACCCGTTCACCATTATATCAGGAAAAAAATATTATGCAGGGGACCAACAAATAAAGCTGATTTTTATAATAAAACACGTTTAGATAAAATTGAAAAGGATGAAATAAAAATTTTTATAAAAGGAAAAATAATATTTTATTTCAACGGCGCTAAACAGAAAAAATATTATTAGTCAATTAGGCATTTTATTGTCAAATACTACGCATATAAATGTAATATATAACTATTTTAATTTAAATAATACAGACTTTTTGTAAATACCTTGCAACATTTTTTTAAACAAAAAATACAAAACGCCAAACCAAATACACACGAGGTACTGAACAAAGCTTTTAAATGTTAATACTATGATAACACAGTATATTTTTATCTTTCAGAATAACTATTGCAAAAATTTTTAAAAATTGGTGTAGAGAGTTGAAAATTTTGCTTTGGATTTTTACATTGTATTTTTCACACCGTGTCTATATATATATATATATATATATATATATATATATATATATATATATGAATATATATATATATATATATATATATATATATATATATATATACGGCGCGCATATATATATATATATATATATATATATATATATATATATATATATATATATATATACATATATATATATATATATATATATATATATGTAAAGAAGATGTTATTTTGCCTTGCTTGGCAGTTGTGGAGGTAAGTGATACACTGGTTAAAGAATTCTATTGTTTATTTATATCATTTATTTTTTTTGATTATATTTACATTGTCGACACTATTGGTAGATACGGGTTGTTTTAAAAGTATTTCTGTGAGTCTGAAAGTATACAGTATATATTTATGATTGATAGAAATAGCTTATAACAATTGAATTAAATGAGATTGTGATATATTTGGCTGAAATTGTTAATGACTTTCCGATCGTTAACTGTATTTTTTTCTTTTTTTTATCTCGACCATTTCTTTGAATGTCAGTTTATGGTAATGTTGTTCTTTTGATAAGACCATTGTACCCGAAAAATCAAATTCATATTCCATATCTCTTTCGTGTTTATGTAGTGCTGTGGAAGCATTTTTTTGTATATTTATGGCCTATTTGAGGTATTGTGTGGTCATGCCTATATATTTTTTGGGGTAGTTTAGGCAGGGAATGCTGTAAACTAGGCTTGATTGTTTTTTAATTGGTGTTTGACTTTTTAGTTGTGTATATAAAGATTTAAGGGTATTGTTAGATTTGTGGCATACGGTTATATCATGTTTACCGAGAATGTGTTTAATCTTTTCAGAAAGGCCTTCAGTGTATGGCAAAGTTATGTATGGAGTGGTTTTATTGTTGTCACGATTATTTACAATATGTGCCATTGTATAATTTATGGGTTCTCTGTTTTATAATTCGTTCGATGGCTTTTAATAGGAAATAATTTTTTAAGAGAGTGTTTTTAACTTTATTTAAGTAACTGCACGATCAACTAATTCTATCATCACGGAGTTTTTTTTTGACATTTTGGGTGACTGGAATTATAATTAAAGTAGCGAGAGGACCAGGTTTTTTTTGGTGTACCACTTAGTTTTAATGCCATTTGTTTTGTGGTCTCTTATTATTGTTTTAATCCATGCCATTTAATATATATATATATATATATATATATATATATATATATATATATATGTATATATTATTCATACTCAAGCATAATCATCATTTAACAAAATTTCAATAAACTGTTGGAATGTGAAACTCGCATAACTGGAATGTTAGTATAATGCCATATCCATTATATGGTGGAGTAATTTCTTGTAAGTCTCAAAAAACATGTTAAAGCAATTGCTATACTAATTCTAAGGATATTTAAGGGCATATTTGTCCAACCGAATTTATAATTTCCAAAACAATATATTTTTTTTCACAAAGCAAGCGAAACAGAACTTGGATGGGGATTTTCTACAACATCGTTTACATTTCTCTGTAACAAAGATATTAAAATATTCCGAACACTAATATATATTTTAAAAAATATCCGTTAAATGTCAACAGGATAAAGATTTGGAAGGGTGAGCAGTTTCAAACAGTACTATTAACAAATTTGATAAAATGAACCCATCAGGTACATTCAGCGCCCTCTAAGAACATCTAGGGAATATAAACGAATTCTTATTACTAGGCCTCAGAAACCCAATTCTAAATATGCAGTTTGGTAACATCTGTACTTTATAACAGAGTGCCAACAGTAAAATCTACAGCTACTCTATGTAATTTTTTTATTATCCGACCAGTCAATCATACCTGCTACAGCTGTTGACCAGCCAGTGACAGCGAAAGTTAGTGTTGTCAACTAAATATTAATTTTTTTGTCAAACGTATAGTTTGACGAGTCTGTTGCATCATAAAACTTATGGGGAGATTATACATGATTTTTTTCGCTCTTACTATAATATAAAGAAAGCAATATTACTCTTTTTAATCTCTTGAATGTCAAAAAAATTCAAAATTAGTTCTACTGATAATGAATATAAACTATATACAGCAAACTGTGTTGCTAAAGAAATTTAATAGTTATAATTTAATAAGGAACTGCCATAAATATTTAACTATTAACAAATTGTATTAGTTAAAAAAAAATGAATCCATCCTTGGCTTTCGATAACCGAATAAGAATAACTCACGTTTCCAACAAAATGAAAAACTTATTCATTTATGATCTTTTCATTATTAAAATAAATAAATATACTAACCTCTAAATCTTAAAATTATCACAAAAACGCTAACAATCCAATATTTCAACACCATAATAATTGTCTCATATCACTTGTCGCGAGATCGCGAAGAAATGCCACTTTGGCACGTGCCAATTTCTCGCTAACTGCCCGAAAGCCTGGAAAGTGGGGGCTTCCGAAATTATTCGGGATTTTCGTGCGACGAAAGACGGAAAATGAGGCGACCGTACGTGCGCATCCGTATGGATATGGGTTGGAAATAAACGGTCATCTTTCGGGACAAGAGCAAGCGTTGGATCTACTGCGCACGCTTCGCAGATTGTAAATTCTCTTCGCAATTGAAATTACTCCTCTGCCAAAAATTCTCCGATCTGAATTGTGGAGGGCGACGAGTGAGAATGGTTCTATGTGGTTTTTCAATATAGAATGCTGCTAATACGTCGAAATTATCGAGAATTTTAGTTAATTGCGTAATGTTTCTATTAAAACTGCACGCTTATTATATTTGTACTTTCAGGACTAAAGTATGTCCTTTAGTCCCGCCTAATAGAAACTAAAGAGGTGCATTTAGTCCGAAGGTACTAAAATGTATCTTAGCTACATATAATTAAAAAAGGGTTAAATTGAACAAATTTATTTATTTATATTTAGATGAATATTTACATTAGTACAATTTACAGTATTGAATAATGGATTTGTTTCGTCGACAAAATTCAATAACGTTACTTGTAGAAGTACATACGATAGTTCTAGATAATTCATTAGATCTTTGTCTGGAAGGGTTTCTTGAAGCTCCAATTTGCAATGTATTTACATCACCAATAACTTACAGTTACAGTTTTTTAATAATTATTTATGGAGTTTTCGATGTACCCCTCGGCGACTGCTGTCGATTTTTATGTTCCATGCCTTTTTAAAACATCTACCGATGCACCAGCGTCAGCTAATAAAGAGGTAGAGTTAAGTATGCTGCTACTTTCTGGGGCAGTTTTCCAAATGTATTTTTAACAACTGGCTTCGTATCACATTGATTGTTTTGGTAACGAACGAAAAATCGCAAAATGAGGAGTCTCAGTTTCGCCTAAAGCCGTAAACTTGGGGTAGATTTTAATAAAGTTGACAGTATTGCTACCTGAATTTTTAATAATGAAATTTCTATCCATTTAGTTTTTGGCATTTTAAATATTAATCGTAATTGAGTGATCCAAATCACTTACGTCTTCCACCGTCAACTCAACTAATTCCTCACCTCTATAGGCACCTGCTACATCAAAAATAAGGACTACCTTCATCATTAAAAACTGGTTGTCTGAGGCCTCCATTAAAAATGTATCCACCTGGTCACCAGTCAGGATCTTGGCTTTTTTTAACTTATATCCCTCGTTTCTTCTTTTCAGCAGGGCAATTAGCTTGTGAAATTTGCTAATGTGCCAAAAGTGTCGAAGGAGATAAAGTCCTAGATATCTCCGTGAAAAACACAAGTAGCGCATTTTCGTTGAAATTTTCCACGTTTCGCTCACAGCACTAACTTAGAAATGTCTGATATTGCACATCAAATATTTTCCTTGATTTGGACGGCAAAATATCTTCTAGCGCCTCTTCAGCTTCTTTTTTAAATCAAAAGTTGCCGTTTCGATTTATAATCACGAAATTAATGACACTACCAACTTCAAAATGCAAGAGTTCTAACCACACTACACCACAACTTGTAACGTTCTGGACGCGCGTTTCGCTAACCAAGTTAGCATCATCAGCAGATGATATAAACTAAAGTAACTTATCCTAACCGAAATTATTTATAGGTAAATGTGGTCACACTTGGTTGCACCCGACTGCACCGTTGTCAAGTAAACAATAGAGGGGACTATAGGGAGTAGGTCTTCTGTCCTTATTTAGTGCTTTCTTACCACATTTAACTATTTCTATACTCTTGTGACGTCAATTTATGGCCCCACGTTAATTTTGATTTTCATTCATTTATTTTCGGCTAGACTCGGGCGCCACCCCCTTTTTATAGAGAGAAAGAGGGAAACTCTTTACCGCAAGATAGCTTTTAGACAATGGAGAAGTGAAACAGGGATTTGTTTATACTAATAAATTTATTTCCACTAAATATCTATAACTGTGCTTTTCTTTATTCTTCTGAAAATATCAAAGTCTGATTATAATACTGCTAATCCTATTACTAACGAAAGTAACCCTATCTTAAACTAAATTCTATTTGTTTAAAATTTACAAGGAATCGCTTTTCTATACATTAATTCTAGTTTATACAAAATTAGTTAAACAAAGAAAGGTAACTCGGAATTTTTAAGGAGCGTGTAACATATGCCTCTATTAAAGCAAAATAAACTATTAACAGAATTATGGTCGGCGAAAAACGGATGCAACGGTGCTTATGCATGCAAAATTCTACTTTCGGTTAATCAATCAAAAGAAACGGAAAATATATGTAGCTAGGACGGATAAATTCAACATTTAAGAAATCATACCCTGGTCCCCGTCGATAAAATGATAGACGCATTTACTGCATCTAAAAATTTCATCAAGGACGGACATACAGGCGGATCGCTAAAATGTCAATTTGTGCGGAAAACGAATAAACAGGGTCGCATTACTTCTAACATTAAAGAGAACAGACCTTAGTCCCCGTCGGTAAAATCATAGATGCAGACATTTTCTGCATCTAATAATTTCACCCAGGACGGACTAGGTTGCTCGAAAAAATGTCAATTTGTGCGGTACCTCACCTTGAGAGAATTCGGCGGTTAGAACAACTGGTATTTTCTCAGTCATCCTCGGCTGTGGGCCCCGGGATCTTTCGCCGAAGGCCAAGTGATTTGACTTGCTGTCGTCCGATATTTTTAAATGAATTTGAGAAGGGTGGGGTACTCCCGTCGAGCTAACGCGTGGCAGGGAGATTCTCGATGCGTTAATCCTGATAAAGCAACCAGCGTTTGACAATGCAATCTGCCTTATGAAAACGGAAAAATATTTTCCCAGCCTTTCGCGACAGTTTTAATATTACATATATTTATGCAATTTACATCTATCCATGAATGGATTCTCTAGCATGAAAAATAAGAAAGTTACGGCTATCTTAATAAATAAAACATTTTTTCCTACTTACAACAGAATTAATACGAAGTAAGGCATTTCTGCATAAGATAGAAATAAAATTTTGTGACTTCGTTACACCCTAATAATCTTTTAATAGATTTACTTCTACTTACGTTACTACTAATAATCTTTTAATAGATACTAAGCTTAGTAATTTAGAATTTGAACAATGGTTAGATTTCTAAAGAAAAATCTTCTTAGTTATAGATGCCAAATTTTTTAAGAAAATGTGCCCACTTAAAAACAAACTGAGAAAGTAGAAACCACAAATACAAATTTCTTCGGAAGTCGAGAACATTGTAGAAAACCTTTCTTCTCAGTCCTTTGATAATAGAGAAATCGCCCTTTTGATTAAAGGGTTGAATTTTGCAGAGCCTCCAATAAAAAATAGTTTACCAACTATTATAGCGAATATTGAAAGTTCAATTCAATACGTACCAGAGTCAACTAAGGATTCATTAGAGAGGCTTGCAGAAATTAAATCTCAAAAAATATTCTTAACAACAAGTCAAAATATGTTTCTCATAAAAATACCAAAGTTATCCAAGGATTGAACAAAAAAGAATGTTTTTATTTAAAAGCTGACAAAGGAAATAAGGTTGTTATACTAGACAAAACAGATTTTGTTGAAAGTGTAGATAATTTTATTCAAGCTGGTCCTTGCAATTTGATTGAGAAAAACCTGTTATTAAAAATGATAACAGAAGTAAAAAGTACCTTAAAACATTGTAAAAACCTTCTGTCCGATAAACTTAAATTCAAACTAACACATAGTAACTCACAGTTATCTAAACCTTATTGCCTTCCCAAAATCCATAAATCTGGGAAGTGCATGACTGACATGCAACTCGTAAGAATTCTTAGATTAAATTAAGAATGTTTGCTTAAAAGAAGGTGATATTTTAATATCTTTTGATGTAAGTTCATTGTTTCCTAGTGTACCCATACCACTAGCTTTAGAGTACGTAAAGGAACTACTTGAATTCGATAATTTGAAGAAAGAAATTATTGATGAATATTTGCTTCTTACAAAATTATGTATGAATCATATTTTTTTTTCAGTTTAACAATAAATATTATAAACAACTTGAGAAAACTGCGATGGGCAATTGCTTATCTCCGTTCCTTGCAAATTTGTTTATGGGTAGATTAGAAACCCAATTCAAAAAAGAACTCAGGTATTTCCCAAGGGTGTGGTATAGATACGTAGACGATATATTTGCTATTTTGATACTAAAACAGAAAATTTGGACACTTTCTTAGAAACATTAAACAACAAATATCCTTCCATTAATTTTACGTACGAAAAGGAGAACAATGGGCAGTTACCTTTTCTCGACACATTAGTTATTAGAAATAACGATAAATTAGAATTTGATATTTATAGGAAATTTACTAATACTGATAGTTATATAACATCCGACTCATTTCATTGGCGTCAACACAAAATGGCAGCATTTGATTTCGTAACTCACAGGTTAGTCAATTTAAGTCTAGAACGTTCTAACAATGAAATGAATAGGATTAAAAATATAGCTAGAAGATAATGATAATTTTGTACATAAATTAGTAAATAGACATAAGCATAAGAAAATGTTAAAAAATGCCACTACTCTTTAAGCACCTGTGGGTCCCAATAAGTTCATAGTAATTCCATTTGATCCCAGATATACGAGAGGTCTAGAAAAAGTATTTAAAAACGTAGGTTTTAGAGTAGCCTACAAAACGGAGAACAGTTTGAAAAACCTCCTTGGAAACCCTAAAGACAAAGTCGACTCAAAGGAGAGCAGTGACATCTATGAAATTAGCTGTAATGACTGTGATGTAAAATATGTTGGGCAAACTAAACGCTCCATAAACATTCGTTTTAAAGAACACATGGCACATTTAAGATACAAAAGAACAGAAAAGTCAAGCTTTGTCCAACAGGCTTTGGAAAACAATCACCAAATAGGAATAAATAATCTTAAGTTGATTAAAAATGTATCTAATAATAGATTATTGGATGCATTTGAGAGTATAGAAATAGTTAAATGTGGTAAGAAAGCATTAAATAAAGACAGAGGGCCTATTCCCTAGAGTCTCCTCTATTGTTTACTTGACAACAGTGCAGTCGGGTGCAACCAAGTGTGACCACATTTACCTATAAATAGTCTCGGTTAGGATAAGTTACTTTAGTTTATATCATCTGCTGATGATGCTGACTTGGTTAGCGACACGCGCGCCCAGAACGTAACAAGTTGTGGTGTAGTGTGGTTAGAACTCCTGTAATTTGATCTATCTTCCACCACAGGTTCCGGTGTTATTAACAAACAACTTGTTTAGTTATGTCGTAGCTACGTGACTTCATTATTTCAAATCACACTAATCAAATTTGTATCAGTTACCTGCAATAATTTGTCATATTATGAAGTCAAAATACAAGAGTTCTAACCACACTATACCACAACTTGTTACGTTCTGGACGCGCGTTTCGCTAACCAAGTTAGCATCAGCAGCAAATGATACTAACTCGAGTTTATATTTTTTTATGGTCGCCATATTGAATTTTTTTGATTTTTGGAAAGAGCGTAAAATCTCCAGTCTAGTGATGTCTCACAAGTCCATACAAGATTTGAGTATCATCGAAGTATCACACTTCCTACAGTTAGGTCTCAATTTTTTTTTAAGCTCTAGATATCTCTGTTCGTTTGGGATGTAGTCGAACAAAAATGTTGTCGATTTCCTGAAATGATTAATAATTTATAAACAGGTGCCTAGTTAAAAAAGGTGAGTTAGATTAAATTACCAATGACCACACACCAAACGTTACTTCCAAATTTGGTCTGCAGACGTCTCTCTGTCACTTCGTGATGGTTTCTACTTATTCTGTTTTAACGCTCTCTGTACCATTGATTTGGCACATACATTTCTTATTGTACAGTTCTTGTTTTTGTTGAAAGCTTATAAAATGTTTCTGTCGCGATTTTGATTGTCAATATTGTATCCACTTCTAAGTTGTTCGAGGGCCCATGGTTAATTAAATTAAATACGATTGCAATTTGTCTAATAAATAATAATAAAGTTAAGTCCATTTTGAAAATCTTGTTTATTTAGGGGTAATGTGATTAATCTATGGATCATACTATGAAAAAACTGCTAACTTATGTTGCATTGGATGATATGAAATGTAATGTATTGTTGTATATGTGTACAGCTACAACAATACATTGATACATACATAAAGCCTTTCATAGTATGATCCATAGATTAATCACATTACCCCTAAATAAAAAGATTTTCAAAATGAACTTAACTTAATTAACAATATTGATTGCAATAAATAATGGTTATAGTTCAAATATGGTTGATAATATTTTAAATAAAAAAAGCTATTTGTTCGGTTTACCCCAGTTCAAAAGACCCCTCTGCTGACTATAAATGCATTACGTACTATGGAAAATCCAATATTAAAATAGGCAACCTTTTAAAAAAAAACTAAATAAAAATGTTGCACATAAGACCAACAATTCCATAGGCAAATTTATAAAATATAACAAATCAAAAATACATTTAAGTAAAAAATCAGGCGTCTATAAGTTAACTTGTAAAGATTACCCAAAAACGTATATAGGACAGACAGGTAGACGTTTCGAGAAGAGGATAAATGAGCATTATAAGTACTATGACAGATCTAATTATGCTTTTGATTTAATTAATTGTAATCATCATTTTAATAACAATTTTAAAGTTTTACATACAGAATAGAAAGTTATAAAACTGAATTTTCTAGAATCTTTAGAAATAAATAAACTTAAACGCACAGGTTTATTACTAAACGATCAAACTCACCTCAGCAATTCGCTTCTATTAAATATGTTTTGTTAAAATAGATTTAGGTAAACATGGAAAAAACCCGTTCGGTACAGGGTATCCGAATTTCGATGGTTTTGCGGGGTATCTCCCTTATTACTGAAGATAGAGAGATGCGGTTTTCGCAACACTGTGCTACTTTTTTGTGAAACCAAAGAAGCGACAAACAGATTTTTCCTAGCCCTCTTCGCTTTTGAGATACAGGGTGAAATTGAAAATTTTGCGTTTTTAGGTACCCCTCGTAACTCGATGGCCTGGTAACTTACCGAAAAGGTGAAAGCTAACTTCGGTAGAGTTTTTTGCGTAGAATCCAGTGCCGTAGTCAGTGTTTGGTTAGCTACTATCGTTTTCAAGGTATAGACTAAAGTTTGGTTTTTTTAAAGGGGATACCCTGTATATTTTTTAATATTTGATTTCCGCTCATTTTTAGCTTCTGAAAAATATATAACACTTGATATTTATTTTAATCCGATATCGACAATTAAGTCAATTTAAAGAAATTTTAATCTGTTTTTCTAGTAAGCCATGAAAATCGTGTGTTAATTTTCTAAATCTGAATTATCTATACCAAAGTTTGTTATAATATCTTTATTAAACAATAAATCAGTTAACAAAGATTCATACTATTTAATTTTTACGCTAGGGAAACACACAAACATCTAAGAAATCTACTAAAAGCACATATTATAAACTAAAAATATATACATATGACGATAATTTAATTATTTTTCTAATGTTGACAATAAAATTGTATTCTGTGAAATACTTACTATTGACTAAATTAGAAAAAAAGTCTATGCAGGGTGTAGAAATTACAGATACTGTTCGAACTGTTCCCGATTATACCTTATACACATATCACACATCTTTCTTATTCTACTTAGTGCGTTAAGCATAATCATTTGGCGGGCTTGTAAATGTCTAAATGCTCTTCTTGTGTCATTTTGTAGATCTTCGATCGTGTGGTGTTGCCTTTGGTAGATGATGCCTTTCAGATATCCCCATAGAAAAAAGTCTAGCACCGACAAATCTGGCGACCTAGACCATTTGTACCAATCCAGCGACCTGGAAATTCATTTTTTAAAAAGGTACTAACAGTCCGTGCATTATGAGCTGGGGCACCATCTTGCTGAAAAAAAATATTTTGTAATTGTGCCAAAGGAATATTATCTAATATACCAGGAAGCGTATTTTCCAGTATCTTTAGGTACCGGTTTCCAGTAAGACTACCGTTATAAATGACATACGTTATTTTTGTGCCAAGGATAAAGCAGGATACGCTAAATCCGAACCTGCCTTGTTGTTCGCGTGGAAATATAACGTGTTCATTTTCTTTGGACCAGTATCTATTATTGTGTCGATTTAGAATACCTGCACTTGAGATATATGCCTCGTCAGACCATATAACTCTTCTTTCGAAATGTATTTCGGTATTAGTCATATGAATGTACCAATTGCAGAAATCTACGCGACACTGTGCATCTTCCGGGTGCAAATGGTGCACTAACTTATATTTATACGGTTTGAAATGGTATTTTTTTAGAATACTCTGCACTGTTGACTAAGGTACTCCCACTTCATCCTAGACTTTTTGACAGCAAGTTGACGGATTGATTGCAACGGCAGCTAAAACATTAATCTCTTCAGTTTCTCGATTTTCTTTGTAATATGATTTTGGTCGCGGTACATTGAATGCTCCGTGATTGATCAGATTTATTTTTATTCTTGAAAATGTTCTCTTATCGGGCTGTCTTCGTTCTGCGTAAATGTTTATTTACAGATATATAGAGTATAGAACGACATATTCAAAATAAATTAAATTGAATTATTTTATTATACAGGGCGATGTAAAAGATGTTTTTTCTTATCACTTATCAACAAAACTGCTATTCTACTTTTCAAATATTTTAATTATAATTAATTTTATTGGAAATTTATTGACATGGTATCTTTTATGTTACAGACTTGCTGCAATAATATGCTTTTTTGTTACAAGCAAATTTTGGACACAATTGTAACTTATTAGGAACGATAGGCATAATTTGAAATAATAATATTATTATTCTGAAAAAAAATTACAAAACTAAAGATTTATTATTATCTATACTCTCAAAGCAAACAAAAAACACTTGCGTAAAATTTCCACTTAATTTATTTTACAAAAATAATGACAATTGTTTTGCCAACACTGTGGCTTCATCAGATGTTAGATGTAAACTAAAATAAAATAAGAGTGTACCATAAATTATAGATTTTAAATACCTGAATGTTTTTTTTACAACTGCGGATCTTATACAGTTCAAATGTTCTGGATTTACCCTTAATAAACTAATAAAAGTTTAACAATGAGGAACCGTTCAGGTCCAATTGATCGTTTAATAACGTGTTGTTATTTTATGTTTGTTTATTTCCATACTTTCTAGTAAATTAAGTTTTTTACTTTTTCGTTCTACATGTAAAATTTTCGAAAATAATTTTGTTCTCATCAAAAGTATATATTGGTTTTCTTGAGTTAAATGTTTGGAGTAATTGAAATTATCTTTATGCTCTTAGGGAATAAATTTTGAACACTTGGAATTTTTAAATTATTGATTTTACCCGATTTATTGTGTTTTTTGGTTTTACTGTTATTGTTTTTAATGTATTTACTAAGGCTGTTGTAAGTTCTAAAAGAAATTTTTGCACCTTTGTTTTAAAAAACTTAGTAATAGTTAATGTTATTTTTCCTGTATAAGTGAAAGTACGTAAATTATTATTTTCTTTGAAAATGTTAGTAGGATAAATTAACTGTAATGCCTTTTTATGTTGTTTCTTTTCTACTATTTTGTCTATAAGATTTTCATGATAACCTTTATTGAAAGCTATTTGTTTTATTATGTTTAATTTTTTAATATAACTTTCATTACTTAGAGGTATGTTGATCAATCTATGAACAAGACTATTAAATGCTGATATTTTGTGCGTAAAAGGGTGATTAGATGTATTGTGTATTGTAATATTAGCATGAGAAGATTTGTGGAAGATTTGAAACTCGTGTTTATTATTTCTAACAGTTATTGTTAAGTCCAAGTCAGTTCCAATAAAACATGCTAGTATGTCATCCACATATCTATACCAATAAATGAAATTTTTACTAAGAGAATATTCATGAATTGTAGTTTCCAAATTGTCCTAAAATTGGACTTAAAGGGTTTCCCATTATTAAACCTTCCTTACTTATGTACACATTTTCATTAAACTCAAAATAATTTTGATCTAAACAAGTCGACAAGGCTTCTAAAATATCCTGTTTATATATTGGATTAACGTTATTTTTAGTAAGAAGTTCTTCAACTAATAATAAAACATCAGCCGGCGGTATACTAGGGAATAAATTTTGAACGTCAACGTTACGTCTGGCGTTACTTGGAATTTTTAAATTATTGATTTTACTTATTAATTGAGAGCTATTTTTTATACTGTACTTGGGTTTAAGATTACAATATTTTACTAAAATGTTTATTAACTTATTAGAAAGGATTACTGTTGGTGCTGAAATATAAGATACCACTGGTCTAATTGGCATATCGTTTTTGTGTAGTTTAATAAAAGAAAATAATTTGGGTATTTGAGGATTCATTAATGATATGTGATATTTTTCTTTTTCGGTTAATAAGATTGTTGACTACATTTTTTACTAGTTTTTGAAAAAGTTCTGTAGGATCAAAATTAATTTGTTCGAACTTATCGGAATTTAAGAAATCAAGTGTTTTAGAAATATATTGATCTCATACCGATATTACAATACACAATACATCTAATCACCCTTTTACGCACAAAATATCAGCATTTAATAGTTTTGTTCATAGATTGATCAACATATCTCTAAGTAATGAAATTTTTATTAAAGAATTAAATATAATAAAACAAATAGCTGTTAATAACGGTTATCATGAAAATCTTATAGACAAAATAGTAGAAAAGAAACAACATAAAAAGGCATTACAGTTAATTTATCCTACTAACAGTTTCAAAGAAAATAATAATTTCCATACTTTCACTTATACAGGAAAAATAACATTAACTATTACTAAGTTTTTTAAAAACAAAGGTGCAAAAATTTCTTTTAGAACTAACAACAGTCTTAGTAAATACATTAAAAACAATAACAGTAATTACAAATTAAATTGTGGAACTTGTCCAAAATTTTATATTGGACAAACAGGAAGAACATTTCAAAAAAGGATAAGTGAACATAAATTCAGTTACAGAAAGCATAAAGATAATTCCAATTACTCCAAACATTTAATTCAAGAAAACCATACTTTTGATGAGAACTTCAAAATTTTACGTGTAGAACGAAAAGGTAAAAAACTTAATTTACTAGAAAGTATGGAAATAAACAAACATAAAAATAACAACAGGTTATTAAACGATCAGTTGGACCTGAACGGTTCCCCATTGTTAAACCTTTATAAGTTTATTAAGGGTAAATCCAGAACATTTGAACTGTATAAGATCCGCAGTTGTAAAAAAACGCGTCCAGGGATTTAAAATCTATAATTTGTGGTGCACTCTTATTTTATTTTAGTTTACATCTAACATCTGATGAAGCCACAGTGTTGGCGAAACAATTGTCATTATTTTTGTAAAATAAATTACGTGGAAATTTTACGCAAGTGTTTTTTGTTTACTTTGTTAATATGAATTTCCATCAAGGCAATATTTGTTTAAAATAATTTAACAATGACAAATGTCAATTAGTTTCTACAATGGCTCAACAGAATCTATATATAACAGATTTTGGTTATTTCTAACGGATAAATTAAATAGTTGTAAGTATTTTCAAACAACACAATTGTCAACATTAGAAAAGTAAAAGATTTCCTAAGTATTTGTGTTAGTTGTGCTGTCCAGGGTAAATACTAAATAGTAGGCGTGTATCTTTGTTCATTGATTAATTAATTATATTTATTTAATTATGATTTTATAACAAACTTTGGTACAGATAATTCAGATTTAGAAAACTAACCCACAATTTTCATGGCCTACTAGAAAAACAGATTAAAATTTCTTTAAATTGACTTTATTGTCGGTACCGGATTGAAATAAATATCAAGTGTTATATATTTTTTAGAAGCTAAAAATGAGCGGAAACCAAATATTAAAAAATATACAGGGTATCCCATTTAAAAAAAACCCAACTTTAGTCTATAGCTCGAAAACGATAGTATCTAACCAGAAACTGACTACGCCACTGGATTCTAACGCAAAAATCTCTATCCAAGTTAGTTTTCACCTTTTCGGTAAGTTGCCAATCTATCGAGATACGAGGGGTAATTGAAAACGCAAAATTTTCAATTTCACCCTGTATCTCAAAAACGAAAAGGGCTAGGAAAAAAATTTGTTTGTGCTTCTTTGGTTTCACAAAAAAGTAGCACAGTGTTGCGAAAACCGCATCTCTCTATCTTCAGTAATAAGGGAGATACCCCGCAAAACCATCGAAATTCGGATACCCAGTACACTAGGTATAAAATATTTTACTACAATCTAATTGTTTCATCTGAAGAAGCCACAGTGTTGGCAAAAGATGTCATGTAAATTATTTTCTTTTTAATATAGTGCAAGTTTTAAGTAAAAATTGTTTTGTACCATAAATCTAATTTATGGATTTCCACCAAGTTCCGGCCGAATCGATCCAGTTCCAATAACACTGGAATTCTACAAGGTAGCAAACTAGTTCTATTGCTATTTATCTTGTATATAAATGTTTTAAAACAATGTAAGATTTAAATGTTTGCTGATGACACATATTTGTGGAATGCCGTCAAAGGTATTTGTGTAGTAAATAATTAGAACGGTGATCAAATTAGTTCTAAAAATGTGTAATAAAAATCCAGGTCCGTATTAAAAAAAATTAAGTTAATGGAGATGGCTCGAATAGCAAACGTCGGAGGTAAAATTTGTTGTTGTAGAGCGAAAAAGAAAAAAAAATAAAATTTATGTCTCGAAAATCAGAAGTTTTTGAAATATTCGACGAAATATCTTTAGGCGTTTTTCACAAATCACCCTGTGTATAAGAAAATGTACTTGCCGCCATCTTTTAATAGGCAACCCTTTTTATAATTATTTCTTAAATTTACATTTTGTTATAAAAAGCAGATGGGCGTAGAAATCGTGCATTTTGGAGCTACGAAAATGGTAAATTACTCCTTCAATAAATTCCAAAAGCTTAAATTTAAATACCTGTTACTGCAGACTTTCTCAATAAAATATATATTGCAGTTTATCCTGTAAGCTCCTTTAATTTCAAATAAGTCTATAAAGTTAGTTATTACCATAAAGGCAAAAAATTCGGAATTGTTTGTATACAAATACAATTTATTTGTATGCAAATATTTTCTTGGTTAATGCAAAAAGCTCGCATTTCAGGAAAAATAGTTAAGGCCAGCGATTTCTCAATACAAGCGGAAGTATTGACAATCAAAAGGGAGTAGAGAATTTTCTGAAGGGCATAGGAGAGCAAAAATACAAAAATAGAGCTAATGCCAGGTTTATGTAAATCAGTTTGTTTCTGTTTTTGAAGGAAAAATCTAAGAAAGTTGAAAGATTTTTTATTTGAATGGATACAACTTTTTCCTCTGTATTTACTTTCAAATTTAAAAGCAGAATTGTAGTCAGTTTACTTGTGGTTTTCCATCAACCCCTTCGCCTGTAGGTCTCCATCAAACTCCCTAATATAAAATATTATTTGAAGCTAAGTGATATTTCAACTTTTCATTTTTAACAATGTAAATAAAACCCTTTAAACTGTTTTAGATGTGATAGATCAGCCAAGAGTGGACTTAAAGGCTTCCACATAACAAGCCCTTCCTTGGCTGAAAATAACTCCTCATTAAACTTGAAGTAATTTTGGTTCATGCATACTTTTAAGGCATCTATATTTTCTGTTTGAACGAGAGGGTTTATTAATTAAATCCATCGAATTTTTAACAGAATAGGTCGAAATAAAATTTGTTTTTTCTATAATAATATCTATCACTTTTCTAGAAAGTTTAAATGTACCAGCAATCACAAATGAGAATACTGGTCGTAGAGGTAAAATTTCCTTGTGGAATATTTATGCATATTTTGGAAGTAAAAATTACAATAAACCCTTTGTTTCACAAATATCTTTATAGATACGTCGATGATATATTGGTCTGTTTTACTGGCACGATGAGACAGCTTAACATATTTTTAAAAGATTTGAATACCATACACAAAAATATACAATTTAACGTCGAATCGTGAAAAAATCACTCTCTGGGATGTTTTCAGATCTTCACGTTTCAGGGTCCCTAGATGACGAAAAACATGTTTTCTCAATTCCGTCGGTCTGTCTGTCTGTCTGTTCGCGGCGTAGCTAAAGAACTACTTACCTGATTGACTTCAAATTTTGGTCAAAAATAAAGGGTCATATGGGGATGGCCTGGTAGAATTTTGATAAAAATAAAATATGGCGAAACAAAATGGCGGCTTAGTGAAATATTAAAAAAATTATTATTACGAAACTACTCAACTAATTTATCTCAAATTTTGCGAAAACATCAAGTATTAAATTGGAATCAACTGGTTACATTTTGGGACGAATCTCTCTCACTTTTGCACATCTTTACGTTTTAGCGTCGCTAAATGCCAAAAAATATTGTTCTGTCAACTCCATCGGTCTTTCTCTCTGTCTGTCAGTTCGCGGCATAGCTTAAAAATTACTTACCCGATTGACTTCAAATTTTGGTTAAAAATTAAGGGTCATATGGGAATGGCCTGATAAGATTTTGGTAAAAATCCAATATGGCGGCCTAGTGAAATGTTAAAAATGTTATTATTAAAAAACTACTCATCCAATTTCTCTGAAATTTTGCAAAAATCATCAAGTATTATGTTGGAATAAACTGGTAATATTTTGGTACGAATCCAGGATGGCGGAACAAAATGGCGGCATAATAAAATATTTAAAAATTCTGCCTGAATAGCTACTTAATGAATTGATTTCAAATTGTGTGTTAGCTAGCTGTGGTATAGAGGTCAACTAGTAAAAATGAGGTACTAATTCAAGATGGCAGAACAAAATGGCGGCCAAATAAAATGTTTGTAGTCGTGAAAAAATCATCACCCACTCTCTCAGTTATATATATATATATATATATATATATATATATATATATATATATATATATATATATATATATATGTTGATTTTTACTCCTTCACGGAAGGAAAAATACAATGTGTTTTCATTTCGGGTGTACATCCGTTTACTACTGTCGTTCTGAAAAGAACAGTTTTGCTGACGTTTTGCCAAAATAACATTTGGCATTTTCGAAGCTTTCTTTCTCGCGTCCGAATAGAGACTGAAGTTTTGGTGACTGCGACGCTTCCTTTTATACCACCACTTGGGGCTGAAGGTTATATCTGCGCAGGCGTTGGTCGTTATTTATGTTTTCCGGATGGTGCTGTTGTTGTTGCGCTAATTGCGCTTGAGTTTTTGGGATTTTAGATTTGTCGATTATTGTCTTCCATACTGTTTGTTGTTTTAATGATTCGTCCCTTTTATTCAAGTCACCTTGTTTTTCAATTTCTATGGCTTGTCGGATTATTCTGGTCTTATAATGTTCTATATTGGCAACCTCCCTACACCCATCGAAATTTATTTTATGGCTGCTTTCCTGATGATGTAGGAATAAAGCTGAGGTTGTTTGTTTATTTCTGATGAAATATATATATATATATATATATATATATATATATATATATATATATATATATATATATATATATATATATATATATATATATATATATATATATATATATATATATATATATATATATATATATATATATATATATATATATATATATATATATATATATATATATATATATATATATATATATATATATATATATCTTCACGTTTTAGCCTCCCTAGATGCCAAAAAATATGTTTCATGAATTCTCTCGGCCCGTCTGTCGGTCTGTCTATCTGTTCGCGGTATTGAACTAACTAAACTAAAAATTTTGACCAAAAATTAACGGTCATATGAGGATAATCTGGTAATATTTTGGTAAAATTGGTTTATGATGAATTAACTTTATGATCCATAGCTAGCTGATTGGTGGATTGTCTGGATTTTTCTTGTAACGAACCAAGAATGCAGCACTCCTATGTCTTTCAATTCTTGGTCGATTTTTTTTACACTTCCAGTCATTCTGTAATGCACTACAGTTCGAAAAATTGCATTTTTCTAAATTTGCCTGCCGGGTGCAAATTATTATAAATATCACATACCTCGGAACATGAATTCTGTTTATCGCCATAACCAATTAAAATTAAAATATCAATTCTCTCTGTTTCGGTAAGTAAAAATGCCAAGCTATTTTCTTCTGTACTTAATTCCGGTAGAACTTGAATTTCAGATGCCAAATTATGATTGTCAAAGTTAAATACGTTCAAATATCGCATGGCTATCAGTTATTATTTGAAACGCCGATATCTCGGAAACTAGTGAATTTAGACATAACGTATGATTAATGAAAAATATTCTAAATTGACCGTACGATCAAAATGAGTAACAACATATGGGGTGTTCTATTTGAAAAAATCGGTAAATGTCTTTACCCGGAACTTCCATCGTTATGTATTTTTCCATTTGTTAGGAATAGTGAAGTGTGATCCAAGTTAGTTCAGTACAAAGTCACAGTATATATGTGTTACACATACTGTCTCATTTTTGTTTGTTCCATCATATTGGATTCCTACCAATATTTTACCATTTTCTTTCTAGCTATGCCACACTTGACTTTTTTACATTGACATACACCTCCATTTTGCTACGTCATGTTGAATTAGTAACAGTTTCAAATGAACAAAATTTTTTTTACGTTGACTTTTTAACAATTTATTTTTACCGCCATTTAATTTTGCCATCTTAAATTGAAACCCATATTATCAGTCTTTACCTACTCCGTTGGTCCGCAGATACTTCGCAGATATTAAGTTTCTAACTCGTTGTTATGTTAAAATGGTGTATTATTTGGGATCATAGATTTTATTTAATACCATTATAATAACCATTTAGAAATTTAATATCTGGGACCAACGTAATAGGCAAAGACTAATAATATGGGTTTCATGCAGAATATATAATCTATATATGTGCCCTAGGTATGCAACAATAAAGTTGCGAAACGTCGACAAATTAAAAAAGGCTTTTGTTCCTTTACTGGACCCAAACCCAGGGCCGTTCCTAGCCCCTCGGCCGCCTTTGTGCAGAAATAAAACGGCCGCCCTTTTATAACAAAAAAAAAACAATATTTATTGAACAAAAAAATATATTTAAGTTCCTACGTATACATTAACAAGTAACATTGTATCATAACATAAGGTAATAATCTATTAAACGAAACAATAAACAACATAAAACAAAATACAAATGTTTAAACTATTAATTATTTAAATATCAAATAATATAAAAGCCAAACAAACAAAAATTGGTATCTTTTATATTGTATCTAAGTATAAAACTAAGCAAGTCCCAATAAAAAAACAACCACTTCATTTCAAAAATATTTTTCTGGCTTTTGTACTTGCGAACTCGTCTATTATTTTATTATGGTCTAAATTTTCACAAATTTCATTTTCAATGGCAATTATACCTAAATTTGTAAGCCTTTCCTGTGACATAGAAGATCTTAAATAGTTTTTTATTATTTTTAATTTTGAGAATGACCGTTCACCAAATGCAACCGTTACTGGTATTGTTAAAAAAATTCTCAAGCTTATACATAAATTAGGAAAAGATGAGACCAAATTATTACTATAAATAAATTTTAGAATCTCAATAGGTTTGATTTGATCTGTTAGAGATTTAAATGTAACAATTTCTTCAAATAGTTCTACGCCACTTATATCCCTCGATTCGTCTTCGGTTAATGCGATTTCAAGTTCAACGCATTTTTGTTTTAAATCATCCGATGTCACATCATGAAACCGTGTTAAAAAGTTAAAAATATTACTGCAATACGAAAGAGAATTAAACCTTTCTTCTACTGATATTCTAGCTCGGTCAATAACAGTATAATAAAAATTTATTTTAAATTTCTCTCGTTCGTTAGTTAATACATTGTCTGTACTTTCATAACTAAATTGGGATTTTTTCCGCCTTATACGAACTTCTAGAAAATCTGGTTCCACATCAATTTCATTTGCTAAATTGGGTGAAATTTCTATGTAAGTGTTAAAACTTTGGTCCGATCGCATTTCGTTAATAAAGTTAAGTACATGTTTTAATGATGTGACACACTGAGTCAGATCAATATTAATTTTTTGCAATAATTTACTGACTACGTCAATTTTAACTAATAACTCGTACCATATGACTAAGCTACAGATAAAAGTAAATGATTTTATTTTTTCTAATAATGAATTGGCACTTAGTTTTGTTTTTGAGTCTCTTGTAACATCTTCTGAAAGCTCAACCAAAGCTTTACAAATATTTCCTAGTTGATTCCGAAGTGGTCTAAGCGCTTTAACTCTGCTTTCCCATCGGGTGTCACTTACCGATGTAAGATTTAAATTACTAAGATTTTTTTTTAAAACATCCCAACGAAAAGGAGAAGAAGAAAAGAATACATACAGTTCCTGCACGATGTTAAAAAAATTTACTGTTTCGTGGGAGATTTTAGCGGAATCGTTTATTACTAGATTTAGTGTGTGAGCGGTGCAAGGAACAAATATAGCCCTGGAATTAACATTTTTTACCCTTTGTTGAAGTCCGATATGTTTTCCGGACATATTGGCCCCATTATCATAGCCCTGACCTCTTATATCCCTAATATCTAATTCAAACTTAGGCAAAATATCATTAACCAATAGGTTAAAAATCTCTTCCCCAGTTGTATATAAAATAGGAAAAAAACCCAAAAAACACTCTTTTATGACAACATTTTCTTCGTTACAGTCTACAAATCTGACTACAAATGTAATTTGCTCTGTATGACTTGCATCTGGAGTAGAATCTAAAATTATAAAATTATGGAAAAATATTTTTTGCTAGCAAAGTAATTATTTCGTTCTGAAAATGAATTCCCAAATAGTGAGTTATTTTACTTTTTGATTCTTGGGTCTTTGTAATTTTTTTTAGATGATCGGATAACACTGGTTCAAATTTTGCCACCATTTCAACAGCTTTTAAAAAATTGCCATTATTTTGTTCGTATACGGAACTTTTTCCACGAAATGCCAATGATTGTCCAGCTAAAAATTGAATAATTGCAATAACTCTTTTTAAGATAGAGCGCCAGCGTTCCCTTTCAAGTTCAAAATAATTTTGCCGTTCTTTGTCAATAGTTAATTTTTTATTTAATGACATTTTTAACTCAACCCATTTTTGATTAGCTTGCAAGTGATGTACAGAAGATTCATGCTTGGATAAAATATGTGAAAGATGTCGCCAATCAGAATACCCCATTTTGCAACAAAAACAAAAAATGCTATTTGCTCTACAAGAGTATACCAACCAAGCTCTTTTAATTTTTTCACCATTTGGCAAAATTCGAAAATATTGAGTTGAAGAAAATTTCCTTCCCGATTCATCAGAAGGAAATTTTTTTTCTATATGCTGAAAATCGTTTTGTACTATTTGCTCAATAACTTGATTTTGTAAAATATCCGGCCAGGTGAATGGGTCGCTGACATCAAAATCATCATTAGTTTCAGGGATAACTTCGTTTAAGTTAGGATTATCATCGGTTAAGAGCATCTTTTCTTCATTATCTATTTCTGTATTTGATTCAGGGTGTTTTTTTTCTTCAGGGTCGCTTACTTTATGTGCATCCTTTACATTTTCATCCTCAATTGTATCTGTACCCTGTGACGATGTTGATGGAACTAAATATTTTTGCAAAGATCCACTTAATTTTTTTTTGTTTTCTTCCTTTTCTAATTTTCTTTTTTTATATTGAGCTCCAGATAAACGTTTTGTTTTTCTATCGGACATCTGGAAATAAAATTGAAAGGTAATTAAAGTTAGAAAATTTAGTTTATGTAATAGTTCTGAATCTGCGAAGATATAATTTTATAGTATCCCCAATTAAGTTCGCACCAAATGGAATTTTTTATAAATAATAAGTAAAATTGTAATCTAGCATCAGATTTTGTTTTTAAAATGACCCAAAAAATAAATATAATTATTATATTTTTATTAGATAAGTAAATTAGTAAAACTACTTTATTCATTTTTTAAAACTTGAAATATAGAAAATTAATCTAGACATAAAATTAACAATAAACCACTTTTTGATCTCAAGCTAAAAAAAAATTTTTTTCACATGTTTAATATTAAATCCAAAACGTAAGATGCGGATTTGGATGGTAATATTAAGTAAAGTAATATCAATCCGAAGAACTTACCTTTTTAAATTACGAAAATTTGTTTCTTTTGAAATTTCACTTTTGCCAAATGTAGAAAAAAATAACTAAACAACAAACACTTTATATCACTGTTAAACTCTCGCTAGTTAATCGAATACTAAAAAGAAAAACAAAACATTTAAAAACTGCCCCATTCTACAGTATATAGAGCTATATAAAACTATATACTGTACACATACCAATTATGAAGTATAAACAAACATTTTTGCATTGAAAGGCGGCCGCCCTTATCTATCATTTTTATTGCTTTTCCAAGGAACGCTGCTATAAATAGTTCTATTGTAATTTCGGCAACTCATGCACAGCAAAAAAAGAAATGACCGGTAATAAATTTCTTATGAATGTTTTATCTTAAAAGCCTAACAAAATGTAATTTAATTTTTCTTTATTTTGAAAACAAAAATATAGGTATATTTTTGTAATCAAATGGCTAATTTCGTGTTTTTGGCAGGCGGCCTGCGGCCGCCACAATAATTTGGCCGCACACCGTGCACCCCCCTAAAAACGGCCCTGCCCAAACCCCAAATAATACACCACTCTAATATAACAATAGGAGGATCGTTAACAAAAACCGTACAAATATATAATCTGGGAAGTATCTGCTGACCAACTGAGTACGTAAAGACTGATATTATGCGGTTTATGCAGGATATAGAAACTATATGTGTCCTGAGGATGCAACAAGAAAATTGCGAAACGTCGACTATTTAAAAGTAGAATTTTGTTTTTTTACTGGACCCTAACCTTAAATAATACACCACTGACAAAAAGAGGTTTGCTAACGAAAACTAATTAGAAACTTAATATCCAGGAAATATCTGTGGATCAACGGACTAGGTAAAGACTGATAATATGGTTTTCATGCAGGATATAGGACCTATATATGTGATGCACAAATTAAGTTCCGAAACGTCGACAATTTTAAAAAGACTTGTTTTATTTACTGGATTTTAACCCCAAATCATACACCAGTCTAACAGAACATTTTTCAGGATTTGATCTTTACCAAAATATTACCAGGTCATCCCCATATGACCCTTAATTTTTGATCAAAATTTGAAGTCAATCGGCTAAGTAGTATTTAAAGTACGTTACGAACTGACAGACGGACCGACGGAATTGATAAAACATGCTTTTTGGCATCTAGGGACGTTAAAACGTGAAAATATGTAAAACCTGAAAGGGTGATTATTTCACGATACAAAAATTTTATTTGGCCGCAATTTTGTTCCGCCTTCTTGAATTAGTAACATAATTTGACTAGTTGAGCCCTATACAACAATTACTTACGGCACACAGTTCGAAATCAATTCATTGGTTTTCAGGCTGAATTTTTAAATATTTTATTAAGCCGCCATTTTATTCCGCCATCCTGGATCCGTACCAAAATGTTACCAGTTGATTCCAACACAATACTTGTTTTTTTTTGCAAATTTCAGATAAATTGGATGAGAAGTTTTTTAATAATATCTTTTATCTTATTTCACTAGGCTGCCATCCCCATACGACCCTTAATTTTTGACCAAAATTTGAAGTCAATCGGGTAAGTAGTCTTTAAGCTATGCCGCGAACTGAGACAGACTGACAAACAGACCGACGTAGTTGATCTAGTGACGCTAAAACGTAAATATGCATAAAAGTGAGATGGTGATTTGTGCACTATTGCAAACATTTTATTTGGCCGCCATTTTGTTCGGCCATCTTGAATTAATACCATTATTTTACTAGTTGATCCCTATACCTCAATTAGTTATGGTACACAATTTGAAATCAAACGATTAAGCAGTTTTTTTAGGACAAATTTTTAAATATTTTATAAAGACGCCATTTTATTCTGCCATCTTGGATTCGTACTAAAATGTTACCAGTCGATGCCAACATAATACTTGATGTTTTTACAAAATTTGGATATATTGGATTAGTAGTTTTTTAATAATAGTTTTTTTTTATTTCACTAGGCCGCTATTTTGTTTTGCTATATTGGATTTTTACCAAAATCTTACCAGGCCATCCCCATATGATCCTAAATTTTTGACCAAAATTTGAAGTCAATCGGGTAAGTAGTCTTTGAGGTATGCCGCGAAATGACAGACAGACAAACAGATAGAAAGACCGACAGACGGATCGACGTAGTTGGTAAAACATATTTTTTGACATCTAGCGACGCTAAAACGTAAATCAAACATTTTATTTGGCCGCCATTTTACTCGGCTGTCTTGACTTAGTATTACTATTTTACTAGTTGATCTTTATACACATTACAATTAGTTATGGCACACAATTTGAAACCAAATCATTAAGCAGTTGTTTCAGGCTGATTGTTTAAATATTTTATTAAGCCGCCATTTTGTTCCGCCATCTTGGATTTATACTAAAATGTTGCCAGTTGATTCCAACGTAATACTTGATATTTTTGCAAAATGTTGGATGTGTAGTTTTTAGCACCGCCGCGGACAGACAGACCGACGGATATAAATAAATAATAAATAAATAAATGCTTTATTGTCAAAAAAAATTTTACAATTTTGTGGACAAAGCTGTTGTAAAAAAATAGTTTACAAACATCAAAATTAGCAAACAAAACAAGACAAAAACACATCATAAATATTATAGAAAAATAAAATTTAAATCAGGAATTTAGAATATTAATATTATAGAATCCTAAAAGAAGTACATTAGAAATGTACTTTGTCAGTCGTACTATGTTATAAACATTTCCATAAATATAATGTAAAAAAATAAAAAAGCAAAGTAAAAAATAAAAAAGTACGAAACAATTAAAAAAATACATATACAAAGTTCGGTAAAAATGGTTGGTAATGGCAACTATCACACTAGGGGTTCATAAGGATAAAATTATGTGTTGTAAAACTCGTTCACGGTGTAGAAGGCTCTTTCCAGTAAGAATGATTTCAAAGCCTTGCGAAATGAAGTCAGAGATATTATGGATTTGATGTTAAATGGCAGGTGATTATGCATTTTTTTGCATTGTAGATTACTGATCTTTTAATTAACTCTGAGTGTGGGGTTGGAAGATAGAGATCGTGCTCAGTATTTCTGAGAGGGTAGTTGTGAGAAGGTCTCTCTAATAGAGCAGGTGCGTGCTTACGAATTAAGCAAACCGATTCCAAAATGAATAAGCAAGGAAGGGTTAGTATTTTATATCTTTTAAAGAAATCTCGGCAGTGAGTTCTACTGTTAAGTCTCAGTAGGTAACGAACAGCTCTTTTTTGTAGTATAAAAATTCGATCAAATTGAGTCGCACAACATGTACCCCAGAATGGAATAGCATATCTGAGGTGCGACTCAACAAGAGCAAAATAAACAGTTCTAGAGGTAGAAAAGCTAAGCTCCTCGGAAACAGATCTTAACTCAAAGCAAGCAGAACCTAACTTCCTTGATAAAGCGTCGATATGTGGATCCCATTTTAAAGAATCATCTACAAGAAGCCCTAGAAATTTTACAGAGTTTACGACATCAATAGTGGTGCCATTAAGGTCAAAGGGTTGCAGCGTGTTTTTATAAGACAAGACTTTCGTTTTAGAGATGTTCAAACATAGGAGATTAGAATCGCACCAGGATTTAATGGTGATTAGGTCATTAGATACAATCCTATGTAGGTCCGTGACATCTGGGTGGCTCCACGTAAAGCTGGTATCGTCCGCAAAGAGACATATTTTTCCACTAATGTTTAAATTAGCCATGTCGTTTATGAACAGAAGAAACAAGATAGGGCCTAGTACCGAGCCTTGAGGCACTCCATATTCCATTGGCCTACAAGAAGACATCCTGTTGTCAACTTTCACAACTTGATTTCTGTTGCTAAGATATGACTTAAACCAATTGAGAGGAGCCCCTCTAAATCCATAGTACTGCAGTTTGTTAGTTAATATATTATGATTCACACAATCGAAAGCTTTGGAAAAATCACAGAAAATTGTTGCCGTAGCGTGATGGTTATTTAGGCTGGAGTAAACTCTATTAAGAAGGGAAAACATGGCATCGCTTGTGCATTTGTTACTTAGAAATCCAAATTGATGTTTTGTAAGTATTTCATATCTAGACAGAAATGATAAAAGCCTTTTTTTAACCAGTCTTTCGATGATCTTAGATAGCGTAGGGAGAAGTGCAATTGGGCGATAGTTCGAAGCTTCTTCTGAAACACCTCCTTTGTGAAGAGGTATGATTATTGCAGTTTTAAGGCAGCTTGGAAAAGTACCATTTTGGAAAGACATATTTATCAAAGTAGTCAGATGCTCCAGTGTGCATTCCGGCAGACTTGAATACATTTTTAAAGTAAGCCCATCAGTTCCCGAAGAAGATTTATTTTTGATATCATTAATTGTACTACGAAGTTCTGATAAAACTACTGGTGAAAAGAAGAAACTGTGCAGGTTTAGCCTATGATTAGAGAGATATGAAATTGGGTCATTAGATTGAGATACGGATTTAGTCAAATCTTTGGCTACATTTACAAAATAATTGTTTAGGTCCTCAGGAGAGGTAAGGATAGTGCTGGATAAAGGAGTTTTGTTTCTTAAATCATTTACGATAGACCAGGTTTCTTTAGCTACATTTTTGGCGTTAGAAAGTCTATTATTGTAATAAATATCTTTGGCGGCTTTAATAGTTTTATGATAAATTTTTCTGTATGATTTTACATAATTATGAAAAAAGACACTGTACGAAAATTTCTTTAAATGAGATAGTGACCGCATATTCTTAGAAGATATACGTAAACCTTTAGTGGACCAGGGTTTACTTCTTTTATTTTTGATAGGCCTAAGAGGAAAAGATTCAGAAGCTATATTAGTTAGAGTTTTTATAAAACGAGAAAATTCAGTGTCGACATCATAAGTGTGAGAGTCCCAGTCAGTTATTTGACATAGGTGTTTGAAATTAATGAAATTTCTAACCGAAAAAATACGGCCTACTTGTCTAGAGGAATTTTTGGCTTTGGATGTAATTGAAAATTTTGTGAAAATTGCTTCATGATCGGAGAAACCTGGACTTAAGACATTACATTCGACGGAGCTAGGATCGAAAGAAGACACAACGTAATCTATAGTACTGGCACTTGTCTTAGTAATTCTGGTTGGTGAGTTGACGTGCATGGCAATTTCTAATGACTCAAAGATGGACTGAAGACATTCCTGAGCAGCACACACACTGGAAAAGTCAATATTGAAATCGCCACATAAGATTAATTTGCTTTTTACAGGAAGGGACTCGAGCAAACTTAGAAGGTTATGGCAGAATAATTGCACATCAGCATCAAGTGTTCTATAAATACAAATAATATAAAGGTCATAAGTATTGTGATAAACGATAGAAAATTCAAATACTTTTTCAGATAATAAATGATTATACTTTGGAACTTACGGAATTGAGAAAACATGTTTTTCGTCGTCTAGGGACCCTGAAACGTGAAGATCTGAAAAAATCTCGTATAGTGATTTTCTTACCATTACAATACTTCCCTTTTATGAGGGAAGTAAAAATAAAACTTTAGTTCTCCACATTTTTGTGAGCGAACCTGTATATTATAGGCGTATTTAATATATAGGTTTTGAGTGTGCAGTAATAAAGCAGCATGACAAGAATTAAATAAAATTAATATTTCTAAAAAACAATATACTAACTTCCCAATTCCTTGCAAAATGTAGATGAACTTAATACTTATTTTACTTTGTTGTCCTGCCATAATTAATCCACTAACTCACATTATAAATATTTGTTTAGAAAAAAATCATTTTCCAGATCAATGGAAGGAAGCCAATGTTATTCCGTTGCCTAAAGTTAAAAATCCTACTGAATTTAAACAAATCCGTTCAATATCGATTCTTCCAGTTCTCTCTATACTATTAGAAAAAGTGGAACAGCAAATAATTGAGTATTTAAATATTAGTAATTTGATTCTTGAATATCAGTCTGGCCTCCGTAAAGGTTATGGTTGTGCAACCGCATTATCTCAGGTAACGGATGATATATTTAAAGCCCTTGATAATAATCTAGCTATTGTTTTGGTTCTTTTGGATTTTACTCAAGCTTTTCACATGGTGAACCAAGAAATATTATTGGTTTTGTTGCAGTGTGGTTGGCACTGGTGTCTTCTTTTTTGTCAGACAGAAAACAAAGAGTAGTACTTGATGGTAAAATGTCGAAAGCCCTTAATGTTGCCTCTGGGGTGCCTCAGGGTAGCATTCTGGGCCCGTTACTATATACCCTCTATACGTCGCAATTAATAAATAAATTTCGATATTGTAGCCATCATTGCTACGCAGATGATACCCAGATATATTATTCATTTAAAAGTACTGATATAGCCGAGGCCAATAGGTGCATTAACGCGGATTTGGACACATTATATAGTGAAACTCAAAAGCTCCTCTTAAAGATTAGCCCAACCAAATCAGTAGCTATTCTTTTTTGTAGTGATAACAATCGAATGAATATTTTAGATAACTTAAATCTACACATAAATAATGATCCAATAGATTTTAAAAACTCTGCCAAAAATCTGGGACTCATAATGGATCATAAACTTAGATTTAAGGAACATGTTACTCTTAAACTAAAAAGTGGATATTCCGCCTTAAACACAATATTTTCGCAAAGGCACTTTTTGAGCTATAACATTAAGAAAATGCTTTGTGATGCACTAGTGTTATCACCATTAAACTTCTGTGACACCATCTATGGACCTTGTCTTGATAATTCCGATGCTAATAGATTACAAAAACTCCAAAATTCCTGTCTAAGGCTTATTTTTGGTATAAGTAGACGTGAACACATTTCTCATAAGTTAAAAGAAGCAAATTGGGTAAATATGCACAATAGACGAGTCTTACATGATCTTGTCCTTTTTTATAAAATTCTTAAGTTTAAGACTCCACCATATTGGCACAAAAAAATAACTTATCGTACTGATGTGCACAATCTTAATATAAGACGAAAAAATCTATTAACTATACCGTCACACAACAAATAATTTTTTAAAAGGTCTTTTTCTTATTTAATTGCACATTTAATAAACAAATTCAAAATAAATGATTTTACTGTCTCACAAAAAGTTTTCAAGAGAAAAACCAAACTACTTCTTGTAAACCATATTTAATTGATTGTCTATACCACAAAATGATAAATTTAAAACTTAATACTTTCCTTTTTCCCTATCCTAATCCATCTTCCATTTTCCTTTTAGTGTGTGTTTTTTTGCTTCTATGTTTTTTTTTTCAAATTTAAAAAAAAAATTTAACTGCTAGCTGCTTATAAATTTCTTTTTCATTTCTTATATTTTTGGCATCAAAAGAATCCGGGGAATTAACATCCCCTGAAATCTGAAAACAAGGCCCGTTAGTTACCATGATTATTATCATAATAATAATTGTTATTTTAAGTTAATTCGTTAACTGTATTTATTGGTAACTAATAAACGTCTTATTATTATTATTATTATTATATGTCAATTTATTACAAATATATAAATTTTTAAAAGCTTTACATCTTTTGTATAAGATATTTTTTGATAACTTTGAAATAATGGACCATTCTGGTAATTTCTCCTAACCCTCTATAGTTTGAATATGTAGTCAATTAAAAGATATTGACGTATTCATAAAAATGTTTTAAACCCAATTAAAAAAAGGCGTGCTTCGATAACCGCTTCAGCTTCTGTTTTAAAGAATTCCACCGTTTTTTTAAAGCACATTTTTTATTCATGTGGGCTCTTAGTATTTCCGGGCTCTAATTATATACAACGGCTCTACCCCCCTGTCTGCGCCCCTGGCAATAAGCCAAGGATTGACATCCTTCGGTAAGGTAGCAACATTAAACTGTTTTAACGGACCGTTAACATTCAATCAACAGAAACAAAAGAAACGACGCTAATATTGAAATCGATATTTCTTCGTGCTTGAGTACCATTCTGTGCTAAAACTACTACCGGTACTGTTAACCATGGCGAGCTGCTCCCGTGATTAGAAAGTTAAAATCGAAAGCGTTCTTGCCGCTACATTCCGTACGACAATGCGTCGAAGGTTAATAAAGAAGTAAATTCGTTGTTTAGTAGTCTGGCGTCAATTTTTTTTTCGGTAACATTAAAAATGTATAAAGTTTCTGTGATAAATAGTGTAGTGCCAACATGATCAGTTTATTAGTGTTATTTTTTACACTGGTTTCTTCAGGTACCTAAGAGTGTAATGGTTATGGGGTCATTGCTTTTTAAAAGTCACCGTATGTTATTGGAATTTCAAGAATTCACTGCCAAAGCTGTATATAACTATATATTTACAATCCATATTTGAAAATTGAAGTGTCGTATTGGAAAGAGGCTTCTTACATTAATAAAATAGCCAAAAATTGTATCGTGACTTTTTCATGCAGCAACAAAATCAAATATAACCTTACTTTTGCACCCTCTCAGAAGAATATTTTTTTTATATATTTAAGGAATTTAAGCGTATTATTATGTTTTGACTGTTTTCATGTAACAAATGTTGAATGATTGATTTTTTTATATATCAACTGTCCTTTACAGAACCACAAAAGCTGGCCCAAATTGTGTGACATATTATAGAGTTCAAGGATCCTTTCACGTCATTAATAAATTGTCACCATTTGAAAAGTTTTTTTTTTTGGAAATGAGCAGTTTCAGAAAATAATATCACAGCCTTTTTAACGCGGAAAAAAGCAATTGTCTGGGTATTTTTTCATATTTCGAATTTTCAGTGTCCTGGTTGTCTGCTTGTTTTTTTGAGGCATAGCTTAAGAACCCTTATTTAATTGACTTTTGCCCTCATAAAAAAAATCAGCTATGATATAGGAAGTAAATGATTAAGCTCTTCTTACAAAGCCAATAAAGTGAAACAATATCAGGAAATAATAAAGTGTATAAAATATTTACGAAGACACTTACTACTAAACAGAACTTTCCTTTATCAAATACAGTAAAAAAGTAAACAATTTATTTTATTAGTAAATTTAGACTTAGGATAATTACGCATTTAAAAATCTAAAAATAAGCATGCAAATATGCTCCGAAACAAGGGAAAATATGCACTTAAAATATTATATTATTTACACTTCAAGGTATCCTTAAAGCGCTATTTTTACCAGTCATTATTACATTAATACAACTATATAATAAAAGTTTTTTTTGAATAAAATTTTAATATATAGCTAACTTAAAAATAAACCTGTTTAAAATGTATTGTTTATGCTATTCAAGAAGTTGCGGTTACATTTTAAAACTATATGATGTAACAAATTATCAAATTTTCTTCTATTATCTGTTTCTTTCTACGCTTTTTGACAAAGAAAGTCCTTTCATCATTCTCAATTTTTTTATAGTATTAGACAAGCAACAAAAATTGTTTTTAATGTAAATTAAATCCTCACGTACATTTTCTTTGGGCAAAACGTTTTGTGCTTCTTATATACAATGTGAGTATTCCGCATTAAATTAGTTGACTATGTTTTTTATTGCCACTAAGTTACAATTGGTGATGCGGGCAAGGGCATGTTTCTTGCAGTTTCCCTAAGTTTTTCTACCCGAGTCGGAGCTTTTAGGAATACCTTCTTCATCGAGAAAATCAGATAGTTCACTCGTGGATAAAAAGCACGAACTTGTTCTGCAACTCGATGGTCCACTCATTACTTTACACATGTATGGAGCAACATCTGTAATTGCCACTAACACTATATCATATTTAATACCATCGGGCCATAAAAGAGTGAGAGAGTCCTTGAAAAATCCACCAACAGTTGAATGATTTACTTTGTCTAAGGTCTTCATTGTAAGTAGATATGATTTATCCCTTTCTGCTTCTACACCCAACACACCAAAAACAAAATTATCAACACATCTCTGTTCCACATCAGTTGTTTCATCTAGTGACACCCATATAATTTTATCTTATGCTTTTTCCCGAAGTTCGGTAACTGTCTTATTGTACAAATCTGGAACATAGTTTTTCCTTAACGTGAATTCATGTGGAATTGATGTCTTTGTGTGTTAATCTAAAAATGACTTCAGGGCAGGATTACTTGGCATTTCTTGTTCTCAGTAACAGGAACATCACAATATTTACAAAACAACACAAAACCGCCAGTTATACACTCAGGAAAATCTTTCACGAATTGATTTAATACCGCACTTAATGAACGCTTTTATTTCGGTATATTGAACCATGTTCACGCCATAATGTGTAAACTAAACTGAATTGAAAAAATATTTCTAACATTCTTAAAACGTGCGTATTTATGATTGCAAATCCGTGGTAAATTCATAGTTTTTAAAGCAGAGATGTTTTATTGGGTATCTATAACAATTTTAAGAAAGGATGAGTAAAACCCTTGGCCTGCCAGCAACTAGACATTTTTCATTATTTTATTATTATGAATTAAATTTAAAATCCATCAAATTTGTCTTAGGAAATAAAAATATATACAGAAAATTTAGATTATATGCATTTTTCCTGTTATTATTGCAAAATATGTATTTAAATACAAAAATTGTCAAAATATGCTTTCATGCAAATGCATATATATATATATATATATATATATATATATATATATATCTATATAGTATATATATATATATATATATATATATATATATATATATATATATATATATATATATATATATATATATATATATATATATATATATAAGCCTAGTAATAATTAATTATTGTAATCGAGAATAATCACCCTCTTATTAGACACCTTATAATACAACTGCATTTTTTTTGCATTTAATTTAATAAAAAGAGCCGTAGACATTTGCCTTAACATATTAAAAATATTTAAAGTTTTCGTGATAATTTGTTTCACTGGCTTCTTAAGATGCATATTGATATAATAGTTATGAAGGTACTTATTTTTAGAAGTAACTCTTTGTCATTGGTGTTCAACTATCAAAACTTAATGCAATTCATATATTTCATCTTTTTAAAGTAAGGTTTAAACTTCCATACTGAAAATTGACTTGTAATTGTAACGAAGTATGCCAAAAATTTATCAAGGCTTCTTTGTGCAGCAAGAATATCCATTAAAACCTCATACTTGCACTGCTTCAAAATTGAAAAGAGACTTCTCACGTTAATAAAATAGCCAATATTGTATCGTGACTTTTTCATGCAGCAACAAAATAAAATATAACCTTACTTTTGCACCCTCTCAGAAGAATTTTTTTTATATTTATGAAATTTAGGCGTATTATTGTGTTTTGACTGTTTTCATGTAACAAATGTCGAAGGATTGATTTTTTGCATAACAACTGGCCTTTTCACCACCACAAAAGCTGTCCCAAATTGTGTGACATATTATACAGTTCAAGGATCTTTTCACACCGTTAATAAATTGGCATCATTAGAAAGTTTTTTTTGGAGATGACCAGTTTTAGAAAATAATATCACAGCCTTTTTACTGCGGAAAAAAATAATTGCCTGGGTATATTTTCATATTTCGATTTTTCTGGCTCCCTATATTTCAAGAAAAAAGTTTAATTTTTTTTGCATGTCAGTCTGTCTGGTTGTCTGCTTGTTTTTTTGAGGCATAGCTTAAGAACTCTTATCTAGTTGACTAATTTAACAATATATGTTTAGATATCTCCAAAAAGTACTGTAAAGTTTACAAAATATGTTGCGTGATATTTCTTCGTATCTCAACTTCTCAGCGTTCCTACACATGGGCGTTGCTACGATATTTTTCAGTGGGGGAGCAAGAACATATCCAATTTAATATAAATATTTTATTAAAAAACATAATTAACACATTACATAACAGGAGCATAATTTTCGAGCGGACAGCAATACAAAACGATTATAAAAAATAGATTACATTACTTTTTTATTTCCCACCATTTTTCGGTGAACGCTCATCATACCTGATAACCTAATTTCAGTTGTCATTGACCGCAACTATGTTTTTACCCGTCTTAAAGTACTAAACGATCGTTCGATAGAGCAAGTAGTTAGTGAAAGTGTCAAAAAAATCTTGAAGTATTTCTGAAGACGCGGAAAAAACTCACATTCGTTCGATAATAATTCACTGAAATCTAAGTCACATTCAGATAGCTCCTTACATTTTCATGTAGCGATCCACATTGTACACTCAAAATTTTCTAAACCGTATTTTTTCAACTAAGTATATCTCTTATCTGATCTGGTATCAAGAGATCATAATTTTTTGTGATTGTTGGATGAAGTAGACTTAGTGAGTCTAAATATGGAATAAATATGTTCAGCCTAAAGTATTGTTCTGCTGAGGTTGCTGAATTATTTGAGCGCTGGTTTTGTCGTCCAGTGATCCTGAGCATCTTTACTTTATTACCTCATAGTTGTGCCATTTCTTCATTTTCTTTAGAAATTATGGAAAATATACCGTCAGAAATGTCTCTATCATTAAAAAAAAAATGTCAGTAACTGATTATTATACTGTTCTCCGGAGAGTAAATTAATACATACACATTGAAGCTTGTTAGTAAGTGGTTCAAGCTGTGCGGAATACCTAGATATGATCTAAAGACAGAAGAGAAAAACTGAGTTGGACACTCACAGGAAAATACTAGCTTTTGATCTAGTCTGTGAATGAAATTAATGATCTGCCGATATGTTTTCTAAAGTTGCTCTTATCTTTAAATTTTTTTCTGAAAATATTCGTAAAAATTTATATTTTGATGTCTAATGTGTTTCCGACAAAAGATGAATATTTGTTACAAGATTTCTTCTTTTGGAGCTATTCCGAAAAAAAGAATTATTTCTTTAATGGCGCCATTGATATTTTGAATTTGTTAGGCTATATTGAGGTCACTTTTTTTACCTATCAGATTGTATTTCACAGTGTATCTTAGTCGGAATTGGTCATATTAACGAATTTATGAGTCTCTTGGAAAATACAGTCATAAAAATAGTCGAATCGGTAATCTGTATCCGATTTTATTATTATTTTTTTTATTTTTTTATTAGGTATTTTTAACACACGTTTTACTTCCAGGGGAGGGGGACAAGTGTCCCCCCTTGCCCCCCCCCCCCAAACGACGCCCATGTTCCTACATATTAATTTTTTTGTTTTGTCTGGCTCTTGCTCTGTTAGTTTGTTTGCAGTATCGTCCAAATACTATGTATTCAGTTGATTTCAACTTTCACAGGAAAATCAATCGTGATATAGAAAGTGAATGACTAAATTTTTGTTGCACCTCTAGTAAACCATATAAGAAATATGTAAGATCCCTCATTAATAACTAGTCATTGGTTTTATCAAGTACAATGAAATATATAAATATTAACTTTAATAAAACTAAGCAAATATTGTAATTGTGAAAAAATACCCTTCGATAGATCCTTAGATCTTTATATTTTAAAAACTTTTCATTACAAAAGTTCCTCTTTTCTATTTGCGTTTATCATAATAAGAAAGTAAATTCATTTCGTGCTCGAGCGTCAATTTTTTTCGGTAATATATTAAAAATATTTAAAGTTTTGTTGATTAATAGTGTAGTTGCAACTAATTCATTACACTATTAGCGTCAGATGCATAAGAGAGTAAATATAAATTATTGTAACAAATTATGCCTGCCAAAAGTGTATCATGCATTTGTCGGGCAACAACGACATCCAACATAACCTTACTTTTGGACACTTTCAAAAAAATTATATCGTTGGGTGATTTGTGACTGTTATTTTGTAAATTTAGGCTTATAGTGTTTTGATTTCAAATTTTATATTGGGATCCACCAGTATCATCGATTTTCTTTTATAACAGCTGGAATTTACACCATTACAAAAGCTGGTGAAAATTACCTCTAATATCATACAGTTCAAGACTACTTTCACACCAGTGTTAAACTCGTATTATTAGAAATGATTTTTTAAGGTTTAAATTAACTTTTATTATGAAGGTCTTATCGATAAAATTGAATGAATTAAAATATTTTTAAAATTTTCTGTAGATAACCAGGATAATTAAAACTGTGCCTATACGATCTGCTAAATGCGAATAACTTTTGCTTCAAACCAATTTTTAATAGGGAACTTGCAAACAATACCAGTTTCTCCAAAAATCGTTCGTAATTTAATAAATCTAAAAAATACTTATCTTACAAAAAAAAACAGTTATTTTTTTCTATCTGGATATCTAAATTAAATGCAAGTATACCTACAAATTGGCTATGACGCCACATCATGGCCTGGCCTTCATCACCTAATGTTGTATTCGTGTCTTATTATTTACGCGTTTTAAACACTAAAGCATTTAATATTTCTTTATAATCATATTCATCATATTCTTTTATAATCAGTCTGAATAATTTTTGCTTTTGCGTAACAGGGCAGCGGTTTAACTGATAGAAAGGGTTACTAATTTTCGACTTAAAATAACTTTAAAAAATCCAACATTTCGTTAGTTTGGTTTCTATCCTCAGGACTACAATTAAAATAATTTTAATTGTAGCCCTGAGGAAGATACATACCAAACTATCGAAACGTTGGCAAAATTTAAATTGATTGATTTATTCCCCTGCAACTATAAAAAAGCTGGACATGACTTCACAATTAAAATTAAAACTAGTGTAGTATATTATTTTTTTCAGGGTTATTTTTTTAATATTTTATTAGGCGGCCATTTTGTTTCGCTATGTTGGATTCGTACTAAAAAGTTATCATTCATTCCTATATAACTCTTGATTTTTGTACAAAATTTGAGATAAATTGGATAAATAGTTTTAGTAATATTTTTTAACTTTTCACTAGGCCGCCATCTTGTTCCGCCATACTAGATGTTTACTAAAATAGTTGTAGAACAATCTCATACAACCCCCAATGTTTTATCAAAATTCGAAGTCAATCGGACAAGTATTTTGTAAACTACGTCGCGAACTGACAGACAGACCGACGAAATTGATTAACATACAAATTTTCATTTTGGGACGCTAAAACGTGAAGATATGTAAGACCTGGTGATTTTTTCACGATTAAAAACATTTTATTTGGCCGGCATTTTGTTACGCCATCTTGAATTCATACCACAACTGTACCAATTCATCGCTACATCATAGTTAATTATCTATATACAAATTTTGAAGTCGATTCATTAAAAAGTCTCTCCAGGCTGGATCATACCCAAATTTTGCCAGTGCATTATCCCACAATATTAAGGTAAATTGGATAAGCAGCTTTTAAGTAATAATTTTTTTAACTTTTCACTACGCGCCATTTTGTTTCGGCTTATCAGATTTTTACCAAAATGTTATTAGGTCATCCCCATATGACCCTTAATTTTTGAAAAAGAAAAAGTCACTCCGTTTAGTAGTTTTTTTTAGCTATGCCAAGAAGTGCCCTAGAAGCCAAGTGTTTTTCGGCATCTAGGGACCCTGAATCGTAAGGATCTCAAAAAATCTCTGAAGTTGATTTTTTCACGATTATAATACTTCCCTTTACCGGGAAGTAAAAATATATTTCTAACCTTTGATGTCGCTCATTTTAATAGGATTCGGAAGACTATAAAGAAATTTTCTTTTATAATCTTCCTTATTATGAAAATATTATCGAAATGGCTTAGTTACCAGTTAAACAGTTAAACGTTACGATACTAGCATAATTTTTTTGCGACACCACCTTATCGTCCATATCTCCCAAACCGAAAATAGCACAATAGTTTTTATTTCTCAAAAGCTCCAAGACTGAACCAACATCTTGACAAATTTATATTATTTATTCCTAATCGTATGTCGTAAATTCGGCGAAATTTCAATTATTCATAATTAATTAACGGACAAAAACTTTCATTCCAAACTTTTTTTTTTTAATGTATACAATGTTTTTGTTATAATTTAGTTTTCTATGTAGTTGAAACGTAATGTTTCATTTAATAATAATGAAAATGTTGCTGAGTAAACAGACAAAAAATAATATTGAAAAAATTAATATTAAAAGTTTCATATAAATTCCAACAAATTATACAAATACTTTGTTAAATGTGCCATAACTTCCTAAAAAGTTACTAAGAAATACTGAGTCGTTAACAATTTAAAGAGAGATAAACACGATTCATGATATTCAAATACATACGTTTTCCTTTATATTTTTAATTATGTATTGATGAATTAAATAAGAAGGAATAGAAGTTCAATATCCGAGTAGATCAGAAACCTAAACTCAAAGCATAAAATAATTTACGTTTAAAATTAAAAAGAAAAGAGTTTGTTTCTTTAATTACAGGTTAGTAAATAACACTATTACTCAGTAAGAAAGATATGTTGGTATGAGATTAAAATAAAATTAAGTAAAATCATTAATCTAGCCTATAGAACGACCAATTTGTCATATAAAACAGTGAACGATGAAAAAATACTGTGTTAAATTTCTTGGCGGAAACCAATTTGTATTCAAAATCGAGTTCGGGTGCGCGAGGCTGATTTTGTTATAGTTTCGCCAAAAACATGTACGCCGAAAAAACGCCACCCTGTACATTTCTGGTATTAAGTTGTTAGGGGAATTCCGTATTTTGTGGACTTTAGAGTAGCAGCAAAATTTTATCAAATCTTATGAGTATAAAAATATATTTAAATTATATCTAAGACAATAAAAAATATATTATTTTCTATTATGTTCATATAGACGGAGTCTGTTCGGTTACACCAAAAGCAAATGTATTGAAACCAAGTACAGATTTAGCAATACCTAAATATCTTGCCTTCAGTATGAAATATAGGATTTCACATGTTTCTTGTAAATTTATCTATCAGTCATAAGGCAAGTTTTTACTTTAGACGACATGATGTATTTTAACCTTATGAGTCAGAACCCATTTTTATAAAAGTGATTAAGAGAAACTGTGTTTGTTTCCTAATAATTTTGGTGTGTCCATTTCTATCTGCGAACAAAGATATAATTCATATTAAGCAATCATTACGTTTTCTGAAACGGGGATTTTTTTATTACAAATATAAATTAAACTTTTCTTTTTTGATGCGCAAATAGTGTTGTATTGGCTTTCTTTTCGACACTACTTTTTTTCTACAAAGTTGACAATGCTAAGCCGGTCAAGTCTCAATAGTAAAACATTTTAGCATATAGTGCTTAACGTAGAAAAATTACTATAAAATACTTGTTTCATAACAGACTTAATCTCACTCTATCGTCAGAAAACTTTCTCATGGTTCGTTTTCTAACCTAGAGTCCGTGCTATAAAATGATGTGTTACAAAGAACGGAAGCTTTCGCAGCTTTGGTCAATTAACAAATCATGGTCCTTGAGATTAGACCGTCTGAAATTGAAATTAACATCCGACGTTTCGTTTAAAACCAAGCAGCTCCAAGATTCCCAGGTTTACTGTCTCCCAAAGATACACAAGAACAATGTATCACTTCGACCGAGTGTCAGTGCGATAGTTTCGCCCATATACAAACTAGGTTTTTCTTTGTCCATTCACTGGAAAAACACATTCTTTTATAAACAAAAGACCGCACATTTCGCGGAGAAACTTAAGTCATTCCAGTTGGATCCCGAAAATATTTTGGACAGTTTCTATGTAGAATCACTATACACAAATGTTCCTATCAACTACTCAATTTCCATTATATCAGACACACTGGATCATAATAATTTTAATAAGAACCCAATAAACCTAGATCTCCGAAAGATATTGTACCTTTTCAAACAGAAGGAGTATATAAAATTCCTTGCTCCTGTAGAGAAGTGTATGTGGGAGAAACAAGACGCTTAGTATCAACGAGACTTAAGGAACATGAACGATGTATTAAAAAGAAACCAATTTTTCAATCTGCTGTGGCTGAACACCAGTATACCACTGGCCATATTATATATGTAAGGAAACTAAGATTCATTAACGAATCATGATTTATTAATCTAGTTTACATTATTATAATTCTGTGATATTTGTTGCTCATTATTATTTTATTAAAATTATTTAAAGTGCCTAAAACTCAGTGTGCTACTTCTAACATTAACGGCTTGGTAAAAGTATTACAATTCTCGATTCATTTTTGTTTTCAATATACAATAGCAAGTCTAATTTATCCATAACTGCTTTCGAATTTCTTTAAAATATAGTCTACAGGATTATTATTGTTTAATGGTATACGGAATATTTGTAAATATTTAGAAAAAAATATAATTTTAATATAAAAAATAATAATTTTTGTTGAAAAATAGCAACATCCTTGACAGTATATACACCCTAATTTAATTTCTTTCTGTTTTGAAAAGGCTAACTTTAGTACTTTTCTTAACTTTCTTAATATGTCATGTAATTTTGCATGCAAATAAACAATAAAATCTAGTGCATCGTATTATTGTTAACGCTTCTTTCCACGTATGAACAATATAATTTGTAGGTTTTTGTCAAGACGATGATGAGGGTCCATACAAAGGAAAGTTTTTGGGAAAACTAAATTCATATCATCACCAAGTTTCCGGTGATGTCTACGCTGTTGACAAATACACGTTACTTCTAACTGCGTTCAACTATGATGGAAATGGAGCAGATACATTTTTTTGGGCCGGTGCTTCTAACAGACCTGGACCTCAAGGATTTATAGTTCCTGATGAGAATGGAAAAGTATGTGAATATATATGTTTACAAGAAAATTGGAAGTATTTATTTTATGAAAAATTGCATGTTGGCACAAGTACATTTTAATTATTTATTTTATTGTATAGACCAAAACAAGCAACTTATAAATGAGGATATCTTACAGATCGGGAGTTTCTGTCACAATTAATTACTAAATAAATATTATTATTTTTAGAAATTTGACCTATATAGCAATATTATATATGGAAATTGTAATGAGAACTTCATATATATTATTTATTGTTCTTGGCTTAATTTGTAAATATTAACATACCAAACACTTTAGGTAAAATATGTTCTGTATATTTTCTCATAAGACACCCTGTAAGTAAATTCAGTACAAAGGCCTCAATATTTTTATACTTAACCTTAAATGAACCAGTAATGATAAAAATATATTTTTTCTATGATGGTGCGCGAAGTGACTACTTTGCGTACTCATTGTTCAACTTTGCGCACGGAAACTCTTTGCACACGTTTTCTTATATCGCAGACTCATCGTCTTAAAAGTTGATTTTTAGATTTTTTAATGTTTTCAGCATTAAATAATATTCATAAAATAAAAATTTATTGTGTTTTTTGTTACGCTTGTAGAGAATTTATCCAAATTTACTCCATATTAGATAACCATAATTTGGTAACTAATTAAACCACCTGTATCATTACTTGTCAGTGTCCAATAAGACAATAATAAGTTCTCTTTGTCGCCTTGCAATTTTGACATTTCAGTCTTTTTGCTGAATCAGCAAATTTAGAGCTATTGCCAGTAAAATCAAAACAGAATTATGAAAAGCAATACGATTTGTTCGGGAAATGGTCCAAAGGAAAAGATGTGAAAACGGTTAAAGAAGAGGTACTATTCGCTTATTTTCTTGAATTAAGCAAAGAATTTAGACCAAATACTTTGTGGGTTAAATACTTAACACTTAAGAGAGTTTTAAAAGTTAAAGAAAACATGGATATAAGCAAATTCTACAAATTAACTGTTTTTATCAAAAAACAAAATGTTGACTTCAAACCAAAGAAAGCAAATATTTTTACAAAAGAAAACATTTCGGATTTCATGAATAAGGCGGCAGATGATATATACCTTTTATTGAAAGTTGCGACTCGTTTTGGGCTTGCAGGCACCTGCAGAAGGTAGGAATTAGCAAAACTAACAACAGTTGACCAAGGCCGCCGCCAGGAAAAAATGTAGGGGGGGTCAAAAAGTAAAAATGAATGTCACAAGGATGGCTCCCAAAACAAGGTAATTTTTTTGCGACACCACGCCTTAATTTGACCAAAAAAAATCACACATTGGGCAGAATTTGAACCATTAGAATTTAAAGCTCTCCCAGTCCAGTAAAAGCTCCAGTGTCTAACATTAAAATAAAAACACAATAGCAATTTCACAACTTTTATTTCTAAATCATACAAAAACGTTATTCGCTAAATAAAAACTGCAACCTCCTTCGGTCCTGACCAAATTTATTTAAAACTTTGTTTATAAAACTTTCTTTATTTTTAAGGACTTTTTGCCTATGTACACTTAACAAACATAACCCAGACAATCTATCTTCTGATAAGGTTGATCGTAACCATGTTTTAACACGTCGCAGTGTGCCAAACGATCTTTCAATGCTAACACTAGTTGGTGGTAAGGCTAAAAATATATTTATAGCCTTTTTAATTGATGGGAAGAAATGTACGTCGTGCATTAGAATATCGCGAAATTCTACATTTTCTTCAACTGTCTTTGTTTTCCAAAGTTCCACCCATGTTTCAATTTCTTCTGAAAAATTGTCAAGATCATATTTCTGGGAAATTTCATCCTTTTTAAGTACCAGTTCTGTACCTAATTTTCTGGGATGAATTTCTGAAAGCAAAAATGCAGTGCTGGCGTTGTCAGAGAATCTGATTGAAATGGACTGTATAATAGAGTCCAAATAAGGGATGAAAAGGGAAAGTTTATAATATTCTTCAGGTCCATTTGATGAATAGTTAGCTCTCTGTGTTTGTCTAGATGCTATTCGTGGTATTTTAATTTCTAATTTAAATGTATTGGCGTAATCTACACATTTGTCATATATTTCACAAAACCACTTATCAGGATCATTTCTATGTGACTGAAATAATCGAAGAAGATCGTCTAGATGTCTTTTAACTGAAAGTAGGTCTATGTCTTTAGATTGCAATATAGTACAAATTGGTTCCAATTTACCCGAATATTTTGCCATAATAAATAGGCAAACAATAAATTTTGACGCTGATACGCACGTCAAAAGCTGATTGGATTTTGTGCTTGTTTGCAGATTAAAATTCGGACTAAAAGCTAATGTCTCAAGAGCATTCGTAATTTCTTTTAAGTTTGAAGCAAAAATTCTTATGGATTTATATTTAGCTGACCATCGTGTTTCACAAAATAATGGTAAATTAGGGACGTACTTTCTTCTTAAAGGGCTATCTCGGAAAAAGTTTATAATTTCTTTAATTGTTGCAGCTGTATTTTGAATATCTTGTATTTTATTTAAGTCATTTATTACTAAATTTAATTTATGGGAAGCACAATGAAAAAATGTGGCTTTTGGATATTTGTCCCTAATTATTTTTTTTACGCCATTCTTATGCCCTGCCATAGTGGAACACCCGTCAAATCCCAAACCAACTAGATTTTCCATATTCAAATTATTTTCTAAACAATAATTTAAAATTGTATTTGCAATCCCTTCAGCATTTAAAGTCGTTAGCTCACAAAATCCCAAAAAATCTTCTCTTACACAGTTTGTTTTGTCTACAAATCTAATACCGAGAGAAAGTTGTTCTATACCGGCTATATCAGCACTCTCATCAGCCATAATGGAAAAACCATCACTGGAATTAATCTCCTCTACGATATCCTGCCTAATTAGTTCCACAAATAGAGATTAATTCATTTTGGGTTTGATGTGACGTGTATTTTGCATTTTTATTTGAATTAGTTAAATGCTCACTTAATATATGATCCCCACTTTCCACTCTAAAATCTAGAAGATCTTCAAAGTTACCTTTCATCGTACCACGTAAAGGTAAATCATGTGTGCCACAAAAAATTATAGTTGAAATAATTGGAAACAGTTTTTTCCGATACGACTCTATCAACTCCCGTTCTGCATTACTAATTTGTTCAATCACAGGGATAACTTCGCACTAGATGGATTTAATAAAATTCTGAGCTTTAATTGTTGATTGCTTATGCCGAATCAGAAGAACTTATGCGCTTGCAGAAGTCATGAAATCATTATATTTTATAAAAGGCTTCACTATAAACCCTCCTTGTATGCCTCTGTTTCTTACAGGTCGAAAAATAACACAAATATCATAGGCCCCTTTTAACCTAGGCGAATATGCCAGCCAATCAAACTGTTGAAACCATCATCTAAAGGCCCTTTTGCCTTCCTTTGAGTCACCTTTAAAATTATATTGAATGCCTGGCTTAAAAGGATTCTTAATCACTTCAAATCTAGTATTATCTGATAATTAGCTGTTGCAAGTTAACAAAATTGCCCAAGTCTAATTTATGATATGAAATATCAAGCTCATTATTAGGAACAGGAAGATCCTCAATCGATACAGTTTCTAAAAAAGAAATTTAACCTAAATAAGAAACTAAAATTCCGACTATGCTTTTTGTAATAATTTTACCTAAACCTTTTTTATTAGTAGTACACGATTTTTAAATTGAAAGTATCACCTCACCTTTATTAGAAGCCTCACCGCTAAATTCGGGCAAACCATAACCAATACGACTATTACTACTACAAAAAATACCATCACCATTACTACTAATTTTAGATTTCTCATTTTTGTCAGTTTTGGATTTAAAAAATTTTCTAATATCCATTTTCAACAAAAATCTAGAAAGAATAAGAATTAAAATAAAGTAATATTTTACTTATTTTGAATTATTGACCGATATGGCCTAGCACATGCATTTCTGGCGCGTTAATCATGTTTTTACAGAACGAAAAAATATATTTTATTTATAAGATTACTTACCAGTTTCGAATTGATTCTCTATGGAACTACACACACAATAACGAAAAATTACAGACTGCACAATTTAAATGTCTAATAAAAAAACAAGCGCTTGATTAAACATAAGAAAACCAACACGTTGAAACCAGTTAAAACAGTTCCAAGTTTACGTCAGGAGCAGCAACCAGAGGGAAACAGCAAATATCTTGGTCTTGGTTATGAGACCCGCGGACTGCGGCACCACCCGTATTAATTTGTTAGGACTTTTCGCATTGCTATGCTTTTGTTACAACATTTACTTCTAAATTAATTTGAATTAATTAAATTTAGTGGCAATTTTGGATTCTAGGCAATATTGTATTATAGAATTGGGAATTACCTTGTTTTATAAATGCCAGGGGGGGTCGACGGACCCCCTGACCACCCCTGCCGCGCCGGCGGCCACCGCATTGACAATGAAGACAAGGAAATTTAATTATTGGTCGTTCAAGTTAAAAAATTAAAAACTTCACGCTCTTTTGGTATATCCGACGAAATTAACAATGGAAAGTATCTACTATTATATAGAAAATATACAGCCTTACGAACACTATTAACATCGCATCAACGTTTTTTTATAAATTTTAAAACAGCGAAGTGCACAACACATTGTGTCGTTATTAACAGTTTCGGGAAAATGTTCCAAAAATTGCAATATTTGTAAAAATTTGCCCAACCGTGATCTCTACGGGGCGCAATTTTCGTCGCTCCTCTGTATAGAAAAAAGAGTTATGCAACAACAACAATTTTAAGTGGCAATGCAAAAAATCATCCATGTTTCCATTTCATTCATTAACGCCGGATCCATCTTCATCGCTTTCCCAAAAACCAGTTGCACTCAGCTTTTAAGTTGGCGGCATGCCACAAACTGTATTTTCGATATTGATATTGTTAATAATAATAAGTAATATTATTTCTGTTTGAAGTTAAAATAAAAAGTTTTTTTTTTTAATTTATTTAGGGTTTTCTGACAATTTTTGAAGCATATAAGAAATATTGTTTTATCCGCGCTTGAAACCTACTTATATAAATAGGTAAAAAGTTTGTAAAATTGCTATCACTCGTACAAAAATTGAGGTGATTTCACCCCCCTTGGAATTAGAGTTTTCAAGTATCCCTTCTTATCAAATCTGTATGCCTAAATCAACTTGTATGCCAAAAATTCAGCTTTCTACGTCAAGCGGTTTGAGCAGGATCGTGACGAATGAGTGAGTGAATTTTAGTATAGATAACAACAATAAAAAAATAATGATAGCAAAAAAAACGAGCTAATAATAGCCTTTAATTTTAATTGCATTTTCACTAATAGTATTGTATTCCCTGAAAATGTCAGCCAGTGGGATTCCTTCCTAACCAAATAATTCTTATTCTTTTCAAGACTTTCCAGAATCAAGTAAAAATTGAAGTGGCTGGCTTCTAATGAGCCTCACAGCAGAACAATGCATGTGTG